>CM059439.1:61360368-61835368 GCA_030390025.1 Squalus acanthias
GCAGATGCCATTCCTAATTTATTTCTCATTTAGCCAGTTAGCTTAACATCTGTCATAGGGAAGATGTTAGAAGCTATTATTAAAGATGTTATAGCAGGGCACTTAGAAAAGTTCACGGTAATCAGGTAGAGTCAACATGGTTTTGTGAAAGGGAAATCATGTTTAACCAATTTATTGGAGTTCTTTTGAGGAAGTAACATGTGCTGTGGATAAAGGGGAATCAGTGGATGTACTGTACTTAGATTTCCAGAAGGCATTTGATAAGGTGCCACATCAAAGGTTATTGCGGAAAATAAAAGCTCATGGTGTAGGGGATAACGTATTGGCGTGATAGAAGATTGGCTAGCTAACAGGAAACAGAGAGTAGGCGTAAATGGGTCATTTCCTGGTTGGCAAGATGTAACGAGTGGTGTGCCACAAGGATCAGTGCTGGGGCCTCAACTTTTATCTAAATGACTTGGATGAAGGGACCGAAGGTATGGTTGCTAAATTTGCTGATGACAAAGATAGGTAGGAAAGTAAATTGTGAAGAGTACATAAGGAGGCTACAAAGGGATATAGATAGGTTAAGTGAGTGGGCAAAGATCTGGCAAATGGAGTATAATGTGGGAAAATGTGAAATTGGCCATTTTGGCAGGAAGAATAAAAAAGCATATTATCTAAATGGTGAGAGGCTGCAGAGGGATCTGAGTGTCCTAGTGCATGAATCGCAAAAGGTTAGTATGCAGGTACAGCAAGTAATTAGGAAAGCTAATGGAATGTTATCGTTTATTGCGAGGGGAATTGAATACAAAAGTAGGGAGGTTATGCTTCAGTTATACAGGGCATTGGTGAGACCACATCTGGAGTAGTGTGTACAGTATTGGTCTCCTTATTTAAGGAAGGATGTAAATGCGTTGGAAGCAGTTCAGAGAAGGTTTACTAGACTAATACCTGGAATGGGCGGATTGTCTTATGAGGAAAGGTTGGACAGGCTAGGCTTGTATCCGCTGGAGTTTAGAAGAATAAGAGGTGACTTGATTGAAACATAAGATCCTGAGGGGTCTTGACGGGGTGGATGTGGAGAGGATGTTTCCTCTTGTGGGAGAAACTAGAAACCGGTCACTGTTTAAAAATAAGGGGTTGCCCATTTAAGACAGATGAGGAGAATTTTTTTTTCAAAGGGTTGTGAGTCTTTGGAACTCTCTTCCTCAGAGGGCGGTGGAAGCAGAGTCTTTGAATATTTTTAAGGCAGAAGTAGATAGATGCTTGATAAGCAAGGGGGTGAAAGGTTATCGGGGGTAGGCGGAAATGTGGAGTAATCAGGTCAGCCATGATCTTATTGAATTGCGGGGGGGAGGGGGCGTAGTACTACAGCGCCACCAATATATATTGCATCCAATTCCTGCTAATTACAGCTTGAATCCTCCTTGCGCTCTTCAGTTTGGGAACCTCTACTTTATATGGTGACATTGATGAAGTTTAGAACTCACCATGTGGATGATTGTGTAAACAAACTATGGTTAATTGTTTGCTCATTCTGCGTGAAGGACCCAACCTATTGGTCAGCATTGAATGTGGCCCTGATTACATTGATGCAGCATTACTGCTACGGGCTGGGAGAAGATTTAATTCTCAATCATGTAGTCCAAGCTCAACCATATTCCTTAGCAGAAGTGAAACAACACTTGGTCACTATATAGCCGTTTCATTGTTGCTTTTGAGAGTGACTAAACACTCCAAGTAGCATAAAACTGACTCTCGCCACCTGCAGCCTTGGTGTGAAACAGATGGATCTGGGAAATAGAAGTGAGCAAGAACAAGGAAAATAAAAGAACTGTAAAGGAAACAAACAAGTGCCTAATATGCCTTGTATCTATTTGTATCTGGGCAGTGATGCTCAATATTATGCATTACTAGAATGCTGGTGACTTTGCTGTCCAGCATTGTCATCAGGTTTATTTACTGTAATGGTATTATGCTGTAGGAAAATTGCATTCAGGTGGGCTATTTCTTACTGTTGGATGTTTCAATTGAAATGTTGATCATTCAGTTTTATCTTTGTCTCAGGTGGCGTTTTGCAGATACCACAGTTCTCCCAGTATCTCTACTTTCTTTTTGCTCCTACTCTAATCTATCGGGACAACTATCCCAGGTAAGCACCGTCGGACCACTTTCTGAAAGCTGATCCAATGAGTCACGGCTAAAATCTTGACCTTATCAATGGTGACTGTATGCTGTGCTTAACTATTTATAGCTGTATTTTATACAGGAACAGGAGTAGAACATTCAGCCGATTGAACCTGTTCTGCCATTCAATTAGATAATGGCTGAACTGCACCTCAACTCCATTTACCTGCCTTTGCTCCATATCCCTTGATACCCTTACTGATGTCAAACTTGAAATTTTCAATTGACCCAGCGTCCACAGCCTTCTGAGGGAGTAGGTTCCAGACTTGTGTGAAAAGTGCTTCCTGATTTCACTCCTAAATGGCTCTAATTTTAAGATTGTTCTTTTATTCTGACTTTTTTTTATTTTGGTAAAAGAAGCCCTATAGAAGTGTACTTCTTCATAAAACTAGGGTACTTGGTTTAAAAACTTTGCTTAAAGGTTTCCAGACAACAGACATTTAGTGTGCAATTGCCCCCCTTATTGTGGTTTATTTTAGTCATGTCCATGTTACAGCCAAGCCCAATCTTGTCCTCACTTGATGTCTGTTACATAGACGCCGTGCAGTACCGGATACAGTCACTGTTCCGAGCCTGTGCCCAGCATGGAGGAAGCTGGGGCCAGCTTTGCTGTAGGTGTGCTGCCCCCAAACTGGTTTCTGGATCTGTTTTAAAATAATTACCTCAGAAGCGGAGTGTTTTTTGATTTAAAAACTGTGCTCCTTTTAAATTGAGCAGGAATGTTGTATTTCAAGAAAGAAACTGCATTAATAAACAATTAATTCATTACCATGTTGGCTGAAAGTTCTCTTCTTTGGGTACAGGAATCCTACAATTAGATGGAGCTACGTTGCTACAAAATTTGCTCAGGTAAAGCTTTTTAAAAGTTACTTCTGACTAACTCGGCGATATTTCCCTAATACGGTGGAACCGCAGTGATCCACCACAATGAAGGGGGCCCATTTGGTGACTACTGGAAACTGGCAGATATTTGAGAGTCTCTGATCTCTGTTTTGCCCACGTAGTAGAGTAAATCCCCTCGGCACGTGAATGAAAGCAAATACAGTACAGGAGGAGATTGATATTAGGTCGTGTGGTGAGGCACCGAACAAGGCTTTCATGCGAAGCCATGTTCCAAGAAAATTATGGATAATCCAAGGACAGGTAACCGGGTGGGGGGCGCGGTTCCACTGCCATCAGGTGGGGTAGGGTGGGGGGTGCGGTTCCACTGCCATCAGTTGTGACTAATAAAGATCATCCAACAACAACAACTTGTATTTATATAGCGCCTTTAACGCAAAACGTCCCAAGGCGCTTCACAGGAGTATTAAAAGACAATAAATTTTACACCGAACCACATAAGGAGAAATTAGGGCAGGTGACCAAAAGTTTGGTCAAAGAGGTGGGTTTTAAGGAGTGTCTTAAAGGAGGAAAGAGAGGTAGCGAGGCGGAGAGGTTTAGGCAGGGAATTCCAGAGCTTGGGGCCTAGGCAACAGAAGGCACGGCCACCAATGGTTGAGCCATTTTAATCAGCGATGCTTAAGAGGGCAGAATTAGAGGAGTGCAGATATCTCGGGGTGGGGGGGGTGGTGGGGTTGTGGCGCTGAAGGAAATTAGAGACCGGGAGGAGCAAGGCCATGGAGGGATTTGAAAACCCGGATGAGAATTTTGAAATCCAGGCGTTGCTTAACTGGGAGCCAATGTGGGTCAGCGAGCACGGGTGATGGGTGAACGGGACTTGGTGCGAGTTAGGACACGGGCAGCCGCGTTTTGAATGACCTCAAGTTTACGTAGGGTAGAATGTGGGAGGCCAGCCAGGAGTGCGTTGGAATAGTCAAGTCTGGAGGTAACAAAGGCATGGATGAGGGTTTCAGCAAGGGCAGAGACTGGCGATGTTATGGAGGTGGAAATAGGCGTTCGTTATGCTGCGGATATGTGGTCAGTTGCAAACAGTGTGGTTCAGCCTCAGACAGATGTTAGGGAGAGGGATGGAGTCAGTGGCTAGGGAATGGAGTTTATGGACCTAGCTGCTGCGTTTGTATACTTGAACTCATTGTATTTCAAAATAATTCATTGTGTGAAGCTTTGCGATGCATCTGAGAGATGTGACAAGGTGATGCAAATCAGTTGTCTTTTAAATTAGGTTTACAGTGTGGCCTTGACTCTAACGTGGTGTTGGCGCGTTAGAGATCCAGACGGTTCTCAATCTGGTGTGATGATGGATTGTGCTGTTGAAAAATTTCCTGTACTACATTTCTATAATTTCTTTCAGGTTCTGGGCTGCCTGTTTTATGCCTATTATATTTTTGTGCGGCTCTGTATTCCATTGTTCCGAAACATCAGCCGGGAGCCATTCAGTTTGAAAGTCCTAGTTCTTTGCATCTTCAACTCCATCTTGCCAGGTATGGATCATCCTTATACACTCATCCTGAAAGTGGAAATGTCACATATAACACAAGTGCTTTTTCCAAATGATGCCTCTTAGCCAAAAGTAAATTAGTGATCAGGAGACTGATGCAGTAATGGCCCAAAAATTCGTGAGGGAGCCTTCGTGCGAGGGTAAGGCCTCCCCGCGGTCTCTCACTGCGCGCTGGCTTTTTCAGTCCGAGCTCGCACGAACTTGATGTTCTGGACAGCAGCTGTGCAGGGCTTCCGTATCCCACAGGCGTAGTTAATTCGTGCGAGCTGTGGGATCACGTGACTCAGTTAGAGCCAATGGCAGCACACCATCTTTCATTCATAGCTTTCACATAAGTGCTGTGAAAGCTATGAATCTATACCCCCCCAAAAGAACAGCTAAACCTCAATTAAATTTAAAAAAAAAACCCATCACATTAATAAAATAAGTATAGTTAAATAAATTAACCATTTTAAACAAAAAATAAATTTTTGAAAAAATTTAAAATCTTTTAAAAAGTTATAAAAATAAACATACCTGTCTTTAAAGTCTCTAAAAAAGATATACCTGTTAAAAATTCAAAATAATACTTAATTAACTACTTACCTTGTTAAAAGAGGGTCTTACGCCTCCTTTCTTTGTCTAAAATGTTCCATGCTTACCTGCGCGTTCAAAGCACTAAGTGCACTGCGTGCGCGCAGCCTGTAGCGCGCACGCGGTTCACCTAGGAACCGCCCCCTTTTGAATTCACCAAGTGCCGGTTTGCAGTGCATGCAGAAAACTGGCAATTGGAGACAGAATACGCGAGAGTACACAGTACGTACTCTCGCGTAGCGGCACTAATTTTTGGGCCATTGTGTTTGGACCACAAAACAAGCCTACTTCCAAATGTTGAGGAGAAACATGGTAATATGCTGCTGGCTAAACTTAATGCCAAATTAGCAGTTGGAAATGGCTTCTTATCTGGTAGTACAACTGTCAAATTACAGAGCTGATTCAGGTGGCACCAATATCCAGTTTAGACTATGTTGAGTGCTAGCTGAGAGTTTGCATGATTATCCCATTCCTTTGAGCTATTTTTAGCCATGCTTGTAGAGGGCGGAGCCAAGCAGAAGCTTCCTCTACCACATTGCAGAATGTATCTGATGCAGGTCCTTGCATACAGTGATTTTGTTTTTTGGGATTGCTTGAGGTATTTCCCCAATGGAAAGGCTTCTTTTACTTTCTTCCTCCTCGTATGCCTGAGATTCTTCACCTTACTGATATGTCTTTGCATTTCTGTCCTCTTGGCAGCTTGAGAAGTTCAGAGATTGTTATTGTGGGGAAGAGTTATGGCAAGAGATCTGGAGAGAGAATGAGGGGAGAGGGAGTGTTGAAGTGAAGAAGTTTTCAGATTATCACAACCCTGCCAATTCTGGGAGTATCCTAAAGCTGCATTCTGGTTTGTGTTTCAGGTGTGCTGGTGCTATTCCTGGCTTTCTTTGCATTCCTGCATTGCTGGCTCAATGCCTTTGCGGAAATGCTGCAGTTTGCTGACAGGATGTTCTACAAGGTAACCTTTGCATTGATATTTTAATTCCAAGAAGTATGGATTGGAGTCTTGCTGCTATTTCCATCTATTGTGCCTGATGTCCTCATTCCCTCTAAAGGAGCATCATGGTGTAGTACTTTGAGTGGTTCTTTTAGTGCTAACTGTTTCATAAATGGAGAGTTCATTGCCTCCTTGACGGCATTACCCAGTTCATGATGGCATTGAACTACAGTAGATGAGGGTTGTTATGCCTCTGGAGAAACACACAGCGAGGTGTAAGCCGTATAACTGCTTGTACTTCAAAAGAAAATATAGCTAGATTATCTGTCCAAGCAGTGTACAGCTTTGAACATATTTTCCAATTGATGATTTGAACCCAGGTTGATGTGCACAGATTTTTCTACTATGAATCAGGATTTCAGAATTCCGTTCCTTTGCCTGTAAACGAGAGTAATGGTTGTTGGTGATGCTTGTATTTTATCTAAATAGTAGGGACAAATGCATGCATGTGCCCACAATTCCCGTAACAGTGAGATTTTCATTTTGGCCATGCTATTAACATAATGCTGAATAAGGGCCAGCTATCCCTCAAAGAAAAAAATAGAGGCTAAATCAACTCTGATCACTCTAGGGCATCTTCCAGAGGCTAACTGGGGAATACTGATTGCAGCTTGCCCTAGGCTTCCTGCAAATGGGTAATGAGGCCAGAAAAGGATGAGCTTTATATAATCAAACACAATGGCAGGATGCAGGCTTCTGACCCCCCCCCCCCCCCCACGTGGGATCTTAGTGGTGCTGTTGGGGACTGACCAGCAAAGGGAGGGGAAGGTAGTGTAAATCGGGAGACCGTTTGTGAAGGTGGCCTGTTGCTCGTGACCAACTATTTCCACCTGGAGCAGATTTCATGCTGCATTGGGGGAATTCTATACAAAATGTTTGTTCCCAAGCTGTTTCCAACCAATAGAGTATTAAATTGTAAATCATGATCGACATACCTCTAAGTGTAAATCTGTTACTTTGCAACATTTAGGAGAATGCGCCAATTAAATGGAATGCAATTCTACTTCAATAAGGATCAACAAGAATAGAATTTTCTTTGATTGTTAATCTAAATTTGCTCTCTTCCATTTCCATTCAGGACTGGTGGAATTCCACATCATTTGCAAACTATTACCGGACCTGGAATGTAGTGGTCCATGACTGGCTGTACTATTATGCTTACAAGGACTTTCTCTGGGTAAGGAGCTATTTCCAGCTGTTGGATTGACATGAGAAAGTGGAGTGAATCTGAATCCAGATTCAATTGGTCTGCTCTGATTGACCTCTAATGCTCGATTCCAATTGGAAAAACACTGGCTGCATTAGAATTTCCTTTTTAATTAGTTCTTGTTTGAACAGTTTAGATCTAGGGAGTGCTATTCTAGGGTCCCATTCAGCAGAATTGAGGCAGCCTGAAATACCTCTAATGATTTTGTAAATAGCTTTACTGTATTTTATAACATCATTGATGTCAGTTAATGATGTGAAGAATGCAAAAGAATTCTTTTTGTTTCTTCACCCTACCCTCTCTTTTGAGATACACATGTCCAAATACTCTTGAGATTTGATTTCTGATTTTGTGTTTGGAGATTTAAGAAGTGACTCAGTCAATTGTTGAGTAGTTTTGGTGAAAACTGGAGCTGCGCACATTGAAATCTACTTCAAGATGGGAGTCTTGACATCCTGAGAGTAGTCGTACTTATTCCAGTAGATAGGTAGACCAGTTTAATGCAAATCATTACCAGATATCATGCACCTACTGCTGGATTTAAGCCGATGTTGTGAAGTTGACACCAAAATTCTAGCGCTGTTATGCATTTGTTCGCAAAATGGATTTTGTTTCAAGGCACTTGGCAGCCATGAGTTCCAATTGTGTTGCATTAATGTATCAAAAGTTCAAGTAGTTGCTCATAGGAAGCATAAACCTCCACTTTCGAAGCTACACAGACTGAACAATTTATTGACCGTTTGTATGCCAGCCCAAATTCATCCTCATCACCTCCAGCAGCCCTCTACTAAACAAAATATACAGTATTCTTCAGATGCACTCATTACTATATTAAATTGTTAATTTTTAAATTCAGCTCATTTTATAAATACTGAAAATGCATTTATATCTAATCTTTAATGCAGTAAAATTCAGATGAGTTAATTGAATTAAAAGGTGAAGTAGAGCTTTCAAAATGTTGCAGTGGTTTTTCAAGAGTTTATATTTTTTTAAACCATCAATACGTACTGTTCAAAATATTACATTTATTTGGAGTTTATACCTAATATTTTAAAAGCTATACAGCACACCAAGTAGAAGCAGCATAGATTGGAAAAGGGAGGAGCAAAGACTGTGCACTTTAGCATTTCCATGTTATTTTATATCATAAAGGAGTTTGAATCTTGGGGAATGATGCAGGAAATGGCATAGATTGGAACAGAGGTTTATGGTGGTCAATGAAAACAAAGATTTAGTGCTGAAATTGAGTTAAACCTGGAATTGGTTTTAGAGCCTGAATGATTATACAGGCAGTTCTCTGGATTGTACTTGAATTACCCTGGTCTAAAGGGTTAATTGACCTATTTTTAGCTTCCAATTCGACCACAGATTGTAAAATTTGTCATGTTTGCTCTTTTCAAATGCCTGACTTAACCCTGTCTTTTGTCTATTTACAGTTGTTCACCCACCGGTTTAGGGCTGCTGCTATGTTATCTGTCTTTACAGTGTCTGCTGTAGTTCATGAGTATGTGTTGGCAGTTTGTTTTGGGTTCTTCTATCCGGTCCTCTTCTGTCTGTTCATGTGCTTTGGAAGTAAGTATTTTTCTATTTTGACTTCTAAGTCTCCTGTACAGCCATACTAGGCACTGATCATTGTCGATGGGTACAGTTATTCAAGTATATTGTAAAATACAGTACAGTATTCTGTGGACTTCTAGCTTTTTATAAGTTCTCTCTTTACTCCCCGTCCTCACTCAATGTCCACAGATCTGGAATTCCACTGAGATTCATTGGATACCAGTGAGGACAAGAAAATCTGTTTGTGCTCACAGAGGCCAATTGGAGCACCCCTACCCTGCACTAGCTGAGATCGGCTGCCTCAGCACAGATGGCAGATGAAATTTTCAACCTTTCTGGTCTGTGTGGCTCAGTTCCGCACTGGGCAGTACACTGACTCACTGGGCTATTGGGGGAGCATTACGCTTCCCCGCTTAATTCAGCTCACCTTTGACTTGAACTAAATCATAGTATCCCTATTTGTTTAGTTGATTTATTAACGTTATCTGTTGATATTAACATTACAATAGGTCAGTGACGACTGCAGTAGGATCATAACCATTCTGAAGATGCTTATTGTGTGTTTTGATGTGGTGTGTTTATTGTTTAGTTGCTTTGTAATAACAATTGGCAGAGGAACCTATTTTATCTGCAATTTAAAAAAATGTTTTTGCACCCATACCATTCATCCCCTCCAGTGTGCTCTTGAATCTTCCAGTGGGAGATATGAGAACAGTATTGATTGGTTGCCAATTCACCTTTTGAGGCCTTCTAAATGTTTGTTTTATATGTAGAAGGGAACCCTGGTATTGAATGCAATACTGCGGTCTAGGTAGCTATCGACTTGCGTTTAACGGCCAGTAACTGCTATCTTGATACTGAAAGCTCCTTCCAAGTGTTAATGGATTTTTCCCCCTCCCCCTTATTAGTGGCGTTCAATTTCGTACTGCATGACCGTCGGAAAGGTCCCGTCTGGAACGTGGTGATGTGGACGTCGCTGTTTCTGGGCCAGGGCATGTTGGTGTGTCTATATTCACAAGAGTGGTATGCCCAGCAACATTGTCCACTTACTAATGTAAGTCTATATGTAAAAATGAACAGGAAGAGTTTATTCTAATAATTGGATAAGTGTACGGCGGTCTTGTCAGAATACTAAATTTTGTGTGAGTAACAGGATGGAGTTGGGGGGTAGACAAGAAAGCCGCATTTCGTTTGACCAGACTGATTTCACAGGGAGAGAAAGTAAAAATCCAAACGTTACAATCTTTAAGAAAATCAGAAATTTTTAGTCGCTGGCTGAATGTTTATACTGAAGTGTTTGGCGGACCCAGCCACAGTGTTGGTGTGTTTTACGAAGATCTCTATTACTGTTACACTCTCTCAATGTTGTATGGTATTTTGAAAACAAAAATGTATTTGTTCTTTGCAGCCATCCTTCTTGGATTTGTTGAAGCCACGGTCCTGGACCTGCCGTTTGCACTTATAATGGATGCAACCTATGGTCCCTATCTTTACAGAAGTCTGGGAACGTTTTCGTCGGATCGCAGCAGCACCTTTCATAAACCAAATGAATGTTTCTCTTGCACCAGATAGTGCCTGCCTCCTGCTCTGTCTTCGGTTTTGGTCATAGAGCTGGATGTTCTCCTAGAACCATTAATCACAGGACAAATACCAATTTAGTGCTACACATACAGTATTAAGCAGCCACCTTCTGCATTCATGGGTGGGAGGAATGCTAGAAACCAAATACTGACTGGAGGGAAGGGAGTTTCGGATCTTTAATTCCCGCCCCCCCCCCCATATAAAAACCTTGAGGGGAAAATAAAACTTGACAATTGAAGTACGTTTAATAAAAAATGTTATGTGCTTCATATGCACAGGTTACAGTTTGCAAGTGTGTATCATTTTATTGTTCCATATAACAATACAAACTTAAAGAAGGAAGATAATTTCTCAGCTTAGTGCTGTAATGCATATGGTGCCACAAAGGTGGTAAGAGGCAGATTCAAGGCCAGCATTCCCACCAGGCGAGTTTCTTGTCTCGGTCAGACAATTTTGGAAGCGATACAGTAGAAGCCAGGAATTTCTCGCAGATGAGAAAATTGATTGAGTTGCTTTTGGCCTTGTCTGCATTCCAGCAGACGGCTTCAAAGCACCAGTCACAGAAGCATGGATTAAGCAATGGTGTACGGCTAAAAATGGTTTAAAGGGAGTAGAAAATAGGGCCAAATTGATACAGCCCTATAGATGTGAATTATTTATTGGGCTGTATCAGGAGTGAAACAAATATAATATTCCAGTGTTGAACAATGTATGGTTCTTTGTCTTGCACCTTTTTTATTTCGGGTGCCTTTTTTTTTTATGGGCTCCACTTCTCTCCTGAAGATACTGCCCTGTGTTTGGTATGGTTCCATGGATGTCTATCACCTTCTTGTAACTCATCCGGATTGCCATTCTTGATACTTGTGCCTGCACAGTGAGAACCCTGACCAATGTGTTAGCCAGTGGCTCAGTTGGTAGCACTCTCGCCTCTGAGTCAGAAGGTTGTTACATTACAACAGTGACTACACTTCAAAAACAAATTACTTCATTGGCTGTAAAGCACTCTGGGATGTCCGGTGGTCATGAAAGGAGCTATATAAATGCAAATCTTTTTTTCTTTTCATTGTTTCTCCTCCCTACCCCAGGGGTGTTGAGGCCAATTATAATAATCCCATTGCCATTCCAATTGAGATGACCTAACTCATGACACTGGGAATGAAAGTAGGACCCTCCTGATCTCCATGGGCCAACACAGTGGGGGCAGTGCATTTATTTGCTAAGCTAGATTAACTTTGATATAATTCTAACAAGAATGGTTGAGAAACACAGTTGCTGTTCTGCATGGTTGACAACTGCCTATGATGTCGACGACTTCACTGTCAACCAGTCAGATAAGTAAAATATCTGTTTTAAATATCATAGGATCGAATATGCTCTTGTGTTCTGCCTAGAGTCCTCCTGCAGAAATCAGCAGAAATGCTGTGTTTCTGCACTGGCAGGTCTTGTCCTAGCTTCTTCATTCTAGGACAGTAATTGTTGACCTTTTTAAAATGAAGGGAAAATAGAATTACCAACAGTAAACTTAAATTTGATAAACAATGGATTCACTATTAAAGCTGTGGTGTTCAGAATTCCAAAATCCTGGCTAACCTGTTGAATTTTGTCATTTATGTTGCTCCCCTTGAATAAGAACACCTGCCTGCCTGCACCTGTCCTAATGTCAAAATCATCATCTCCAAGGGGCAAAACTGAATTGTAGCACTGAAATTAAGGTGGTGGTGGTGGTGTCTTGAGCAGTGGATTTTAATTATGAATCCATTAACTGTGGAAATCTTACCATTTGTAATAAGTCAACAGTTTCCTTTTAACTATTTCAATTTTGAGATGAGAAAGCTAGTGAAGTAATGTTACAATGGTAGAGACTGCACATGTAGTAAGGGTGGCTGCTTATTACAAGTGACATTTAGTATCACTTTATTGTATTACTCTTTTCTGGATTATTTTTCCTACTGTTTGAAATCTTGGATTGAAGGCTAAAAAGTGAAATGTATAATAAAAACTGAATCCATTTTCCCATCTTTTCAGCCTCACCGCCAAAGAAAGTTAATACTCATCCAGGGAAGCATTTAGGAAGCTGTAAATGTATATAGCACCACATGCTATATAGTCACGGAAAATACTTGGATTTTAAGGCCCCTTTAAAGGTTACTTTTAATGTTTTACCCCAATGATTCCTACTTTTTAAAAAAATAAATGCAATTCCCTCAGTCATGTTTTGGGGGATGCTCCTATAACGATCCCACAAAGTTATTACTCCTGAGCAGTGTGACCAGTGGTAAGAAATTTTATTTGTTCTGGGCCTGGAACTACATGGGGTGCTATTACTCTGCAGGACTTTCTATCTGGGAGGTGAAGAAAGGCAGCTGACAAGCCAACTCACCCAGGCATGTCTTGTTTATTGTTAGCCAATCCAAGCAGTCCTTGGCAGCATTATGGAAAAAGCAGCAGCCCTGGTCTGTTCTCCCTCTTGACCAAAGGTGGCTGTCCAGCAAATAATTTCTGCAGGAAAATAAAAGGGATTTAAAAAAAATATATATTTATTTAAAAGGTTGGGTGGGGGGATTAATTACCATGTGAACCTTTTGCTTTTCCTGGTAGTTGGTTGTGTACTGAAGAGACTTTACACCAAAGGCAATGGGGTGGAGCTGGAGGGGGCTGCTGATTTTTTTTTTCTGCAATTGCCATATACTCCCAATTACAGTTTTGTCTTCTCATGCACTTGCACATTTCATTCTGATTCTGCATTGAAAAGTGATTGTTCATGTGTCAAATGTTTTTCTTTCTGTATATACTGGTATAGATCTTGAAATATACTGGTCATTCCTTGGAAAGAGTGCGTTTACAGACCAATGTATCACTTCTCCTGCCCTTGGCTCAGCCGAGCTGCATGTGTTCAGCTGTACAGGACTATAACTTGCTCTGTGAAGTGTTCTGTTTTTAACTAACTGCAAGGGGGTTCAGGGCTGGCACCTGTAACTCGAATAACTACTTTTGGTAAAGCATTCTTTCTGCCAACATGTGGTGCCACAAAGTAGTGGGTTGCAGGTTCGTACTGGTCATTCACTGTATAGAGTTGCTTCAGATTGAAGGCATTCCAGTGGGGAGGATGTCCAAGACCATAATTGGGCATGTCATGTGGTAACCACTTTCTTCCCCAAGAATTCATATTCAGAAGTTATCTATTTGGTATCCCCTTGGAAAACTGCAACCTATATCATATTCCAAATTGATGCATGTCCAGTATTTGTGCCAGCTAATATCCTTTCCCTTTCCCCCAGAATTTTGCCTGGTGCACTCAAAAGTGCTTGCTATTTTTGTACCCCTCTCCAAGGCCTATAATGTTCTGCAAAGACTATTTATGATTTGAGACACACAGTTATCTAGAAGGGGAGCAGTGTTTTGAAGAGCAGCACATGCTCCCATATGTTTAGAGCAGAAGCACAGATCAGATGAATATTACATTTTATACGACAGTTGTGTTAATCCAAAGATGTATTTAAAATGGGAACACAGTATTTTTGGGATATCCATTAACAGAAGGATAGAAATGTCCAAGAAAGGGACCTTATGAAATGTTTTGTTAGAAATAAATGTATGAGTATTAGACACTGAATAGACAACTTATTTTAAGTCTGTTTTGGGGCTTTAACTGCTGTGAAACATGACCATTGTTAGGATATTTTGTTAATACTTTGAACAAAATTGCTGGCCAGTGAATGATAGAGAAATGCTGCTGGAGAGAAGAAAGATCTGTTTACTGTACTCCTGATATTCCAACCTGTTGACGAGCATTTGGAATATGGTTGTTACCTATGCAGTGAGTAGTCTATCCATGTTATATTCTTTAATCAGATGACTTTTATGATTAATTAAAATAACATGTAAATAAGCCCATTATTTGCAGTGTCAGGCCATATTGTATGAATGCCACAAACTGTATTGAAGGATCTCTATTCTGCCATTTTGACGTGTATTGATTTAAAAAAAATAAAAATATATACACACACCTGCTGACTCAGATTACGCACTGCAAGAAAATAGTAACCATCTAACATCAGTTACGTGGCACTGTACCGTGTTATAGCACAAATGCTTGATGCTTCTGTTTGTCATAAGCACTCTGACCTCACTGGCAGGATGGATTCCATTGCCCCTTTTGGCAGTGTAAAACTAAATTGTATAGCTGGGATAGATTTACAAGGCTGGTACCTATCTAGAGAGTTCAGGTGCTATTTGTAAAGAGTTGGAAGTTTGCTCTCATGGTCTGATGTTGTCTTAGAAACTTGATTTTTAAAGGCTTGTAACTCCTTATCTAACTGTTGCAAGGTGTTTGTGGGCCACAAACTATATAGATAATATACAGATAGCTACATAGAGTATTGTACCTGTCACGAAGTATTATCTTGCATTATTTACTTTCATCAAGCAGCATTTTGGACTGTTGTCTGTGAAACTAACGGTGCACTTCCATTTAGCGCCATTGTGAAGCAGTTTTCATTCAGACGGATTCTGCCGTTGTCGTGTAAATGCAGTTTTCATTCAGACGGATTCTGCCGTTGTAGTGTAAATGCAGCTTGAATACTTTTCTGGGAGTTTGGCCTGGCGCCAAAGTGAAGCACAGTGAGACTCATTGTGCCTTGTTTTAGAGTGCGTTCGGGCCTTGTCACCCAATTTACAGTCTAAGTTTAGTGTTGGTGAAGCCATAATTGCTTTGCGCTGATACCAAACTTCTAACGTGAATGCTGTTTGCTTCATTTGTCTTTTCGTATGCAGTTTCATTGGTTTGATGCATCGCTGTAGCACAACAGTTTAGTGCATTTCTAAAATGCATTCACTTTTTTTTCTGTTAACTTTTGGACTGAAAGAATTGTCCAAAAGCAGTTGTCTCATGTTTTCTCTAATTGTTTGCTGTAGAACAGATTCCACTTTTGACATTGTAGAGGGCAGGATGATGTCTGCACATTTGTAACCTTTAGTGTCTATTGATTGCCATTTTGGGACAGTAGGTTAAATTGTTTTTGTAAAGGAAAGGACTTGCATTTACATAGCACCTTTCACTACCTCAGGATGTCCCAAATGCTTTACAGGCAATGAATTACTTCAAGTGTAGTCACTGTTGTAATGTAGGAAAACAAAACAGCCATTTTGTGCACAGCAAGTCCCACAAAAAACAAGGTACATGATTCAGTATGTGTTTTTAATATGTTGAGATAAATATTGCCTAGGACACGGTGAACTCCCCTGCTCTTATTCAAATAATGCCATGGGACCTTTTACGTCGACCCAAGAGAGCAGAAGGGGCCTCGGATTAACATCTCATTCGAAAATGGCACCTCTAACAGTGCAGCACTGAGGTGTCCACATAGATTATGTGCTTAAGTCTCTGGAGTGGGGCTTGAACCCATGAACTTATGAATCAGACACGCAAGTGCTACTGTTGAGCCAAGGCTAAAGTACAGTTGATATATAACTTTTTTTTAAAACATACATAACAAGCTTGTTTTTACAACCATCTTGCAGTACAGATCACTTACAAAACTAGTTCAGCTTTATCCTTGATGTTTGACCTATTCTGAATCATGTATAGAATTCAAGACAAAATTACACGCTTTATGGTGATCCTTTTTTAAAAAAAAAGTGACTAGATTATCTTACCTTCCTCCCTGATCCTGGAGGCGGTTTATAACTAAAGGGATTGTCAACTTGCCATCAGGCAAAATAGATAAACTTGACCAGGTATAAAAATTGGTTCGTCAGCAGGCTTTGAGTTACTTGGCTTA
This sequence comes from Squalus acanthias, assembly GCA_030390025.1. Lineage (NCBI taxonomy): Eukaryota > Metazoa > Chordata > Chondrichthyes > Squaliformes > Squalidae > Squalus > Squalus acanthias. The sequence continues at coordinate 61,376,631 of CM059439.1, forward strand.
AAGAACAAGTAACTTTTTGCAGAGGATGGGGTAACTATATTTATTTGTGAGGCAGCAGGTTTCAATATTGACATGTAAATGTCAGTTCTACTGTTTCCAATTCTTTTGCTTTAGGTCTGCTTTGTGGCATTTCTGGATGTTGCAAGGTGAAGGAAGAGAGGTGTCATAAGCTCTGTTAAATCTGTAAGTTCAGTGCTAATTGTATGCACATCAGTTGCAATACTGTACCTTTTAATCTTGTTGTCTATAAAATGAAGCAAGACTAAAGATTTAAGGTGAATACTAATGCTTTTTTTTTTGGCTCCTCAGAAGGTGACTGTTATAAACTGTAAATTTGTGCCAGTATTAATATGGGCCAAGTTACCATTTGACAGATCATTTATGAATATTGCAGAAAAAGTTTAATTTTGTTCCAGATGTAGTTTAGTTTTAACATTCTCATTTGTTTTCCCAGCAAAGTAAAACTTTTTTAGTGAATATCTTCTGTTTGACTTGTCTTTGCCAGTTGTTGAAATCTATCTAATTTGCATTTGAATGAGTGGACCCCCCCCAGAGTGTTGAAATAGCTTTGCGTCCTTAAAATTATTGCCTTCCAACACGAACAGGAGTGTGGATGGCAAAACTGGCCCAAAAAAACTACCAAGATAGATAATTTTTTTTTTAAACACTAGGAACAATTCACTACCTAGTGGAGTGAGACTCCACAACTTGGTCCCTTTTAGGGGCCTCCAAAGTTGAGTGTGATGTCAAGACCATAAATCACATCATTACCAGGGTCTTCCACCACATTAATTACCAGCCGTAAATAACTGTAGCAGGAATAATTTGTAGTAAATCCAACAATTTCACGATTGCAATTAAGATTAATGGGGAGTCGGATGGCGAGAAGAGACTTAACGGCTTTGGCAAGGTTAGCGGTGCAAATCGTTCAGCAATTTGCAGAGAATCTGAACTCATGGTGTAGCTCTTTGACTCTGAATTCCTGGATTTTTTGAGAGTTAATAATGGTGAATGTCATTAATGAGTCATTCTATTGGCACGACTTCCCAGTAATTTCTGGCCCCTTGTATTTTGGTGTGCACTTTTTTTAAGATTGTAGCCTTAATGCTACTTTCACATAGTTGTAGTTGGAATCTAAGTATTACTAGCTATGTGCAAGGGTTGTAGAATTTATATCCATTTTATCCACCCTCTTTTGGAAACCACATGACAATCCTTGATCCAAAGTAGTGGACAGGTGACCTTTTCCGAGTTTCTGCAACCAGTTATAGAGGTGTGCTGGCAGAACATGGTTTGACCACCCCTCTGCCTTGTTTTCGTTACTCTATCCTTGACAATTTTCCCTCATAGGCCCACCTGAAAAATGTCATATTCTGGGCAGTGATCTGTCCGCCAGCAATTTGTGGTGGCGCACCAATGTGGTCCCACACGCTGTATTTTAAATTATATATCTTTCTCTTGCTCTCCTCCACACCCACACCTTGTTCCTTTAGTCAGACACTGCAAATGTAAAGATGAACACTTGACATACTCTGACATTGGATGGAACAAATTTTGTCTTGAACTGAGGCAGTTATGGCAATTTTCAGAGCACCTTCTCTTCCCTCCTAATTGCCACTTTCCTTCTCCCTCTCTCCCTCCTCCCTCCCTCTCTCCTAACAGCTCCCGTCTAAAGGAAGTGTTGACACAGGATGTCATTTCACCATGTTTTCCTGCTCTACATGGCAAAAAGAAAATCATACAAAGGAAAGAATTGCATCCAGTTAATTTTCAAAAGATCTGTTGCGGTAACTACATGTTTTGAATTGAACTTTGCATGTAAAATAGATAATGTTGGAAACCAAGCAATATGTAGATGGCTGATTATTAGTGTTTGTATAGAAAATTACATTATTTCTTCTGTACTGATAAAACAATTAAGAAATTAGCTCCGAAATGAACTGCTGTGCCCCTTTTTGACTGAGATCTGCACTTAAGTAACTTCATGTCCTTGGTCCTTAGAGTTTGTTAAATCATTTCCTGAGTACCACCCTCTAATGGGGCAATTAAAAGTGTACGATATTTACAGATGAACAAAAACATCTTGAGATTGTCAAAACCCATTTTCCTCATTGACAAAAGATCTGCTGTGGAACAAAATTTGGGTCTTTTGTGTTTTAACAGTGTACATCATGCTTCTACCTGCTGCAGCATATTTTAGTGCACTGACTTTCAGTGCTATTTCTTCATGTTTGGTATAAGGCCAAGTGCATGCAGTTCTTTAACTTATGATCCCCTCAAAATTAAGGCATCCCAATAGTTGTGCGATGTTTTCAACAGATAAGGGAAGTGGGGAGTAAAATGGAGGGAAGGAAACTGGTTTAATAGTTGGGCGTGTAATGTTTTTGGGTCAATCTTTGTTCATTCAATGCCAACTTAACAGTTGGAAAAGTGCAATAAACATATATACAGAAATGGCATAAATAGGTAAATCAGTGTTCAATGTACCAGCAGTTTCCAATTTGTACTGTTACCATAGAAATATGCCCTATTCTGCTGTGAAAGAGGAAGGACATTTTGATACCGTCCAGTCACTTCTTGTAAGTTGTACTTTTAAAATCTAAATAAAATTGTTTGTCTCTAGTACTTGACTGCCTTGAAGCGTCTGTTCTGTTTTGATGCTGGTCTTTGAGCAGTAGATAGGTCCACTGATCTCCAGACAATCCGACTCCTGTGCTATGTGAAGGATACCGAAGTGAAGAAAGTTCATATTGTTAAGGGGAGAAAGTTAGGGTTTTCTTCAAATGGATGCTATTTTGTTTTTGGGTATTTTTCTACCCTTTAATCTAGATTTTTCTGCTCTCTTGTCCCAACTCCCCATGCTTTCAGGGGTGTCTAGGTTTGGTAACATGCCTGGGAAAATGAAAAGAAAACCCTCGTGTCTGTATTTAACCTACTGAAATTATCCATATGCCTCCACAGGATCTCCAGTCCTTAATGAACAAGCACATGGGCCTTGTTTTAGTTTTAAACTGTTAAAGAATCAAATATATAATAAGTCTATCTTCCATGCTGCTGTGCACTAGAAGTCAAGACCAAGTGTAATCTTCAACTGAAGCAGGGTTGAAGGTCAGAATAATTGGACCATGGTGCATAGATGCAATTTAGTCACTATTTTGAAGTCTAAGTTCTGTCCTTTTTATTTTATATTACCATTAATTCTTGTATCCACATGTGAGAAACTACCTACCTATGTAAATTTGCCACTGTCATTACACCCTCTTGCTAGTTATGGTCTTGCATTGAAAATGAGAACTTTGGAATTTATACTGGTCAAAGACAGGAAGTGTGCAGATGTAAGATTTTTAACACTTAGAGAATTTTTTTAGATCTCAAAGGAATACAAAAGTTTGCTAATCTATATGCTAACCTGTTTCTCGACCAACAACCATCATACAGCTTCTCCGTCTCCTGAGAAGCTGTAGGAGCTAGATTAAAATCTACCTGCCTTTTCTATGAAGATTTAAGTTTAATTCAACTCCACCTGTTGTCTAGGCTTGTTTAGAAATTAATAAATGCCAGTTTCATTGGGGGGGGGGGAAAGGCTTATATTCATAACTGAACTAATCATGAAGCCTGTATACATGAGAATTGTGTTAGAGCATTCTCAAGCCAGAGAGAAAATTATGAATTTTCTAATATGTAATGATGTAGGCTGAAGCTGTGCAGGTGTCTTTTTCAAACTCTTACTGTGCCCAATTTTAAAGGGACAACAACCATACCAAAATGAGGCTGAACTGCTTCATATTTGTCACAGAAGCATCCTTGAAGTATCAAAACTCCTATAATACTTCTCTTAGGAAAATACTGTGAACAGTTGTACTGCTTCTGGTTTTCTTTTGTGATGATGCAGAGATGCCGATGTTGGACTGGGGTGGACAAAAGTGAGAAGTCGCACAACACCAGCTTATAGTCCAACAGTTTTATTTGAAATCACAAGCTTTCGGAGCGCTGCTCCTTCGTCAGGTGAAGTGAAGACATGCATATGGGCACAGCATATATAGTCAGAGAACACTGCCAGACGACTACAGTTAATCTTTCTAACTGCCCTTTATCACACCTCGGCAGAGAGGCAATCACGCCAATCTTTTGTGATGTCAGCAAAGTTGAGTTTTTAAATAAACAAAATAATTGTACAGTTATCAAAGTGTTCAGCTTTTACAAAAGATCCCCCATTTCCAACAAAAATTCTAACTCTGAACTGATCTGTTTTTGACTACTTTGCATCACCAATGGGAAGTACAAAAAAAAATTCTGTCTTCACCATTTAGATTAAGGAGGACCCATTTTGACCCAACTTCAATCCTCCAGAGTTCAGCTGTGCAGCAGTAAGGGCATTATAATTGGCATCAGCACCTCTGGCTTAGAGAGGGGAAACTTCACATTTCTGATGACTATACCATGCCCCCTGCTCAGTGCATGTATTGGTCTCTGGTGAGGACAGGATCAGCTCTGTTTTGATCTCTACGGTCAAATATTCTGCCAGTGCTCATCACGTGAACAATGGCCAACTGGGCAAGGTACTGGAAGATGGCCATAACCCAACAGAGAGCAGCGTCCTCTAGGAAAGGAAAGGGGATGGATGGCGAGGACAAAATCTGAGGGTGAATGCTGAGCATTAAATGAGCTATAATCTGCAGGCTAATGAAAGTCTGCATCTCTGAAGAAGAGATTAAACCATCACATTTGGTAACCAATATGAAAATGGGAAGATTTGAATTTCACACAATAGGTGTGTATTGAGTCAAATGCTAAAATTGGTTGTGGTCACAGTCTCAATAAAATGCATTATGTACTATAATAGTACTATTATCACAGCATTGTGATTTAATGCAGTGTACATAAAGAATACATTACAATACTTTGAAGGGATAGAATTTATATTGATGAGTGGCCGGTGTGATAATGTGTCCGAGTCACTCCCATTAGAGAGAGATACATTACAAACCACTACTCTACATAGCTGTTCATGATGGGCATTAAAAAATAATTATGTAAAATTGAAAAGAATTAGAAAAAAGGTTTAAAGATCCCCCATATTTATTTGTGGCTGTTGCAGATCAGCCATGGTTTAATTGAATGATGGAACAGGTTTGAAGGGCTGTTCCTGTGATTTCACTGGAGCTTGAGTTAGTGAGAGTTCTAATTAGTCTGTTGTTGGGAGATGTGGGTTTGGGGTTAGTTTGCCAATGTTCTCTTCAAACTAACTTTTCAAAAGGAGTTTTTAAAAAAATATATGCACACACATATATACACACGTATATACATATAAACACACACACACCTTGTGGCTAGTGCCCACTAATGTCACATTGCAGTTGTCTCACACATTGTCAGGTTTGATTATAGTCAAAAAGATTTAAATTCTAGCTATGACAAAGGGTTTTAGGGAAAGTGCTCCAGTGAGGGGGCAGCATTGTTTGAAGTGTTGCCATCAATGGTGGAGATGGGGAAATGCAATGCAGCAGTGGTGGAAGAGTGGAGGATCCGAGCAGAGACATAGGCCTGGAGAAATGTGCAAACATAAGGAAGATTTTAAGATGAGGATGGACGTTTTCAAATTGATGCGCCAAAGGGTGAAGATCAGCAAAAATTAGGATGATTGGATAAAATGTGCATAGCAAAGTCTTTGAATTTGAGTTTATGTAAGGTGGAATTCAGAAAGCACGCAAAGAAGGCATTGGAGAGAGATGAGAGTTTTTGGAGGGAGTTAGGTGATGTTTTGGAAGTGGAAGTAGACAGTCTTGGTGATGGATTGTATGCAGGGTTTGAACCTCTGCTCGGGGTCGAGTAGGATACCAAGGTTGCATACTATCGGGTTAAGCTTGACCAGGTATCCAGAAAGGTGGATGAATTTGACTTTCGGTGTAGTGTTTCCTGTGAGGGCTGAACAGGATGGCTTCAGTCTTGATAACGAGCTGAACGGTCATTCATTACTTAATGTCAGACAAACAGACTGACCACACTGATTTTGGAGACATGGAGCTCGGTATCATCGGCATTCAAGTGAAAGTTGTCCCTTAAGTAGTAATGTCACAAAAGGACAACTATTTTCACCTGATTGGGTCATATGCAAATGATTTCACTTTCAAAAAACAATGAATCAGAACTAACAGTAGCAAGCTGATTAACAGGTGAAACTTGCATTTATACCATTTTATTCTTCATTTTACTTGCATATCAATGTAAACAACCTGATGCTTTATCCATTTTGCCCTTAATTTTTGACTTTCTTTACTTCCTACCTTTTTTATTCATTCATGGGATGTGAGCGTCACAGGCAAGGCCAGCATTTATTGCCCATCCCTAATTGAGAAGGTGGTGGTGAGCCGCCACTTTGAACCGCTGCAGTCCATGAGGTGAAGGTCCTCCCATAGTGGTGTTAGGGAGGGAGGTCCAAGATTTTTGACTTCGTCTCCACAAGGACTGTGCGGTGGTCACTCCTACCAGTGCTGTCATGGACAGATGCATCTGCGACCGGTAGATTGGTGAAGACGAGGTCAAGTAGGTTTTCCCCTCGTGTTGGTTCTTTCATCATCTGCTGCAGGCCCAGTCTGCCAGCTGTGTCCTTCAGGACTCAGCCAGCTTGGTCGGTAGTGGTGCTACCGAGCCACTCTTGATAATGGACATTGAAGTCCCCCACCCAGAGTACGTTCTGTGCCCTTGCTACCCTCAGTGCTTCTTCCAAGTGGTGTTTAACATGGAGGAGTCCTGATTCATCAGCTGAGGGAGGGCGGTAGGTGGTAATCAGCAGGTTTCCTTACCCGTGTTTGACCTGATGCCATGAGACTTCATGGGGTCTTGAGTCAATGTTGAGGATTTCCAGGGCCACTCCTTCCCGACTGTAAACCACTGTGCAGCCACCTCTGGTGGGTTTGTCCTGCTGGTGGGACAGGACATACCCAGGGATAGTGATGGAGGAGTCTGGGATATTGGCTGAAAGGTGTGACTCTCTGTGCATGATTGTCAGGCTGTTGCTTGACTAGTCTGTAGGACAGCTTTCCCAATTTTGGCACAAGTCCCCAGATGTTAGTGAGGAGGACTTTGCAGGGTTGACTGGGCTGGGTGTGCCATGCTGTGTCCGAATCCTTACTCAGCCTCGGGACCCAAGCTTGTTGTTCATTACTATAGATATCCATTCATTTTAATTTTATATTGCTGGCAATTTCCTCCACTCCAATTTGCCAGAGTTTCCCTCTGAATCCAATCTCCACTCGCACATATTTTATTTCTTTTTCACCATGCCTACATTTTATGGCCCCCTCTCAACTGCTTGCTCTACTACACCTTACCATACATTCTTCAGTTTATATGACAGTAACTCAGTTGGTAGCATTCTCACCTTTGAGTCAGAAGGTTGTGGAATCATGGCACTCTTCAAAGAAGAACAAAGGGTTCTCCAAGTATCTTAATCAAAAGAATAATTTGAGGATAGAACTACTGGGGGATTGAGAGGGAGGGAATCTAGTTGAAAAGGTAGGACTGCTTGGGGATTAAGAGGGAGGGAATCCAGTTTTGGAGGATGAAGGTATGGCAGATATATATTGAAATAGTTTACAAATGATGGAAGTGAGAAATTTGTATTAGAGGAGGATGTGGGAAAGTCGTTCACAAAAACTAGAAAAGGAATGGATTCTGAAAAATTTGGAACACTAAGTCAGAGTCCTGATGGCACACACCTAGACTGTTCAAGAAAGTAAAAGACAAGATAGCATTCCACTTTAGATTTGCAAATTATGCCGGAGGATTGGTGAATAGCCAATGTAACACACCTGTTCAAGAGTGCAGATAGTTACAACAATGAAGGCCAGTTAATTTGGGGTTTTGTAAATAGAAGTATGGAGTACAAGAGTAAAGAGGTTATGATATGTTTGTGCAAAGCAATTATTAGATAGTGTGCAGTTTTAGGCACCCTGTTATAAGAACATAAGAAATAGGAGCAGGAGTAGGCCAATTGGCCCCTCGAGCCTGCTCCGCCATTCAATAAGATCATGGCTGATCTGATCCTAACCGCCAATCTACTATCGCAGAACCATCTCCTGAACCTAACTGAATTGGACACACGAAATAGGAGCAGGATCAGGCTACACGGCCCCTGGGCCTGCTACGCTACCCACAGGGCCAGGACCGATCCGAACCTAGACTCATGTCCAAATTCCTGCCCGCTCCCCGTAACCCTTAATTCCCTTTACTTCTAGGAAACTGTCTATTTCTGTTTTAAATTTATGTAATGATGTAGCTTCTACAGCTTTTTGGGGCAGCATATTCCATGGACCTACCACCCTCTGAGTGAAGAAGTTCCTCCTCATCTCAGTTTTGAAAGAGCAGCCCCTTATTCTAAGACTATGCCCCCTAGTTCTAGTTTCACCCATCATCGGGAACATCCTCCCCGCATCCACCCGATCAACCCCTTCACAATCTTATGTTTCAATAAGATCGCCTCTCATTCTTCTGAACTCCAATGAGTAGAGTCCCAATCTACCCAACCTCTCCTCATATGTCCATCCCCTCATCCCCGGGATTAACCGAGTGAACCTTCTTTGTACTGACTCGAGAGCAAGTATGTCTTTTCTTAAGTATGGACACCAAAACTGTATGCAGTATTCCAGGTGCGGTCTCACCAATACCTTGTACAACTGAAGCAATACCTCCCTATTTTTATATTCTATCCCCCTAGCAATGAAAGCCAACATTCCATTGGCCTTCTTAATCACTTGCTGCACCTGCATACTAACCTTTTGAGTTTTGTGCACCAGGACCCCCAGATCCCTTTGTACTTCAGTACTTTCCAGTTTCTTGCCATTAAGATAATAACTTGCTCTACTATTTTTCCTGCCAAAGTGCATAACCTCACACTTTCCAGTATTGTATTCCAGCTGCCAAATCTCTGCCCACTTACTTAGCCTGTCTATGTCCCCTTGCAGATTTTTTATGTCCTCCTCACTCACTACTTTCCCTCCCATCTTAGTATCATCTGCAAACTTTGATATGTTACACTCGGTCCCCTCCTCCAAATCGTTAATATAGATTGTAAAGAGTTGGCGACCCAGCACTGACCCCTGCGGAACACCACTAGTTAGTTACTGATTGCCAGCCTGAGAATGAACCATTTATCCCAACTCTCTGCCTTCTGTTAGATAGCCAATCCTCTATCCATGCCAGAATATTACCCCCCATCCCATGATTTTTTATCTTAAGCAATAATCTTTTGTGTGGCACCTTGTCAAATGCCTTTTGGAAGTCTAAATACACCACATCCACTGGTTCCCCTTTATCCACCCTGTATGTTACTTCCTCAAAGAACTCCAGCAAATTTGTCAAACATGACTTCCCCTTCATAAAACCATGCTGACTTTGTCCTATTAAATTATGGTTATCCAAATGTCCCGTTAGTCTCCTTAATAATGGACTCCAAAATTTTACCTACCACAGATGTTAGGCTAACCGGTCTATAGTTTCCAGCCTTCTGTCTACTGCCCTTTTTAAATAAGGGTGTTACATTAGCAGTTTTCCAGTCTGCCGGGATCTTTGAGTCCAGGGAGTTTTGGAAAATTATTACCAATGCATCCACAATCACTACCGCCACTTCCCTCAAGACCTTAGGATGTAAGCCATCGGGTCCAGGTGATTTATCCGCCTTGAGTCCCAATATTTTACCGAGTACCACTTCCTTAGTGATTTTGATCGTGTTTAGCTCCTCTCTTCCCCCCCCCCCCCCATAGCCCCCTGTTTGTCCAGTGTTGGGATATTCTTAGTGTCCTCTACTGTAAAGACTGATACAAAATATTCATTCAGTGTATTTGCCATCTCCATATTGCCCACCATTAATTTCCCGGTCTCATCCTCTAAGGGACCAACATTTACTTTAGCCACTCTTTTTTTCTTTTTATATAACTATAAAAACTCTTACTATCTGTTTTTATATTTTTTACTAATTTACTTTCATAATCATCTTCCCTTTCTTAATCAATCTTTTTGTTATTTTTTGCTGTCTTTTAAAGTTTTCCCAATCCTCTATCCTCCTACTAGATTTGGCTACCTTAAAAGCCCTTGTTTTTAGTCGAATACTATCCTTAATTTCTTTACTTAGCCACGGATGACTGTCTTTTCTTTTACACCCTTTTCTTCTCAGTGGAATATTTTTTTTGGAAGTTGTAAAATAACTCCTTAAATGTACACCACTGATCATGTATCGTCTTACCCTTTAATCTATTTTCCCAATCTACTCTACTCAATTCCGCTCGCATACCTTCATAGTCTCCTTTATTCAAGCTTAGCACGCTTGTTTGAGATCCAACCTTCTCACCCTCTAATTGAATATGGAATTCAACCATGTTATGGTCACTCATTCCAAGGGGATCCTTTACTAGGACATTTTTAATTAATCCTGTCTCGTTACACAGGACCAGATCTAAGGTTGCTTGCCCCCTGGCCGGTTCAGTTACATACTGCTCAAGAAATCCATCCCTAATACACTCAATGAACTCATCCTCAAGACAGCCCTGCCCAATTTGAGTTGTCCAATTAATATGATAGTTAAAATCCCCCATAATTATAGATGTTCCCTTATTACAAGCCTCAACTATTTCTTGATTGATACTCCGTCCAACAGAGTTGCAACTGTTCGGAGGCCTATAGACTACGCCCACTAGTGTTTTTTTCCCCCTTATTATTCCTTATCTCCACCCAAACTGTTTCATTATCCTGATCTTTTGACCCAATATCATTTCTCTGTATTACAGCCTTAATTCCATTCACCGGCCTTATCGCCATATCCCTTGATGCCCTTACTAGTCAGAAATCTATCAAAGATCCTTTAAGCCAGAGAGAGCATACAGTGTAGATTTACCAAGATGATGCCAGGGATGGGAAACTGTAGTTATGGGGAGAGATGTGAGATACTGGGACTATTGCCACTGGAACAGAGAAGACAGAAAAGATTTAATAGCCTTTTAAACTGACAAAGTGTTTTGATAGGGTGAATGGGGAAAGACTATTTCCTCTGGTTGGAGGATCAGTGACGAGGGGTCATCCATTTAAAATTGTTACTAAGGGAATGAGGATTATTATCTTTATGCACAGTTGTTGGTAGCATAGAATAATCTGTCGCTGTAGTTTCCTTTTGATCTTCCCGATTACTGTTTCTAAATCCACGTTCAATGAATCCCACCTGCTGTTGCGTTGGTTCCCTCCCCGCCTAACATCAACTACCACCCCAGCCCCCTTGCCTGTGACATTAATGGTTCCCTTTCTACAGGCACCATCACTTTCCCCTTCAAAACTGCTGTTGTTGCCCCCATTCAAAAAACTCACTCTTGACCCATTTGTCCCCTCTAATTATTACACCATTTCTAATCCCCTTTTCATCTCTAAGGTCCTGAAGCATGTCATCACCACCCAGCTTTGTGCCCATCTTTCCTGAAACTTCCTGTTTAAATATCTCCAGTCTTGCTTCCACCCATGTCACAGCTCTGAGACTGCTATGACTAAAGCTATGAATTACTTCCTCTGTGATTGTGAGCATAGTGTGCTGTCCCTTCTTGTCCTCCTCCATCTGCAAAGGTTAATCATGCTGCTCCACCACTGTCTCTCCTCCATTGTCTAGTTCAGTGTGACTACTGTTGCATGGTTCAACTCCAACCTATCCAGGTGCAGTCAGTTATTGCTAGCAATGGCTTCTCTGGCCACGCCCACACTGTTGTCAGGAGCCGCCAAGGATCTATTTATCCTCAGCTTCCTCCTTTTCCTGATCTATATGTTGCCCCTAGGTGACATCATTGGCAGGTATATTTTTGGAATCAGCTTCAATGTCTATGCTGGTACAATACAGCTCTATTTCTCCACCACTTTTTTGACCCCATAATCACTTCTGTCCTGTCACATTGCCTGTTTGAAATCAAGTCTCTGATGAGCCACAATTTTCTTTAGCTGAACATCAGGAAGACTGAAGCCATTGTTTTTGATGCCTGCCAAAAACTCCACTCCCTTGACATTGATTCTATCCTTCTCCCCGGCCTCTCAAACATTAATTTAAAATCCTTATTCTTGCCTTCAATTCCCTCCATGGCCTCACTTTACCCTACCTCTGCAATCTCTTTCGGGCTTATTTTTCCTCCCGCAGCCTCTGGCTTCCTGTGCGTTTTCCCTTTGCCACAGTATTGGTGGCAGAACTTTCAGCTGTCTCAGCCTGCTCTGTAGAATTACATCCCTAAATGCCTCCACTGCTCTGCCCTCTTTAAAAATAAAATAATCTTCTCATCTTTAATCACGTCTCCTAAACACTCTCCCCTGGATCAATGTTCCATTCCTTTTGCTACTATGGGCCATGAGACATTTTCTGTTAAGAACACTATATAATTGCAAGTTGTTTGTTTTGTTTTGCTGTTGTCATTTGTAAGATTAAGACTATCCATGCAGCTGCCTTTGCCATTACCCTCCCCCCACCAGCACCAAACTCCTGACTTCCATAAGACCCACCTCCTGTTCTCTCAATCCCCTACCCACCCAACTCCTGACCACTCAATTAGCCTTCCTCACCCCAGTGCTTGTCAATGTTGTTAATTGCTCCCATTACTCAGGCACAGTTGTTCTCCCTTTCAAAACCATCTTCTCCCTTTCAAAAACCATCTTCACCCTTTCAAAAAGTCCTTCTTTGACCTGTCTTCTCCAACTTTTGAACTTACTTCTTTCTCCAAGTCCTCAAATGTGTCACCACCTTTCAGTACCCACCTCTCCCAAAACTCCATTTGAATGCCTTCGGTCGGGCTTCTGCTCTCTTCACATTACCAAGAATGCCCTGGTAAAAGCCACAAATGACATCTGTGACTAACCACAGTGCATTTTCTTTCCTTTATTCTTTTTGCTCTCTCCATATTGTACAACAAGGTCACCATCCGATTCTCCTCTGCTGCTTCTCCTCTGCTGATTCTCGTCTGTTGTCCAGCAATGACTTCTCTTCACACTCCTGTACAGTAATCTTCGGAGCTCACCAGGGATTTATCTTTGATCCCTTCCTCTTCTAGATGCGATTTGGGGGTTGGAGGGTTGCGGTTTGCCACTCCACTGCCATCGTACGCGAGTACCCTGGTAGATGTCAACCCAGTATTTAGAGAACGGAATGCTCATCTCAGCTCGGCGGGACTATCGGGAATGGGGCTTGAACCCATAACCTTCTGGCTCCGAGACGGGAAGCTGCAACTGAACCAAGGCTCACTCCCTAGGCTGTAATTTTATGCTAGACTTCCTTGCTATTTTATTTTGAACTCCCCCCATCCCCATCTCACGCTTTGCATTCCTAAGCTCCCTTTTAACATGTTTTGTATATTCTTATTCATTTCAGTGGACCCCTTCACATTTCTCCCTTTAGGAATTGTAGAGTTTGTTCACCTTCCTTATTCCGTTTTACAAGAATCTAATAATTGTTTAGTCTAGGTTTGCTGATCCTGAGTATTTGTCTTGTATTACGCCTTCTCCTTTTGTTGTTGAACAACTACCCCTAGGCTTGGAGGCCAACAGAGACACTTCTGGAGAAAAAGTAGAGAAGCATTAATGTGAAAGTCTGTGTTGGGATGTTGTAATGGGCTGGGCCTCTGGCTAGCATGGAGCCCCCTCACCGTAACCACGGCAACAGCAAGCTGGGCTCAGCCAGGAGCGGAGGACGCGCCTCTTACCGCATCTTCTCGGTTACAAACCGCCTCTGGCTCACTGTTATATACGAGGCATTGATCCTGCAACATATCTATAGATTACCTTTGCACGCCGCTTATTTAGCCGCAAACTCCGCCCAGAAGTGGAGGCCCAACCCTGGCCCAAACAGCGCGAGCAGTGAGTAAGTAGTTGTGATTTCTGCGACGGAACCTGACACAGCGGTAAGGCTAGTGCTCCCATAGCCCAGGCTGCTACTGTTAAATGTAATTATAACTGACAGGAACTTAAAAATGCTTATTAATTTTAAAAATAATAAAACGGGCAAATTGCTAGTTTGATATTTTAGTTGTTGCCATGGCAACAAGGCGGCCCGTCCCGCACCTGACACCAAGTTCCTGCAGAGCCACTGTCCTTAGCAACGGGCAGGGCCGCTGTCCTTAGCAACGGGCAGAGTGCGGCCTCGGGACGAGCGAGCGACTAAAGCTGTACCAGCCCAGTGCACGGACTCTGGAGTTACTGTGTTACCCGAGACCGTGTTGCCAACTAACAGCGCATTCGCCATTCACTGCGTTATATCCCAGTTGATGTTTGTATACAAGAGAAAAAAACTAAAGCTGTGGAGATCAAGCCAGCAAGAAATGTGACATCTGTCTGCTGCCCCACGCCCATCCCCATTACAGTTTTGTATTTTCATATAATTGTTAAGGTAAAAAGAAAAACCGTAAAGGCTGGAAATCTGAAAGAAAAATAGAAAATGCTGGAAATGCCCGGCAGATACAATGCACCCCCGGAAAAAAAATGCCTTTTTCTGATATTCTAGTTTAGACCTTTTTAATGAAACAGGTTTTATTACGGCACTATGGGATGTTATAGAAAATACAGGAAATTTGTGGTGGTTTATTTCTCCAAATAAAAAATAAAAAATAACCGCAACAGGGTTAACCAAAGCTTGGTCAAAAATTGGTCTTCAGATATGGGGATAGTGCAGGAAAGTGGAGATGAGGTAGAAGATCAGCCATGATCTTATTGAATGGCAGAGCAGGCTCGATGGGCTGAATGGCCTACTCCTGCTCCTATTTCTTATGTTCAGAAAGTTTTTAAAGATAGAGAGAAAAGGGGTAAGGTGGAGGGGTTTACGGAAGGAGTTCTAGAGAGTAGGACCGACTTGGCTGAAGACTATGTTTTCATTGAATGGGCAAAGGGATGAGGAGTCCACAAGAGGCTGGAGTCAGAAGAACGATGTGTTTGGGGTTAGGGATATAGGACTAGAGAAAGTTGAAGAGATAGGTGGAACAGAAATAACAACAGAAAACGCTGGAAAAACTCAGCAGGCGAGGCAGCATCCGTGGAGAGAGAAACAGAGTTAACGTTTCAGGTCGATGACCTTTCGTCAGAACTGGAAAGAGCCGGAAATCAAATAGATTTAAGGCCAGGATAAAGCTGGGAAAAGGGGGAGGGGATGAAAGAACAAAAGGGGAGATTAAGAGACATTAAGAGACATTAAGAGATATGCAAGGCAAGAGGTGGTGTTAATGTGACAGGTTAAGGCTGAAAGAAGTGTGAAATCCACTGGCAGAATGAAGGACAGCTGCCAGCTTCTAGGAGGAAAAAACAGGGGGAGGGGGGGGCAAATAAAAGGGTGGATGAAAAAATAAAATATAAATGTGATTGGAGCTAAGGTTATGATCTAAAATTGTTGAACTCGATATTGAGTCCAGAGGGCTGTAGCGTGCCTAAACGAAAGATGAGGTGCTGTTCCTCGCGCTTACGCTGCGCTTCCAAGGTGGAACAGAGCCTTGGAGGGATTTAAAGACAAGGATGAGAATTTTAAATTTTATGTATTGGTGAACTGGGAGCCAATGGAGGATTGGTCAGCGGGACTTAATGTGGGATAGAATATGTGCAGCAGCATTTTAGACAGGTTGGAGTTTATAGAAGGTGGAGGATACAAGGCCAGCAAGGAGAATGTTAGAGTAGTCAAGTTTGGAGGTGATGAAGACTTGTATAAGGTTTCAGTGGCAAAGGGGCTGAGGTAGAAGTGGCAGGTGGGCAAAGTTGTGGAGATAGAAGGAAGAGTTGTTTGTGATCGAAAGTATATGGGTTTGAAATTCAGCTTAGACCATTCCTAAATCTGAATACTAAGTTTTTTGCTATCAGCAATATGAATTAGTTAAACATTAATTTTAAACTTCATATGTGGATCACTAGTCTGCAGTTAAGTAGCCCACAAAGACAAAAAGCTTGGGCAAACCTGCATAATTATTGACATTTTGAGTATCTACTGTATATAGAAGAAAGTTGGTATTGATCTGATTGGAAAGTTAATTTTATTTATAGTTTCCACTAGAAATATTGGAAAGCTTTTGGAAATGTGTGATCCTGTTAGTGAAGACCCACTTATGGTTCCTCCTGCCGTGCCAAAACCCAACAATGTTAGCAATAAGCCAACTTCGAAAGTGTGCAAATATTTGGAGGCGCAACCAGGTAAGTAAAGAAAGAACTTGCATTTATTTAGTTCCTTTTTACATCTTCAGAATGTTCCTAAGTGCTTCATAGCCAATAAATTACTTTTGAAATGCAGTCACTGTTGTTTTAGTAAGCAAATGTGGCAGTCAGTTTTGTACCACAGCAAGGTCCCACAAACAGCAATGAGATGAATGGCCAGTTAATTTGTTTTGGTTGTACTGTTTAAGGGAAGACTCCCTGCTGTTCTTTGAAAAAGTGTCATGGCCTTGGTTTAATGCCTCATCTCAAAGACCTCCAACAATGTAGCACTCTCTCAGTACTGCATTGGAGTGTCAGCCTAGATCATGTGCTCAAGTTTTTGGAACAGGGCTTGAACCCACGACCTTCCGACTCAGAGGTAAGAGTGCTACCACTGAGCCAAGGCTAAAGTACAGTTGATATTTGTATAACTTCTTTCAAACATATACAATAAGCTTGTTTTTACAACCATCTTGCAGTACAGACCACATACAAAACCAGTTCAGCCTCACCCTTGATGGTTGATCTCCCTCACACAAGAAGTAACCCTAATTTCATGAACCTGCTCAGTTTACATATCCCTGTATTCACCTTTTTGTCATCCTGCAGTGAAGCTCAACCCCACACCCTTCTTACTTAGTTGAGTGTGTTAACACTGAGCCAAGCTCACGGTAAAAGGAAAATCTTGCCATGTATAAAGATTAAAATTTGAAGAGCAATTGTTATTTTTACTTTTATTTTCTCCTTTTTCTGCAGTTGCTGGCTCATGCAGGGGTACAGTTCCACAGGTGCTGCTCAACCAACAGTACCTTGACCAAGTAGTTATTGTTCATATGTGAGTGCCAGCGGGCTGTTGAGGGTGTCATATTTGACTTTGGTCCTGACATTTGCACATGTACAACCTTACCTGTATTCCCTTTCTCTCGCTCGGGTGCTGAGGCCAAACACAGAGCCAAAACTGTTATCTCAGTTGAAATCAGCTAATGTAGCTTGCAGCTTCTATTGAAGCTGGATCTTCTGATGTTTGTGGATCAGTTTCACTGTGGAAAATGTATTTATAAACTGAGCAATTGGAGGAGCTGGTCCATTATAGAAACATGATTCTGTTGATGAGATTCTTGTCTCTGGGCCAGAAGATTGTAGGACACCCACACCAGGACTTCAGTAAAGAATCTAGGCTAATACTTCATTGCAACACTGAGAGAGTGCTGCATTATCAGTGGTGGCACCCTTCAAATGAGACAAACTTGGGTCCCAAATGACTATTTGGATCATTCAATTGGATGTTAAAGATCTCAGCATTATTTAAAGAAGAGCAGGGAGTTTTCCTGGTGTCCTGTCCAAGACTTGAAACATAGAAACAGGAATAAGCCATTCAGCCCCTCGAGCCTGTTTCGCCATTCAGTTAGATCATTACTGATCTGTACCTTAACTTCATTTATTTACCTTTGTTCAATATCATTTGATACACTTACCTAACAAAAATATTGCTCCCTTCAAGAATATCAGCAAGAAAAACAACTTAATAGGTCATTCATCTCATTGCTGTCTAGAATATTTCTGATGCAGGATAGCTTTTTTAAAAATTTGTTTTTATGGGATGTGGGTGTCGCTGGCAAGGCCAGCATTTATTGCCCATCGCTAATTGCCCTTGAGAAGGTGGTGGTGAGCTGCCTTCTTGAACCGCTGCAGTCCGTGTGGTGAAGGTACGCCCACAGTGCTGTTAGGTAGTGAGTTCCAGGATTTTGACCCAGCGATGATGAAGGATTGGCGATATATTTCTAAGTCAGGATGATGTGTGACTTGGAGGCGAACTTGGAGGTGGTGGTGTTCCCATGTGTCTGCTGCCCTTGTCCTTCTAGGTGGAAGAGGTTGCGGGTTTGGGAGGTGCTGCCGAAGAAGCCTTGGCGAGTTGCTGCAGTGCATCTTGTAGATGGTACACACTGCAGCCACGGTATGCTGGTGGTGGAGAGAGTGAATGTTTAAGGTGGTAGAAGGGGTGCCAATCAAGCGGGCTGCTTTGTCCTGGATGGTATCGAATTTCTTGAGTGTTGTTGGAGCTGCACTCATCCAGGCAAGTGGAGAGTATTCCATCACACTCCTTGCTTGTACCTTGTAGATGGTAGAAAGGCTTTGGGGAGTTTCGTGAGGTGAGACACTCGCCGCAGAATACCTAGCCTCTGACCTGCTCTTGTTGCCACAGTATTTATGTGGCTGGTCCAGTTAAGTTTCTGGTCAATGGTGACCCCCAGGATGTTGATGGTGGGGGATTCGGCGATGGTAATGCCATTGAATGTTAAGGGGCGGTGTTTAGACTCTCGCTTGTTGGAGATAGTCATTGCCTGGCACCTCTGTGGCGCTAATGTTACCTGCCACTTATCAGCCCAAGCCTGAACGTCGTCCAGGTCTTGTTGCATGCAGGCATGGACTGCTTCATTATCTGAGGAGTTGTGAATGGCACTGAACACTGTGCAGTCATCAGCGAACAACCCCATTTCTGACCTTATGTTGGAGGGAAGGTCATTGATGAAGCAGCTTAAGATGGTTGGCCCTAGGACACTGCCCTGAGGAACTCCTGCAGCGATGTCCTGGGGCTGTGATGATTGACCTTCAATCACCACAACCATCTTCCTTTGTGCTAGGTATGACTCCAGCCAGTGGAGAGTTTATCCACCGATTCCCATTGACTTCAGTTTTACTCGGGCTCCTTGATGCCAGACTCTGTCAAATGCTGCCTTGATGTCAAGGACAGTCACTCTCACCTCACCTCTGGAATTCAGCTCAATTGTCCATGTTTGGACCAAGGCTGTAATGAGGTTGGGAGCCGAGTGGTCTTGGCGGAACCCAAACTGGGCATCAGTGCCGCTTGATAGCACTGTTGATGACACCTTCCATCACTTTGCTGATGATTGAGAGTAGACTGATGGGGTGGTAATTGGCCGAATTGGATTTGTCCTGCTTTTTGTGGATAGGACATTTATGGGCAGTTTTCCACATTGTCGGATAGATGCCAGTGTTGTAGCTGTACTGGAACAGCTTGGCTAGTTCTGGAGCATAAGTCTTTAGCACGATAGCCGGGATGTTGTCAGGGCCCATAGCCTTTGCTGTATCCAGTGCGCTCAGCCGATTCTTGATATCACTTGGAGTGAATCACATTGGCTGAAGACTAGCTTCTGTGATGGTGGGGACCTCAGGAGGAGGCCAATATGGATCATCCACTCGGCACTTCTGGTTGAAAACGCTTCAGCCTTATCTTTTGCACTCACGTGTTGGGCTCCACCATCATTGAAGATGGGGATATTCATGGAGCCGCCTCCTCCCGTTAGTTGTTCAATGGTCCACCACCATTCACGACTGGATGTGGCAGGACTGCAGAGCTTTGATCTGATCCATTGATTGTGAGATCGCTTAGCCCTGTCTGTAGCATACTGCTTCCGCTTTTTAGCATGCGTGTAGTCCTGTGTTGCAGCTTCCCCAGGTTGGCACCTCATTTTTAGGTACGCCTGGTGCTGCTCCTGGCATGCTCTTCTACACATCTTTATTGAACCAGAGTTGGTCCCCTGGCTTGGTGGTAATGGTAGAGTGAGGGATATGCGAGGCCATGATGTTACAAATTGTGGTGGAATACAATTCTGCTGCCCCACAGCACCTCATGGATGCCCAGTTTTGAGCTGCTACATCTATCCCATTTAGCACGGTGGTAGTGCCACACAACACGATGGAGGGTGTCCTCACTGTGAGGACGGGACTTCGTCTCCGCAATGACTGTGCGGTGGTCACTGCTACCAATGCTGTCATGGACAAATGTATCTGCGACAGGTAGGTTTTTCCCCTTGTGTTGGTTCTCTCACCACCTGTCGCAGGCTCAGACTGGCAGCTATGTCCTTCAGGACTAGGCCAGCAGTGGTGCTACCGAGCTACTCTTGGTGATGGACATTGAAGTCCCCCACCCAGAGTACATTCTGTGCCCTTGCTACTCTCAGTGCTTCTTCCAAGTGGTGTTCAACATGGAGGAGTACAGATTCATTAGCTGAGGGAGGGCGGTAGGTGGTAATCAGCAGGAGGTTTCCTTGCTTATGCTTGACCTGATGCTATGAGACGACTTCATGGGGTCCGGAGACAATGTTGAGGACTCCCAGGGCCACTCCCTCCCGACTGTACACCACTGTGCCGCCACCCCTGGTGGGTCTGTCCTGCCGGTGGGTCCTATACCCAGGGATGGTGATGGAGGAGTTTGGCTGAAAGGTATGATTCTGTGAGTATGACTATGTCAGGCTGTTGCTTGACTAGTCTGTGGGACAGTGCTCCCAATTTTGGCACACGTCCCCAGATGTTGGTGAGGATGACTTTGATTGGGCTGGGTGTGTGCCGTTGCCATGGCCGTGTCCGTAACCGGTGCCAAGGTCAATGCCGGGTGCTCCGTCCGGTTTCATTTCTATTATTTTTCGTAGCGGTTTGTTACAACTGAGTGGCTTGCATTTCAGAGGGCAGTTAAGATTCAACCATATTGCTGTGGGTCTGGAGTCACATATAGGCCAGACCAGGTAAGGACGACAGATTTCCTTCCCTAAAGAACATTAGTGAACCAGATGGGTTTTTACGACAATCCGATAGTTTCATGGTTACCATTACTGATACTAGCTTTTTATTCCAGATTTATTTAATTAACTGAATTTGAATTTCCCAGCTGCCATGGTGAGATTTGAACTCACATCACTGGATCATTAGTCTAGGCCTCTGGATTACTAGCCCAGTGACATTACCACTACGCTACCGTTCCTGTCTGTAGCATCTTCCTACAAAACAAAAGTAAATTATTGTGTGAAGTGCCTCAAGATGATTCAATATCAGATAAAGTGCTATAAAAATGCAAGTATATCAAATAGAAAACTGAACAGGAAATATTTGATGTTTTGGAGTGCTATGATCAGTGTATTGCAGTCAAAGACTATGTGCTATTAAGTGGTCTTCAATGTGCATATTGTTGCAGTTTAAGTATCTGTTCTGCATATAGAATGAAGGTTTCAAGCAATTTGGAAGCTAATGAAAGCCACAGTTATGCTTTGTTCTCTATAGAAGCCACTCGAACTGCTGAAGAGATGCTGAACGTATGTGCTTGTTTTGGTGAAGGAGCAAAACCTGGGGAGAGCGACAAGCCAGTCTCTGAAATTTCATTGCATTTAAAGCAACAAACAGGTAGGTGCATGGTGAAGTGCAAACATTGAAGCTTGTTAAGTATCAAACCAGAATTTAAAGAGTAAAGTTACAATCACAATCTATTTTAAAACAAACTGCTTGAAAGAATTATCATTTCCTTTGCCTAGATTATCAGTAGATATCACAAGCTCAGGGAAATTTCCACTTTAAAGTAACTCACTTGGATGTGTTCATTGGTTTTGACTCAGAAGTATTGGATTGTGTGTGGGTAGATGCTATTTGTATTGTTACTATAGTTAGTTAGTATACTACTAAAGAATGAAAATAACCTGTCACGCCACTTAATCATCGAAATTTACAGCACAGAAGGAGGCCATTCGGCCCATCTTGTCCGTGCCGGCCGACAAAGAGTTATCCACCCTAATCCCACTTTCCAGCACTTGGTCTGTAGCCTTGTAGGTTATGACACTTCAAGTGCATATCCAAGTACTTTTTAAATGTGATGAGGGTTTCTGCCTCTACCACCCTTTCAGGCAGTGAGTTCCAGACCCCCACCACCCTCTGGGTTGAAAAATTTCTCCTCAAATCCCCTCTAAAACTTCTGACCAATTACTTTAAATCTATGCCCCTTGGTTATTGACCCTTCTGCTAAGGGAAATAGGTCCTTCCTACCCACTCTATCTAGGCCCCTCATAATTTTATACACCTCAATTAGGTCTCCCCTCAGCCTTTTCTGTTCCAAAGAAAACAACCCCAGCCTATCCAATCTTTCCTCATAGCTAAAATTCCGCAGCCCAGGCAACATCCTCGTAAATCTCCTCTGCACCCCCTCTAGTGCAATCACATCCTTCCTGTAATGTGGTGACCAGAACTGCACGCAGTATTCTAGCTGCGGCCTAACTAGTGTTTTATACAGTTCAAGCATAACCTCCCTGCTCTTATATTCTATGCCTCGGCTAATAAGGCAAGTATCCCGTATGCCTTCTTAACCACCTTATCTACCTGTCCTGCTACCTTCAGGGATCTGTGGACATGAACTCCAAGGTCCCTTTGATCTTCTGCACTTCTCAGTGTCCTCCCATTTATAGTGTATTCCCTTACCTTGTTAGCCATTCCCAAATGCATTACCTCACACTTCTCCAGATTGAATTCCATTTGCCACTGTTCTGCCCACCTGACCAGTCCATTCATATCTTCCTGCAGTCTGCAGCTTTCTTCTTCATTATCAACCACACGGCCAATTTTTGTATCATTTGCAAACGTCTTAATCATACTTCCTATATTCAAGTCCAAATCATTGATATATACCACAAAAAGCAAAGGACCCAGTACTGAGCCCTGCGGAACCCCACTGGAAACAGCCATCCAGTCACAAAAACACCCTTCGACCATCACCCTTTGTTTCCTGCCTCTGAGCCAATTTTGGATCCAACTTGCCACTTTTCCTTGGATCCCATGGGCTTTTACTTTCGTGACCAGTCTACCATGTGGGACCTTATCAAAAGCCTTGCTAAAATCCATATAGACTACATCAAATGCACTACCCTCATCGACCCTCCTTGTTACCTCCTCAAAAAATTCAATCACGTTAGTCAGACACGACCTTCCCTTAACAAATCCATGCTGACTGTCCCTGATGAATCCGTGTCTTTCTAAATGAAGATTTATCCTGTCCCTCAGAATTTTTTCCAGCTGCTTGTGTGTTGGAATGCACCTCTTTCTGTTGTGGGCAGATTATGCAGCAATGGAGCAACAGATGTGCACGAACAGTTGTTTGATCGCATGGTTTACAATTTTGTTTTCTGGGAGTTGGGCTCTCACCAGTGGCTGAGGAAGGTCTGTATGGGCAGGGCAGCAAGTGGTTTGCCCATGGCCAGAAAAGATGGCAGCCTTTCCCTCTGGTAGTTAGTTATTTGCACCAGGGGAAGTTGCTGCTGTCAAATAGTTCCAAATGCTAGTTTCATAGACAGCAGCGCCACCTCATGGGCAGCAGCATTGTGCCTCTCAGTCCTATCACATTGCTATGTTTTATGCTGCTGGCTAGGGGCAGTCTGGGAACAGATATTTTGAGCGGAAGATTCTCTCCAGTGTTACCATGAATGAGAACATTTAACTGTGGGTAATTGAAGTGGAACTTTGAAATGTTGCAGAAAGGGATTCTGTACAAAAGTCTTCTCCCAGGCAGTTTCAAGTTAAATCCTAACAGGTGAGGGACTGAGTCACTAATCAGTATACATATTATATTATAATATTATGATATGACAATTTAATAGAATATCTTTTATTTTGTTAAACTTAAATATAGATTTTCATATCAAGGGTCAGTCACATTACATTTTATTCACACTTTACTACATACAGTAATATTTTATACATCTGCATCGACGGTGCTAACGAGGCTTTGTGCTTGGTTGGCTTTGTGCATGAGGGGATTGAATGAATTGCTGGCTTGGCTCTGTGAGATGAATAAGGACCTTTCCCCTTTAAGTGTGAAATGCTTATTTATAAACTCACTGATGAGAAGCACTTTCTCAAACAACAGAGTTGGTGATTTGTGTGTCACAAGGTCATCCCTACCAGTGAAGTATAAATAGCTATTTTATACATGCCCATTAAACTTTTTATAATATTTAATTTCTAATTGATTTGCTAACTGAGGCAGTATCTAGGTTCATTATTTCCTTCTACCTCTGTCTTTGTAGAATTATCCGAACTGAAGGATAAGCCACGTGCCATTGACCAATGTAAACCTCTACCAGAATCTCTCCAGAACGACTTCATCCCAGAAGAAATCCTACTAGATTTGACTACTATGACAAGTTCATGCTGTCGTGATGAGCCCCTTGGACCACCGACGAAAACTAAAACTCCAAAAGATCTTAAAGTGAGGACATAAAAATGCTCCAAATCTTCAAATGTTTACAATCAATTTGAAATGAGTTTGGGCAGCCTCCATCCAGTTCATAGTGGCAACAGGACAAAACAGTCCCTAATTTAGCATGGCAGCCAATTTGCGCATAGCAAGGCCCCACAAACAGCAATGTGATAATGACCAGATATTCTGTTTTAGAGATGTTGGTTGAGGGATAAATATTGGCCTGGGGAGAACTCCCCTGCTCTCCTTCAAAATAATGACATTGGATCTTTTACGTCCACCTGAGAGGGCAGGCGGGGCCCTTTTTGTACAATTTCTAGACTGCAGATCTCTGGCATAAAATAGCATGCATGATTGACCAGTAGTGGGCAACCTTATTGACTGCTCTGTAGCAAAGAGAGCAGATGTCTTCTGTTCAGTACATCCAATATGCAGTTAAAATACATTTTTTATGTAAAAATGTTTTCTTCAAGATCCAATGTTTTTACAAAAAAAAAGTCAGACTTCTCTTTATTCGCAAATGCACAACACAGCAATGTAAATCACATCAAAATGCATCATTGTGTCACTTGTATATGATGGTCATGACGTAGGAACATAGGAACAGGAGTAGGCCATTTAGCCTCTCGAGCCTGTTCCGTCATTCAATTAGATTATGGCTGATCTGTATCTTAACTCCATCCACACGCCTTGGTTGCGAAACCCTTAATACCCTTGCCTAACAAAAATCTATCTGTTTTGAAATTTTCAATTGACCTAGCTTCAACAGCTTGTTGGGGAGATATAATACTATTTTGGTTGCTCTCTTCAAACAACACCAACAAATGGGTTTCCCAAATAATTTTTAATGAAGAAAATTTTCCCTTAAAATCTCACCATGTGGTGGCTAGCTTACCAGTCGGGGCCACCACCTTTGCTGTGACTCTAAGTCTGGGTGTAGAAATATGGCGGGGTAATTTTAATGTCCTGAGGCGCTGGGAACGGGGATGCCCGGTAGTGCGCAGGAAACCCGGAAGTCCGGGTTTTCCTGTACACTTTGGAGTTTTAACTCCACCGTGTGCGTGTGACAGGCTGGATTCCAGTCGGGCGGGGAATGCTGGAGAAGTTGGCCACAGCCCTAGGTAGGTACAAGCCCCGACCCCGGCAGCAAAGGGGGGGTTGTCCGATCCCCGACCCTGGGTGAGTCCCATCCCGGGGTGGTGGGGGCCGGGGGGGGTGGGTGTCTGATCCGCGACCCCTGGGGGGTGTCCGATCCTGGGGATGTCCGACCGTGGGATGGGGGCGTCTGATCCCTGATGCGGGGTGGGGTCCGGTCCTGGGGTGGTGGGGGTGTGGGGCATTTGTATGGGGTGGGGCTGATGGTGGGGGAGCTTGGGGGGCCAGGGGGAAGCACTCCTGCTCCTCCCGGCCCACATGGGATGCAGCCCGAGGCTGTCCTTGCCTCGCTGCAGCTGCTGGGATTCCCGAGGCCCGGGAACCCCGGCCGGCCACAGTTAAACTTGCAAAGCAGGTTAAATCCGAGACTTCCAGCTCATTAACATATTTAAAGTGCCAATCCACCTCCAGGTAGCGGGTTGGCTGCCCGCCATCCCCCTGCCTCCGTCCCACCTCTGTTGAAACCGGAAGCGGGCGAGTTGGAGGCAGGATTCAGATTTTTAGCACTTTAACCTCCCACTGAACTCAAACCCACCCATTTTTTGGGGTTAAAATTATCCCCCATCTTTCTTCACTTAACCACAGTAACCCACTCCTTTGATGCTGCTGGTTTCAATGGATGCTTGAAGCTGCAGATAAGTAAATATGTTTTGTTTCTGCAGCCAGTTTATAGAGAGAAACATCTTCATGATGTAGCCTTGATTGAGGGGGCAATCATAGTGTGTTAATAGCATTCTCTTGCCCATGGGCTTTTTTAAAAAAAAGCTATATATAAAGGTTAGGATTTTATTCTGGCACATTCTGCTATTGCAGTTACATAGAGCCATGTCCTGCATCCAAATGATCCATATTCTCTGTCTCCTCAGTTACATCGCATCCGACCAACTGATCCTGTATGGCATCACCCAATTCGGAGAACAAAATTCAAGCACTTGATAGATCAGCCCATCTCACTGGCTCAAGCTGGAAGGTACATTTATAGAACTACTTGAGGTGGGGAATTTAAGTGGAATATGTTGCTCTCCGTTGGAAAAGTCCAACTTACTTGCTCAGGGATTATGGTGAACTCCACCTTGTGTAAAATTTTGATCGTCATTACAATAGTTTATTTACTAACATGGCTCACTGATACACTTGCACTATGTGCTGCTTTATTGTGGAGAAGCTCCACCTGAAACGTTGCTCTTTTTAATCAAAAGTACAGCAATATTATTTCTATGTGACTGTGACAAAGGTAAGCTATCCCTCCTTATCCTTCTCGACCTGTCTGCAGCCTTTGACATGGTTGACCACACCATCTTCCTCCAACCCCTCTCCACCGTCGTCCAGCTGGGTGGGACTGCACTCTCCAGGTTCCTCTCTTATCTATCTAATTGTAGCCAGAGAATCACCTACAATGGCTTCTCTTCCCGTTCCCTCATCGTTACCTCTGGTGTCCCCCAAGGATCTATCCTTGGCCCCTTCCCATTTCTCATCTACACGCTGTCCCTCGGCGACATCATCCGAAAACACAGCGAGAGTTTCCACATGTACGCTGATAACACCCAGCTCTACCTCACCACCACCTCTCTTGACCCCTCCATTGTCTCTAAATGACATCCAGTACCAGATGAGCAGAAATTTCCTCCAACTAAATTTGGGAAGACCCAAGCCATTGTCTTCAGTCCCCGCCACAAACTCTGTTCCCAAGCCACTGAGTCCATCCCTCTCCCTGACAACTGTCTGAGGCTGAATCAGACTGTTCGCAACCTTGATGTCATAGTTGACCCCAAGATGAGCTTCCGACCACATATTTATGCCATCACTAAGACCGCCTGTTTCCACATCCGGAACATCTCCCGACTCCGCCCCTGACTCAGCTCATCTGCTGCTGAAATGCTCATCCATGCCTTTGTTACCTTTAGACTTGACTATTCCAACATACTCCTGGCCGGCCTCACACGATCTACCCTCCATAAACTTGAGGTCATCCAAAACTCTGCTGCCCGTTTCCTAACTCGCACCAAGTCCTATTCACCCATCACCCCTGTGCTCGCTGACCTACATTGGCTCCCGGTTAAGCAACGCCTCGATTTCAAAATTCTCATCCTTGTTTTCAAATCTCTCCATGGCCTCACCCCTCCCTATCTCTGTAATCTTCTCCAGCCCCACAACCCTCTGAGATATCTGTGCTCCTCTAATTCTGGCCTCTTGAGCATCCCTGATTTTAATCACTTCACCATTGGTGGCCATGCCTTCAGCTGCCAAGGCCCTAAGCTCTGGAATTCGCTCCCTAAATTTCTCCATTTCCCTTTACCTTTAAGATGTTTCTTAAAACCTACCTCTTTGGTCACCTGCCCTAATATCTCCTTAAGTGGCTCGGTGTCAAATTTTATTTTGTAACGCTCCTGTGAAGCACCTTGGGATGTTTTACTGTGTTAGAGGCGCTATATAAATACAAATTGTTGTTTTCTTTTATTCATTCATGGGATGTGGGCTTTACTGGCAAGGCCAGCATTTACTACCCACCCCTTGACAAGGTGGTGGTGAACTGCCTTCTTGAACCGCTGCAGTCTGTGTGGTGAAGGTACTCCCACAGTGCTGTTAGGGAGGGAGTTCCAGGATTTTGACTCACCGACGATGAAAGAATGACGATGTATTTCCAAGTCAGGATGGTGTGTGACTTGGAGGGGAACTTACAGCTGATGGTGTTCCCATGTGCCTGCTGCACTTGTCCTCCTAGGTGGTAGAGGTCATGGGTTTGGGAGGTGCTGTCGAAGAAACCTTGGCGAGTTGCTGCAGTGCATCTTGTAGATGATACACACTGCAGCCACGGTGCGCCGGTGGTGAAGGGAGTGAATATTTAAGGTGGTGGATGGGATGCCAATCAAGTGGGCTGCTTTGACGTGGATGATATCGAGCTTATTGAGTATTGTTGGAGCTGCACTCATCCAGGCAAGTGGAGAGTATTCCATCACATTCCTGACCTGTGCCTTGTAGATGGTGGAAAGATGTTGGGGAGTCAGGAGGTGAGTCACTTGCCTGTTCTGATTGTTAGAAGCACAATAGCTGAGAATGATGCCGTGAGTGAAGAGTCCACACTGTGGGGAAAAAATAGGATGGGCACATCATTCAGCATGGGTAAACAGAATGTCCTAGATATTGCCCATCATGTATTTTTCTGATAAATGCTCAAGAAAATTTACATCCCCAAATGCCTGTTTTGCCTGCTTGAATCCAAAAGTGAGAACACATTCCTTTTTATTAGTTTTCAACCAATGAATTAAATGCCAACCTTCAGATGGAACAACAACTTACATTTCACTAGCACTCTTAGTGAAAGTACTTTACATTAAGGAGGAAAAACAGAGAGCACCAAGCAGAAGGGAAAACATTGGGGGTACAAACCAATGGTCAAAGAGAAGGGTTTTGAGATTTTTGAAAGTGGGGACGGAGGTGGCTCGGCCAAGGCATCTTGGGAAAGAGTTCCAAAGAGCAGTACACTACTATTAGTGGAGCAGAGAGAGGAGGAAACTAGGTGTGACCAATGGTAGTGCAGAAGGAGCATGAAACAAGGAGGAGCAGAATGTAGGTAAGGCACATATGGTTGGAGATTATCAGTGGGGCGGGGTGAAACTATTTGAAAGTGAGGACAAGGCTTTTCAAGTCAATGCATTAGAGCACAGGGAACCAGTGGAGCCTGGAAAATGGACATGGGACTTTGTGAGGATAAGGGCCTTGGAATTCTGAAACACAACAATTTACTATTACAGCAACATCTGTGGTATTTGTAATGCTGCGAAAATAGTAATGAGAAGCGTAGGGGGTGGTGTTTTGTGTCAGCTTCACCTCTGACTTCTGAGCGGTTCGAATCGCTCCCACTCCCTTGGTTCTGGACTTGGACTTATTTGGGGGTTGTGACAAAAGGTGCAGCAGACAACTGAGTTTGGTGAAAGAACTTCAATCTTTATTAAAAGGTAAGACACAAATAATAACACTCTTAACACTCTAAAGGTGGGGAACACTTCGGTACAAGCGAGGGAAATGACAGTAGAACAATACTTCACCCCTCCTAACCCCACTTTACTAGCTAAATTAGGCTTTGAAGGACCAGGGATAATGCTCACCAATCCTTTGACAGTTGGGCTAAGTCGCGGTTTTGGGGTTCGCTGTTTATGGCGGTTAGTGTCTGCCGTACCCCGTACGCGGTAGAGGACTTCACCTGCGTATCTGGTCAGTCTTCGCGGGTCCGCTGATGCGGTAGGATGTCGTTTTGGATCTATCTGGTGAGTACCCAATTTCTTTGGTTTAGCAGTAGGGTTTAGAGTCTTTGGGGAAAATCTTACCCAGGGGTAAGTCAGGAGTAGATTGTAGAGTGGAAACTTTGCGGTTCTTCGGGTTTTTCTTCCCTTGAGTTGGTCTTTGTTGGTCGCGGTGGCCTGCTATTACCCGGGCAGTTGGGGGTAATATGCGGTTGTTGGTTTCTTGAGGCCTTTGGTTTCCGCGATGGTTTTAGGCCTTGTCCAGTGTGTCGGTCGACCTCGTGGAGCCGTCGGTGACTTGTTGCTGCTTGTTGCTCCGGGTAACTGTGTTGGGACTGTTGTTGGAGGTCCGTCGAGGTGGTATCTTCACGAGCTGGACTCAGGTGTGTCTGAGTGGTGAGTGATGCCGACTCGCTTCCAGCTCGGCTTGTCTTCTTCCTTGTTTCTTCTTCTTCTGATGACCACTGACTTCGAACTGCTTAACGAGCCTTCAATTATACGGAATTGAAGTGGCCTTATCTACCTGCCAAATCTACTCAGTTCATTGTCTGGTGTTGGCGGGCTCGTAAATCGGTAACGACTTACTAGTGTGTTAACTGGTTTTTTAACAGGCCTTCAATCTCACCCATTGAACATGGCCTTATCTACCCGCCAAATCTGCTCAGTTCATTGTCTGATTTTGGCAGGCCTGTTACCAGTAACTGCTCTGTGTGTCAAATGGCTTTTGGGATGGCTTGCATCCTGTCGATCTCCTTGGTTGATCACTGGTGATTGCTTTCGTGTTTGGGTTTCGAGGCTGGACTCAGTCTTTCTATAGAATGGTCCTGAGTGGGTTTTATTATGCATGTTTCTGATGGGCCCTGTAATCGGTTTTGATGGGGCCTGTATTTTGGGTGGGACTGCTCTTTCCCTGGGTCTATTGTTCAAATGTTAATGTCTGCTGGGGCTTGAGTGAGGACATCCCGGTTCCCCAGACAGTGCAATTAACTGCAATAACCAAACTGCTTTTACAGAGGTCGACCCCACCTCCTTGTCCCTTTACAGGCCCAGACATAGTTTTAAAATGCCAAAACTTGGTTTTTGGTCTTAAATTCCTTATGTTAGGCCCAAATGCATTTTTATCACTCTGAGGTAGTTCCAAAGTCCTTTTTCCTTAGGTTTTGGGGATCTGCAAATTTTGGAAACCTTACAGAAGCAACATTTAAATGTTAATTCATTGGCAAATTAAAAAAAAATCTTTCTTGGGATATGGGTGTTGCTAGGAAGACCAGAGTTTATTGCCCACCCTGGTTGCCCTTGAGAAAGTGGTGGTGAGCCCCTTCTTGAACTGGTGAGGGTACTCCCACAGTGCTGTTAGGTAGGGAGTTCCAAGATTTTTAACCCAGTGACGATGAAAGAACGCCGATATATGTCCAGCTGCACCCATCCAGGCATGTGGAGAGTATTCCATCACACTCCTGACTTGTGCCTTGTAGGTGGTGGAGAGGCTTTGCGGATTTAGGAGGTGAGTCACTCACTGCAGAATACCCAGCCTCTGGCCTGCTCGAGTAGCCATGGCATTTATGTGGCTGGTCCAGTTGAGTTTCTGGTCAATGGTGCCCCACATGATATTGATTGTGGGGGAATACAGTGATAGTAATGCCATTGAATGTCAAGGGAAGGTGGTTAGTTTCTCTCTTGCTGCTGATGGTCATAACCTGGCACTTGTGTGGTGCTAATGTTACTCCACTTATCACCCCAAGCCTGGATGTTGTCCAGGCCTTGCTGCATGCAGGTATGGACTGCTTCATTCTCTGAGGAATTGCAAATAGAAACATAGAAAAATAGGAGCAGGAGTAGGCCATTCAGCCCTTCGAGCCTGCTCCGCCATTCAATATGATCATGGCTGATCCTCTATCTCAATACCATATTACCGCTGTCACCCCATACCCCTTGATGCCTTTTGTGTCTAGAAATCTATCACCTTCTTAAATATATTCAGTGACTTGGCCTCCATAGTCTTCTGTGGTAGAGAATTCCTTCTTCCTGCTCCCCATTGATTCAGTTCGACACACATTGAATGAGTCAATCAGTGTTGAAATCATTTCGCTGGCTTTGATCATTTGAATATCCAGCCGAGGTTACCAGCGGTCAGACTGGAGTGATCCCCTCTCATTCTTCTAAACTCTAGTGAATACAGGCCTAGTCGACCCAATCTCTCCTCATACGACAGTCCTGCCATCCCAGGAATCAGTCTGGTGAACCTTCGCTGCACTCCCTCTGTGGCAAGTATATCCTTTCTTAGGTAAGAAGACCAAAACTGCACACAGTACTCCAGGTGTGGTCTCACCAAGGCCCTGTATAACTGTAGTAAGACATCCTTGCTCCTGTACTCAAAACCTCTTGCAATGAAGGCCAACATACCATGTGTCTTCCTAACCGCTTGCTGCACCTGCATGTTTGCTTTCAGTGACCGGTGTACAAGGACTCCCAGGTCCCTTTGTACATCAACATTTCCCAAACTATCACCATTTAAATAATACTCTGCCTTTCTGTTTTTCCTACCGAAGTGGATAACTTCACATTTATCCGCATTATAATCCATCTGCCATGTTCTCGCCCACTCACTGAGCCTGTCGCGATCCACTTGAAGCCTCTTCACATCCTCTTCGCAACTGACACTGCCACCTAGCTTTGTGTCATCAGCAAATTTGGAAATGTTACATTTAGTCCCCTCATCCAAATCATTGATATAGATTGTGAATAGCTGGGGCCCAAGCACCGATCCTTGCGGTACCCCACTAGTCACAGCCTGCCATCCTGAAAAAGACCCGTTTATCCCTACTCTTTGTTTTCTGTCTGTTAACCAATTCTCAATCCATGCTAGTATATTACCCCCAATTCCATGTGCCCTAATTTTGTTCACCAACCTCTTGTGTGGGACCTTATCGAAGGCCTTCTGAAAATCCAGATACACCACATCTACTGGTTCCCCTTTGTCTACTCCACTAGTTACATCCTCAAAGAACTCCAATAGGTTTGTCAAACAGGATTTCCCTTTCATAAATCCATGTTGACGCTGCCCAATCTTACTATTAGTTTCTAAGTGCCCATTTATTGCATCCTTTATAATAGATTCCAGCATTTTCCCAACTACTGATGTGAGGCCAACAGGTCTGTAGTTCCCCGTTTTCTCTCACCCTCCTTTCTTAAATAACGGGGTTACATTTGCTATCCTCCAATCTGCAGGAACCGTTCCAGAATCTATAGAATTTTGGAAGATGACAACCAATGCGTCACTATTCCAATGGCCACCTCTTTCAAAACCCTAGAATGAAGGTCATCCGGTCCTTGAGATTGATCGACTTTTAGTCCCATTAATTTTGCTAGTACTGTTTTTTTACGAATAATAATTTCTTTAAGTTCCTCATTCTCATCACACCCTTGGTTTTCTCATATTTCTGGAAGGTTTTTTGTGTCTTCCTCCGTGAAGACAGAAACAAAGTATTTATTTAATTTCCCTGCCATTTCCTCATTCCCCATTATAAATTCTCCCGTCTCTGACTGTAAAGGACCTACATTTACCTTCGCCAGTCTTTTCCTTTTCACATACCTATAGAAGCTTTTACAATCCGTTTTTATATTTTTCACTAGTTTGTGCTCATATTCCATTTTCCCTTTCTTTATCAATTTCTTGGTCCCCCTTTGCTGATTTCTAAAAAGATCCCAATCCTCAGGCTGACCGCTTTTTCTGGCAACTTTATACGTTTCCTCCTTTGACTTAGTACTAGCTTTAATTTCTTTTGTGAGCCATAGTTGGATCACTTTTCCTTTTGGGTTTTTATGCCCTAGAGGAATATGTGTTTGTTGCAAATTATGCATTATTTCCTTGAATGTTAGCCATTGTATGTCCACTTTCATACCTTTTAGTGTAGTCTCCCAATCTACCATGGCCAACTTGTCCCTCATACCCTTGTAGTTTCCTCTATTTAGATTGAAGACCTTAGTTTCAGATTGGACTACATCACTCTCAAACTTAATGGGCCAGAAATTCGGCTCTTGTCGGGTGAGTACGCGCTGTGTACTCACCCGTAAGGCCACCTGAAGTGCCGGTTTGCTGCATGCACTGCGCATGCGCGGGAAACTGGAACTTACGTTCCCCTGAAGGGAGGGGTTCAGAAGTCGAACGCGTGCGCGGGAGAGGCTGTGCGCACGCAGCGAACTTCGTTTTTTTTTTCAGGTTTCTCTGGGAGGGTAAGTGTGGAGACGCTGCACTTTTAAAAAGGAAGTGCAAGGCCTGTTTTTAACAAGGTAAGTGGTTAATTAATTACAATTTAAACATTTTTTCAACAGGTTTATCTTTTTTAGATACTTTAAAGAAAGGTATGTTTATTTTTAGCACCGTTAAAAAGTATAATTAATTTTTTCAAAAATTAAAATTTTTGTTTAAAATAGTTAATTTATGTAACTTATAGTTATTTTAAAAATGTGATGTTTTAAAAAAAATTTATTTGAATTTTAAGTGTGGTTTTGGGGCCGATCTCTATTCATAGATTTGACAGGTCTTCCTGTCAAATCTATGAATGAAAATGCCCTGTTAGGATTGGCTCTCCATGGCCCTCGTGATCCCAGGAGACGCTTCGAACTAACTGCGCCCCTGGGATACGCAAGCACTGCGCGCCGGCAGCTGGAGGAGGCCCAGGAGCCGAAGTCCTTGTGGGCCCAAAGCACAACGGCAGCGTGGTAGGCAAGTACGCGCGCGATGCTTGCACCCGCAGGAAGCCGGAAAGCCGAATTTCTGGCCCAATGTAAAATTCAATCATATTATGGTCACTTGTCCCTAAAGGCCCCTTTACCACAAGATTATCGATTAGCCCTTTCTCATTACACAGTACCAGATCCAGAATAGCCTGTTCCCTGGTTGGTTCCTCCACATACTGATCCAGGAAACCATCTCGCATGCATTCCAAGAATTCGTCCCCCACACCATTAGTGGTAATTTGATTTGCCCAGTCAATATGTAGATTAAAGTCCCCCATGATTACCGTATTGCCCTTGTTACATGCACTTCTAATCTCTTGATTGGTACTGTGCCCTACATTACCATTACTGTTTGGTGGCCTATACACAACTCCCACCAATGTTTTCTGCCTTTTGCTGTTTCTTAGCTCCACCCAAACTGATTTCCAGTTCTACATCACGATCTGCCAAGCCAAGATCTTTTATCGCCACCGTACCGATCTCATCCCTTATTAACAGCGCTACGCCACCTCCTTTTCCTTTTTCTCTGTCCTTCCTAAATGTTGAGTACCCTGGAACATTCAGTTCCCAGCTTTGGTTACCCTGCAACCATGTCTCTGTAATGGCAATTACATCATACCCATTTACTTCTATTAGTGCCATTAATTCATCCACCTTGTTGCGAATGCTACGTGCATTCAGATAAAGTGCCTTCAACTTTGCCTGTTTAATATTTTTCTGCACTTTGACCCTCTTTACTGTTGGCCTTTGTTTCTGCTCCCTACTAGTTTTGCTGACTACTTTTCTAACTTGCACTTCCAGCTTTGTTTCTCTCCGTTCTGGGCCCGCACTTAGGTTCCCAGCCCCCTGACAAACTAGTTTAAATCCTTCCCAACAGCACTAGCAAACCCCCCTGCGAGGATGTTGGTCCCGTTTCTGCTGAGGTGTAACCCGTCCAGCTTGTACAGGTCCCACCTTCCCCAGAATTGGTCCCAATGTTTCAGGAATTTAAATCCCTCCCTCCTACACCATCTCTCCAGCCACGCATTCATCTGGTCTATTCTCCTATTTCTGCTCTCGCTAGCACATGGCACTGGGAGTAATCCTGAGATTACTTCCTTTGAGGTCCTGCTTTTTAATTTATTTCCTAGCTCCCTATATTCTGCTTGCAGGACCTCGTCCCTCTTTCTACCTATGTCATTGGTACCGATATGGACCATGACCTCTGGCTGTTCACCCTCCCCCTTCAGAATGTCCATAGTCATACTCACAGAATCATACCTTTCAGCCAAACTCCTCCATCACCATCCCTGGGTATGTCCTGCCCCACCGGCAGGACAGACCCACCAGGGGTGGCAGCACAGTGGTATACAGTCGGGAAGGAGTGGTCCTGGGAGTCCTCAACATTGACTCCGGACCCCATGAAGTCTCAAGGCTTCAGGTCAAGCATGGGCAAGGAAACCTCCTGCTGATTACCACCTACCGCCCTCCCTCAGCTGATGAATATGTACTCCCCCATGTTGAACACCACTTGGAAGAAGCACTGAGAGTAGCAAGGGCACAGAATGTACTCTGGGTGGGGGACTTCAATGTCCATCACTAAGAGTGGCTCGGTAGCACCAGTGCTGGCCGAGTCCAGAATGACATAACTGGGCGTGTGAGAGGTGGTGAGAGAACCAACACAAGGGAAAAACCTACTTGACCTCGTCCTCACCAATCTACCTGTCGCAGATGCATCTGTCCATGACAGTATTGGTAGCAGTGACCACTGCACAGTCATTGTGGAGACGAAGTTCCGTCTTCACACTGAGGACACCCTCCATCGTGTTGTGTGGCACTACCATCGTGCTAAATGGGATAGATTCAGAACAGATCTAGCGGCTCAAAACTGGGCATCCATGAGGCGCTGTGGGTCATCAGCAGCAGCAGAATTGTATTCCACCACAATCTGTAACCTCATGGCCCGGCATATCCCTCACTCTACCATGACAATCAAGCCAGGGGACCAACCCTGGTTCAATAAGGAGTGTGGAAGAGCATGCTAGGAGTAGCACCAGGCGTACCTAAAAATGAGGTGCCAACCTGGGGAAGCTGCAACAGAGGACTACATGCATGCTAAAAAGCGGAAGCAGCATGCTATAGACAGGGCTAAGCGATCCCACAATCAACGGATCAGATCAAAGCTCTGCAGTCCTGCCACATCCAGTTGTGAATGGTGGTGGACCATTGAACAACTAATGGGAGGGGGAGGCTCCATGAATATCCCCATCTTCAATGATGGTGGAGCCCAACACGCGAGGCCCAGACTCACCGGCAGCAGCAGCGGCCCTGGGTGGAACCCTGAGTGCAGTTTAAACAGAGTGCTGCGAGTTGGGAATTGGTTCTTACTTTACACCAAGGAAAGAGTCCAAGAGCGGGAGCAGTCAAACAGCAACAACTGCGAAACCGCTAAAGTGACGTCACAACCAGGTAAGGAGCTGATTGGTAAGTAGGACCTGGTGAGTATTTCTACAGTCCAGTCGTTGAAGTAAAAATAAGGGGGGAGAAATTCAGTATCGCCCCATTTGGGGCGCAATTATCGGCCGGGCGCAAAGATTAGCGCCTGGCGCTAATTATCGCCACCGACTGCAAACTTGACTTTTATCGCCCCTTGAGGTGATTGCAGCGCTAAATCAGGCGCTTCACACCTGTCTTAAGGCGCAAAGGCCGAGGAGCGAGGCGCTACCTCAGAGCGCTGGCGAAGCTCATGTAATGTCAGTCAGCAATGGAACACACACACAATGGCACGGGCCAGTTCTTAAAGGGGATGGTTAATCTTGCTTTCCATCCACATCCTGCTCATTACAGCCTTGAATCTCGGCCTGGAGAGACCTGCACATCAAATGTGCTGGAAAGAACAATGGAGAGTACCAGGCAAAGAGCTCAGAGTGCAGCCCCCACAGTCTCTGCTAAATCGATACAAGGAATGGCAAATCAAAATGAACCTGCAAAGTGCTGCTCAGTACCCAAAACTCCTTCACACAACGTTGAATCTCTCCAGAAGTCTCTCCCTCTCTCTCTCAGAATGCGTAGTTCAAAAATGGCACCAACAATAAAAGGCAGGAAGCGGTCACCTTTAAATAGTGCTCCCCCTTTCCCTTCATGACTGCAGAACGCTCCCCTCAACCTGTCGTTGCTAGCGTCAGGCGGTAAGGAGGGGGTGTCGCAATATTAATGAAGGAGTGAATTACTGCTGAAAGGAGGGATGATATCTTAGCAGGTTCCTCTAATGAGGCCATATGGGTAGAACTTAAAAACAAAAAGGGGACAAGCACTTTGCTGGGAGTATACTATAGGCCCCCAAACAGTAAGGGGGAGATAGAGGAACAGATATGTAGGCAAATCTCAGAGAAGTGTAGAAATAATAGGGTAATAATAGTAGGGGATTTCAACTTCCCCAATATTAACTGAGATAGT
Organism: Squalus acanthias; assembly: GCA_030390025.1. Lineage (NCBI taxonomy): Eukaryota > Metazoa > Chordata > Chondrichthyes > Squaliformes > Squalidae > Squalus > Squalus acanthias. The sequence goes on from CM059439.1 coordinate 61,414,404, forward strand.
CCGAGTGAGGGTGCGGAATTCTTAAAGTGCATCCAGCAGAGCTTTTTGAGCCAGCATGTAGAAAGTCTTACAAGAGAGGGGGAGGTACTGGACCTAATTCTAGGGAATGTAGCCGGGCAAGTGGTAGAAGTGTCAGTAGGAGAGCATTTTGGTGACAGTGACCATAATTTGGTGAGATTTAAGGTAGTCATGGAAAAGGACAAAGATGGACCAGAAATAAAGGTTCTAAATTGGGGGAAGGCCGATTTTAATATGATAAGGCAGGATCTGGCCAAAGTGGACTGGGATCAGCTACTTGTAGGAAAATCCACATCAGAGCAGTGGGAGTCTTTCAGAAAGGAAATAGAGAGAGTACAACACCAACATGTTCCTGTAAAGGTCAAGGGTGGGACCAACAAGCCCAGGGAACCCTGGATGTCAAGGGATATACAAGAATGGATTAGGAAAAAAAGGGTGGCTTTTGGCAGATACAAAGGACTAAAAACAGTGGAAGCCCTAGAGGAGTATAGAAAGTGCAGGGGCGTACTTAAAAAAGAAATTAGGAGAGCAAAGAGGGGGCATGAAATACATTGGCGGGCAAAATAATGGAAAATCCCAAGGTGTTTTATAAGTATATTAAGGGCAAGAGGATAACCAGGGAAAGAGTAGGGCCCATTAGGGACCAAAGTGGCAATCTGTGTGTAGAGCCGGAAGATGTGGGTGAGGTTTTAAATGAATGTTTTGCATCTGTGTTCACTATGGAGAAGGACGATGTAGGCATAGAAATCAGGCAGGGGGATTGTGATATACTTGAACAAATGAGTGTTGAGAGGGAGGAGGTACTAGCGGTTTTAGCGGGCTTAAAAGTGGATAAATCCCCAGGCCCAGATGAGATGTATCCCAGGCTGCTGTGTGAGGCAAGGGATGAGATTGCAGGGGCTCTGACACAAATTTTCAGATCCTCTCTGGCCACAGGGGAGGTGCCAGAGGACTGGAGGACAGCTAACGTAGTACCATTATTCAAGAAGGGTAGGGATAAACCAGGGAATTACAGGCCAGTGAGCCTAACATCAGTGGTAGGGAAATTATTGGAAAAAATTCTGAGGGACAGAATTAGTCTCCACTTGGTAGGCAAGGATTAATCAAGGATAGTCAGCATGGCTTTGTCAGGGGGAGATCATGTCTAACCAATTTGATTGAATTTTGAGAGGGGGTGATTAGGTGTGTGGATGAGGGGAGTGCAGTTGATGTAGTCTACATGGACTTCAGTAAGGCTTTTGACAAAGTCCCGCATGGGAAACTGGTCAAGAAGGTAAGAGCCCATGGGATCCAGGGCAATTTGGCAGGAGGCAGAGGGTGATGGTCGAAGGTTGTTTTTGTGACTGGAAGCCTGTGTCCAGTGGTGTACCGCAGGGATCGGCGCTGGGTCCTTTGCTGTTTCTAGTGTACATTAATGATTTAGATATGAATGTAGGAGGTATGATCAGTAAGTTCGCAGATGACACGAAAATTGGTGGAGTGGTAAATAGCGAGGAGGGAAGCCTCAGGCTACAGGACGATATGGACGGGTTGGACAGATGGGCAGAACAGTGGCAAATGGAATTTAACCCTGAAAAGTGTGAGGTGATGCATTTTGGGAGGACTAACAAGGCAAGGGAATACACAATGAATGGTAGGACCCTAGGAAGGACAGAGGATCAGAGGGACCTTGGTGTGCATGTACATAGATCCCTGAAGGCAGCAGGACAGGTAGATAAGGTGGTTAAAAGGCATATGGGATACTTGCCTTCATTAGCCGAGGCATAGAATATAAGAGCAGGGAGGTTATGATGGAGCTGTACAAAACGCTAGTTAGGCCACAGCTGAAATACTGTGTGCAGTTCTGGTCGCCACGCTATAGGAAGGATGTGATTGCATTAGAGAGGGTGCAGAGGAGATTCACCAGGATGTTACCTGGGCTGGAGCGCTTCAGCTATGAAGAGAGACTGGACAAGCTGGGGTTGTTTTCCTTAGAGCAGAGAAGGCTGAGGGGGGACCTGATTGAGGTGTACAAAATTATGAGGGGCATAGATAGGGTAGATAGAAAGGAACTTTTCCCCTTAGTAGAGGGGTCAATAACCAGGGGGCATAGTTTCAAGGTAAGGGGCAGGAGGTTTAGAGGGGATTTGAGGAAAAACTTTTTCACCCAGAGGGTGGTTGGAATCTGGAGCTCACTGCCTGAAAGGGTGATAGAGGCAGGAACCCTCACAACATTCAAGAAGCATTTAGATGAGCACTTGAAATGCCATAGCATAAAAGGCTACGGACCAAGTGCTGGAAAATGGGATTAGAATAGATAGGGCTTGATGGCCGGCGCGGACACGATGGGCCGAAGGGCCTCTTTCTGTGCTGTATAACTCTATGACTCTAGCCAAGCTGTTCCAGTACAGCTACAACACTGGCATCTATCCGACAATGTGGAAAACTGCCCAGGTATGTCCTGTCCACAAAAAGCATGACAAATCCAACCCGGCCAATTACCGCCCCATCAGTCTACTCTCAATCATCAGCAAAGTGATGGAAGGTGTCATCGACAGTGCTATCAAACGGCACTTACTCACAAAAAACATGCTCACTGATGCCCAGATTCGTTTCCGCCAAGACCACTCGGCTCCCGACCTCATTATAGCCTTGGTCCAAACATGGACAAGGGAGCTGAATTCTAGAGGTGAGGTGAGAGTGACTGCCCTTGACATCAAGGCAGCATTTGACCGAGTGTGGCATCAAGGAGCCCTTGTAAAACTGAAGTCAATGGGAATCGGGGAAAACGCTCCACTGGCTGGAGTCATACCTAGCAGAAAGGAAGATGGTTGTGCTGGTTGAAGGTCAATCATCACAGCCCCAGGACATCGCTGCAGGAGTTTCTCAGGGCAGTGTCCTGGACCCAACCATCTTCAGCTGCTTCATCACTGACCTTCCCTCCAACATAAGGTCAGAAATGGGGATGTTTGCTGATGACGGCACAGTGTTCAGCGCCATTCACAACTCCTCAGATAATGAAGCAGTCCATGCCTGCATGCAACTAGTTACCGTTTTCCAACCGGACGATGACCCATTTATCCCGACTCTCTGCTTTCTGTTAGTTAGCCAATTCTCTCTCCATGCTAATTTATTACCCCCAACTCCGTAAGCTCTTATCTTATGCAGTAACCTTTTATGTGGCACCTTATCGAATGCCTTCTGGAAATCCAAATACACCACATCCACTGGCTCACCCTTATCCACCCTGCTCATTACCTCCTCATAGAACTCCAGCAAATTTGTTAAACCTGATTTCCCTTTCATAAAACCATGCTGACTCTGCTTGACTGCATTATGAATTTCCAAATGCCCTGCTACTGCTTCCTTAATGAAGGACTCCAGCATTTTCCCAATGACAGATGTTAGGCTAACTGGTCTATAGTTTCCTGCTTTCTGTCTTCCTCCTTTCTTAAATAGGGGTGTTACATTTGCGGTTTTCCAATCCGCTGGGACCTCTCCAGAGTCCAGGGAATTTTGGTATATTGCCACCAATCTTGGCAACATTGTATGCCTTCGTTTTCAATTTGATATTATCCTTTACTTCCTTAGTTTGGCACAGATAGTGCTCCCTTCTCTTAAAATCTTTCTTTCTCACTGGAATATATTTTTGTTGAGAATTATAAAATATCTCCTTCAGTGTCCGCCACTGCATTTCAACTGTGGTTCTGTCTTCACGGAAGAGGACACAAATAACTTCCCAGAAATGCTAAGGAACCAAGGGTCTAGTGAGAAGGAGGAATTAAAGGAAATTAGTATTAGTAAAAAAATAGTGCTGGAGAAATTAATGGGACTGAAAGCTGATAAATCCCCAGGGCCTGATAATCTGCATCCCAGAGTACTAAAAGAGGTAGCCATGGAAATAGTAGATGCATTGGTTGTCATCTTCCAAAGTTCTATAGATTATGGAACAGTTCCTACAGATTGGAGGGTGGCAAATATAACCCCACTATTTAAAAAAGGAAGGAGAGAGAAAACCGGGAACTACAGACTGGTTAGCCTAACATCAGTAGTAGGGAAAATGCTAGAGTCTATTATAAAGGATGTGATAACAGGACACTTAGAAAATATCAATGGGATTAGACAAAGTCAACAATGATTTATGAAAGGGAAATTGTGTTTGACAAACCTACTGGAGTTTTTTGAGGATGTAACTGGTAGAATAGATAAGGGAGAACCAGTGGATGTGGTGTATTTGGATTTTCAGAAGGCCTTTGATAAAGTCCCACATAAGAGGTTAGTGTGCAAAATTAAAGCACATGGGATTGGGGGTAATATATTGGCATGGATTGAAAATTGGCTAACAGACAGGAAACAGAGAGTAGGAATAAATGGGTCTTTTTCGGGGTGGCAGGCGGTGACTAGTGGGGTACCGCAGGGATCAGTGCTTGGGCCCCAGCTATTCACAATATATATCAATGATTTGGATGAGGGAACCAAATGTAATATTTCCAAGTTTGCTGACGACACGAAACTAGGTGGGATTGTGAGTTGTGAGGAGGATGCAAAGAGGCTTCAAGGTGATTTAGACAAGTTGAGTGGGTGGGCAAATACATGGCAGGTGCAGTATAACGTGGATAAATGTGAAGTTATCCACTTCGGTAGGAAAAACAGAAAGGCAGAGTATTATTTAAATGGTGATAGTTTGGGAAATGTTGGTGTACAAAGGGACCGAGGAGTCCTTGTACACCAGTCACTGAAAGCAAACATGCAGGTGCAGTAAGCAGTTATGAAGACACATGGTATGTTGGCCTTCATTGCAAGAGGATTTGAGTACAGGAGCAAGGATGTCTTACTACAGTTATACAGGGCCTTGGTGAGACCACACCTGGAGTACTGTGTGCAGTTTTAGTCTCCTTACCTAAGAAAGGATATACTTGCCACAGAGGGAGTGCAGCGAAGGTTCACCAGACTGATTCCTGGGATGGCAGGACTGTCGTATGAGGAGAGATTGGGTCGACTAGGCCTGTATTCACTAGAGTTTAGAAGAATGAGAGGGGTTCTCATTGAAACGTATAAAATTCTGACAGGGCTAGACAGACTGGATGCAGTGAGGATGTTTCCCCTGGCTGGGGGCTCTAGAATGAGGCGTCACAGTCTCAGGATACGGGGTAGGACATTTAGGACTGAGATGAGGAGAAATTTCTTCACTGAGGGTGGTGAACATATGGAATTCTCTACCACAGAAGGCTGTGGAGGCCAAGTCACTGAATATATTTAAGAAGGAGATAGATAGATTTCTAGTCGCAAAAGGCGTCAAGGGGCATGGGGAGAGAGCGGGAATATGGTTTTGAGATAGAGGATCAGCCATGATCATATTGAAAGGCGGAGCAGGCTCGAAGGGCTGAATGGCCTAATCCTGCTCCTATTTTTCTATGTTTCTATGTTCTATGCTTCTTCGGCAGCACCTTCCAAACCCGCGACCTCTTCCACCTAGAAGGACAAGGGCAACAGGCGCATGGGAACACCACCACCTGGAAGTTCCCCTCCAAGTCACACACCATCCTGACTTAGAAGTATATCGCTGATCCTTCATCGTCACTGGGTAAAATTCCTGAAACTCCCTACCTAACAGCACTGTGGGAGTACCTTCACCAGACGGACTGCAGCGGTTCAAGAAGGCGACTCACCACCACCTTCTCAAGGGCAATTAGGGGATGGGCAATAAATGCTGGCCTTGCCAGTGATGCCCACATCCCATAAACGAATAAAAATAATCTCAGCTGTTCAGGAATCAGTTAAGAGTCAACCTCGTTGGTGTGAGACTGGAGTCACATATAGGCCAGATCAGGTAAGGACGACAGGTTTCCTTCCCTAAAGGACATTAGTGGACTGGTTGGATTTTTATGACAATCCGGCAGCTTTATGGTTACTTTTACCAGTTTTTTATTCCAGATTTATTTTGTTTATTAAAAAATTGAACTCAAATTCACAAACTGTCATTTAAACTCGCGTTCTTTGAATTATAGTCCAGGACTCTGGATCCTTACCCATACTCATCATTGTTTTCTTTGTGTATTTAATCGCCTGCATCACTCTTATGATGCCCTTCCTGCCTGGAGTCCCCCAAGCTCCTGAGCCATTCTCCTGACACCTTCCAAGTTTTTGATTTCCTCTTGCTTCTGCTGGCTCTGCTCACTTCTTGTAAACTTCCCTCTTCTGCATGTGTCCGAGTTTCTCTTCCTGTCTGCTCCATTTGCTTTTGTAAACAAACCCTTCTGCTCTCAATCTCTCAGTAAAGAAAAGGTTGTGGGAACACCACTGGGAGGTGGGACTCTTAATGCTCTAAAATCAGTTTATCACTATGTCAAAGACAAAATTTTAGATCGGCAGAAAGGCTGAGATCACTTTAGCTAGAGTTTAAAGGAGATGTTTTGTCAAGTTGTAGCCTAACCCTAAGGATCATAAAAATCAAACAATTAATATTTTAGCAATAGGTCTTTTGCTGTTCTCAGCACAGGATAGATGAGCCTTTTTATTATTTAAAAAAATAGGTATATTTGGATTTTTTTCCTTCGTGCTTTTCTTTGATAATTGTGTAATGATTTTCACCCTTCCCAACCTTAACGCAGGGATATCTCCTTTTTATGTGATGCCGTATATTCCAAATGTCCCGTGCCGTCGATGCCTCCTGTATCAACAACCATGGATAAGAGCGCTGTTCGTGCTCAGCTTGAAATAAAACCTGCCACAGTGAGTAAATTATAGATATTGAGAGACTGAATGGTTTAGTGGCAAAGTTTATTATGTTTTACTTCCAGTTAACAGTGTTTAAATATCTCTGGCACAACGCGGCACTGATTTTACTTTATTTCAATTTTGGATTTCTCAAATAAAATTTCCTGATATGAGAAACAAAATTTCTGTTCGAGGCCTTTACTTGTACCACACATTACCACATAAAAGAGGGGATGTCACCATCAGGATTCAGTTAAAAGAGGGAATCATCCCATCTTGAGCTCTTTGAAAGAGGGAGTTCCACCACATGGACACCTTTAAAGAGAGAGTTACTGGAATGTTGACGCCACCCTTGGAATCATGCTTACCATGAGTTGTCACCTTGTTTAAAAAAAAATGAAGGGTTTGCTAACAAAAATTCATGAAGATTATGCCCCTTTAAAGAGTGAATGTCATTGTCAAGACCCCTTTTGTAAGAATGGAAAAGTCACAAAAAGTTCCTTGCTTCTAGATTAATTTTCACATATTACAGAAATGCTAATCATTCCCTGATCTATGCTGAGTTAGCTAATCTCAGCTGAGGCAATGGTAGGAGTACTGCAGCATTTGGGCTCAGTACTTCAGTGCCAGGGAGGTGAAAATGCTCCAAGGTTCCTTTTCCTAATCACTATCAAGTGTGCATATGTAGATGCCGAGTAAAGGGCAAGGTTAGAGTTTCTGAGTAATGCTCCTTGCAGTTGAATTCATTGTCAAGTCCCAAACATAAATAATGGACACTCACAGGCATGAGAGGAAGCCTGGTGCCCGTGGAAGCGTATCCTAGGAAGAAGTCAACAGAGAGAGAAAGAAATTAAGAAAAAATAAATAGTGGGCCTGAATTTACGGTCGGAGGCTTCCCGCGGGCGGATGCCTCCAAACAGCAAAAAGCCTACAAACCTACCTGATGGTCCTGGATTCACGGAGACTTGCGCTCATGGGCCTCTATGCATAAACATGCTTAGAGGCCCAGGTATCCCAGAAGCGCATGCGGTTCGCAAGTGCCCCTGGGATCAAGTGGGCCGGCCCAACTAATGAAAGAAGGGGATCATGCTTATTCATGCTTATGGGGATTCCGTATGTATGTAAATGCTGGCCTTGCCAGCGACGCCCAGATCCCATAAGCGAATTAAAACATTTTTTTTTAATATTCATTTAAACTCTTACGCTGGTAAAAGCAGGCCTTAGCTGCCTGCGGATGCCCTTTTCCCATAGACAGATTGCAAGTTCCAGGTTTTCGCGCATACGATTCGTATCCGTAGGGGCTGCAAAATACGGGCCAGTATTTCTTTTTAAACAACCCAAAATGTAGTGTTACATTTTTGACCCAATATTTCAGAATGATTATTCCTTTAAACAAGTACACAATTCTTTTTAATGAACCAGGATGAAATGTCATCCACCCACTTTAATTTAGTTTAATTTCGCATTCTACAACCTTCAATCTATATGTTGGTCAAATCTTTCTACTGTTTGGAATTTATTATACACTGGTTTGCTCCTGTAGATATTAGCCTATATTTTTCAACTGATATTAACATTATTTCTGGAGGCTTCAATTTACAAGGAATGGTGTGAAAGATTTGTGTCATACGCTCCAAGCTGACCTGCAGCCAAGCTGCTCCATGGGCACATCACTGCCAGTGGGTGTCAAGGTCACAACTTCCCTTAACTTTTATGCTTTGGGCTCATTCCAGGCTGTAACTGTGGACATTAATAACAAAGCCAAACAGTTGTTCATAGATATTTAAAGGAAATCACCCATGCGCAGTTTGTTTGAACAAACAAATTACCTCCTTCCCCATGGTCCACTAACAGTCGCATGAGTGAATGGCGCAATTTTTCAAAGTGGCAGGATTCTAAACAGTCCTAAAGAAAGAAAGGCTTGTGTTTATATAATGCTTTTCATGGCCTTAGGATGTTCCAAAACACTTTACAGCCAGTGAAGTACTTTTGAAGTGTAGTCACTGTTGTAATGTAGGAAACGCAGCAGCCAATTTGCGCACAGCAGGTTCTACAAGCAGTAATGTTATGATGTATTTTAGTGATGTTGGTTGAGGGATAAATATTGGCCAGGACACTGAGGAGAACTCCCCTGCTCTTTGAAATAGAGCCATGGGATCTTTTACGTTTAAGGCAATCAATCTCCTGCCACTATTTGACCGAGAAACTGAAGTCTCAAGGTGGCTCCTGAGTGAGCAAGACTCCTCCCAGAGTCGCAATGTGGATTCCACCCACTAAGGAGCACAATGAACATGATCTTCACCGCACGTCAATTACAAGAGAAATGCAGGGAACAGCACCAACCGCTGTACATGGCCTTCTTTGATCTCACAAAGGCCTTCGACACTGTCAACCCTGAGGGATTATGGAGTGTCCTCCTCAAATTCGGCTGCCCTCAAAAGTTTGTCACCATCCTCCGCCTGCTTCATGACGACATGCAAGCCGTGATCCTGACCAACGGTTCCACCACAGACCCAATTCACGTACGAACCGGGGTCACGCAAGGCTGTGTCATCGCACCAACGCTCTTCTCGATCTTCCTTGCTGCAATGCTCCATCTCACCCTCAGTAAGCTCCCCGCTGGAGTGGAGCTAATTTACAGAACAAACGGGAAACTGTTCAACCTCCGTTGCCTCCAGTCCAGATCCAAGGTCGTCCCATCCTCTGTCGTCGAATTACAGCATGCAGACGACGCTTGCGTCTGCGCTCACTCAGAGGTCGAACTCCAAACCATTGTCAACACCTTCACCGAAGCGTACGAGGGCATGGGCCTTACACTAAACATCTGTAAGACAAAGGTCCCCTACCAACCTGCCCCTGCCACACAGTACTGCCCCCCGATTATCAAAATCCACGACAAGGCCTTGGACAACGTGGACCACTTTCCATACCTCGGGAGCCTACTGTCAACAAGGGCAGACGTCGATGACGAAGTCCAACACCACCTTCAGTGTGCCAGTGCAGCCTTCGGTTGCCTGAGGAAGAGAGTGTTTGAAGACCAGGACCTCAAACCCGGCACTAAGCTCATGGTCTACAGAGCAGCAGTGATACCCGCCCTCCTGTATGCCTCAGAGACATGGACCATGTACAGCAGGCACCTCAAAGCGCTGGAGAGGTACTACCAACGCTGCCTCCGCAAGATCCTGCAAATCCATTGGCAGGATAGGCGCACCAACGTCAGTGTTCTTGCTCAGGCCAACATCCCCAGCATCGAAGCTTTGACCACGCGTGATCAGCTCCGATGGACGGGTCACGTCGTCCGCATGCCCAATACGAGACTCCCAAAACAAGCGCTCTACTCGGAGCTCCGGCACGGCAAGAGAGCCCCAGGTGGTCAGAGGAAACGCTTCAAGGACACCCTCAAAGCCTCCTTGAAAAAGTGCAACATCCCCACTGACACCTGGGAATCCCTGGCCCAAGACCGCACAAAGTGGAGAAGAAGCATCCGAGAAGGCGCCGAACACCTCGAGTCTCTTCGCCGGGAGCAAGCGGAAGCCAAGCGCAAGCAGTGCAAGGAGCGCACGTCAACCCAAGCACCCCACCCACCCGCCCCTTCAACCACCGTCTGCCCCACCTGTGACAGAGACTGTAGGTCCCGCATTGGACTCATCAGTCACCTGAGAACTCATTTTTAATGTGGAAGCAAGTCATCCTCGGTTCCGAGGGACTGCCTAAGAAGAGAAGTAGGAAACGCAGCAGCCAATTTGCGCACAGCAGCTTCCACAAGCAGTAATGTTGTGATGTATTTTAGTCACGTTAGAACCCCTGCGACTACACCTCATTGTCTCAGTTGTATCTTGCTATGTCTTTGATGTGGTACCTTCCTGGCTGACTTAATTAACTTTATCACACCTCGGCAGATAGTCAGGATGATTTAATTTATTGGTCTGCAATTGTAAAGTACACATGCTTTGTTTTCTATCTATATATGCTTTGGCGATTCTGTATCTAATTTACTTCACCTGAGGAAGGAGCAATCGATAGCTCCGAAAGCTTGTGATTTCAAATAAAACTGTTGGACTATAACCTGGTGTTGTGCGACCTTTGAAATAGAGCCATGGGATCTTTTACGTTTAAGGCAATCAATCTCCTGCCACTATTTGACCGAGAAACTGAAGTCTCAAAGTGGCTCCTGAGTGAGCAAGGCTCTATTCAGAAGCCATGATACCTCTGCAGTATCCAAGAACACCTGCTGAACACAATCATCAAGCACACCACTGGAATGTTGAAGCTGTTCTTCAGGTGCCTGCAATAAGGATTATTGTAATGTGCTGTATGTTTCACCCTGCAAATGAAGTATTTTTGCTTAAAATTTCTTTAATTTTGTCACAACAGGTTAAGAATTTTACACAACAGATTAAGAACCAGCTTCACATACAAATTATGTTCCGGCTTAAATTGATACAGTTGTTACAGATTTTAGTCAGTTTGTCTGTGCCTAATGTCTGAGGGAGGGCCAAAACCATTTAATTCAAATACAGATATCTTGGGGATTTATTCAACTATGTGTTTGGTTCGGAGCTCCACTCCACATCCCTGTTAGTGTCTCTATGGGGCTGGTGGAACTCATCATAAGTAAGGCTGATTGATTGATTGGTGTGCCTCAAAGGCAGAAAGTTGCGAGGCAAGGCAATGCTATATCATTGGGTTGAGATATCCTTTTGTGATGTTTGTGTGCTGTGGTCTCTGAGGACTGGACTGAGTAATTAATGCTTTCAGCTTATAGTGCTGACATTGAGAGTCATTATTTCCCTCAACAGAAGCAGTTGGATGTGCCTGAGAGCCTGATACCAGATGAGTACCACATTGTGAAGAACAAGGGAGTCCTGGGATTGGAATACTATGAGGAGTGAGTAACCCTTTAAATCTTTGACATGAAGTGCTGCTTTTGCTTAGAAGTGAACGGTTTTTTTCATGTTACATAACATGAGAGACTCCAGGCCATGGGCTTTGATGGGCTATGAGTATGATTGGTTGCTAGGAAATCTGTGACAGCAATTTTAGACATTCCCTTTTCCTAATTTCCTTTCCCTGTTAAAAACAAAGTACCTGACTTCTGCCTAACACCTCTTCACAATGGCATGGTTGAGAATGCTATGCCTTGTGGCATGTCATTGGGTATCAACCCACAACCTACACTTCATAGTACAGCACATTGAAGCTCTAATTTACTGTGTCACTATGGTAATATAAACTAAAAATTAACAATAGTTTGTTGGGAGTATGGTTCTAAATAAGGCTACAACACTGTAGCCCTGATTCTTTAACCTTGTGAGTGCGCCTCTCTCCAAGGAGCACGAGGTCACATATTCACCCCTCTAATGCATAATGTTATCTCGAAATAATCCACCAGAGTACCTAATGATCTGTGCCTAATCTTTCTTGTAGTAAGTACACAACCCTGCTGCAGGACCATGAGAAGAAACTGAGGCTATTTCCATCCATGTGAGTAGTTGCATTCACCGACTCCTTGAATAAATCAATGTGTTTAATGAAACTCTTACAAAGATCTGGAGCCTGTTTTTAAAGTCTCTGAATTTCACTGTAGTTTGGAAATACATTTGTTTTACTTCTTTCTTCTAACAACTATTGAAATTTCACTGTCTGTCACAATGTCCTTTTACACTAATTACATTTTATGCTTTTTTTAGTCTTCTCCAATCTCTCCTGACTCTTTCTGCAGTACAGTGCCAGAGGTCCTGGCAGCTTTCTGATTATTCACCAATATGGTCTTTTTTTTGGTCAAGTTTCTCCCCTCATCCTCCTGTCCTGAAGATTTTGACTCCTGGTGGTGACATTGTTGGTGCAAGTTCTGTTAGTGCCAGTGTCCCACAGTACCTTAACCAAGTGGCCATTCTTATGTGTGAGCCTAGATGGTGAGTGTTGGCAGACTATTTGTCTGTATGGAACATTAGAACTCAGCCCAATAAAGGTGACCATAATATGGTGGAGTTTAAGGTTAGGCTGAGGAAGAAAAGGAGAATGTGCACAATAGAAGCATTCAACTTGAGAAAAGCTGATTTTGAGGGTGTGAGGAATAAGCTAAGGTAACTGAATAGGACAGCACTGTTAGATGAGTTTGTACAAGGCACTGGTACAGCCAGATTTGGAGTACCATGTACAATTATTGCCTTGTACTGCAGCAAGGATATTTAGACATTGGAGGCGGTGTTGAAAAGGGTAACCAAACTGCTAACTAGCTTAAGGCATCTGAGCTATGAGGAGAGGTTGAGGAACCTAGGCTTACTTACTCTGGTGAAGGGAAGGCTCAGGGTGATATTATTCAAGTATTTAAGTTTCTTAATGTATTGGATGGACTGCCCAGGGAGGTAAGTATGTAAAAAAAATTAAGGGAGAACTGGACAGATATTGGAAAGAGCAGATGATTGAGAAGTATTAGATTTTGGGACTGGCTAGATGGACTGCATGATCCTTTCTGACCTCGTATTTTCCTATGTTCCTAAGATAGGCACCTGAAATGGTATGGGATCTTGTCATACAATCTGAGATTTCTCTGACTGATGACAAATACTACACTGACTAAGTGTAGAAACATAGAAGATAGGAGCAGGAGTAGGCCATTCAGCCTCTCGAGCCTGCTCCGCCATTCAATGCGATCATGGCTGATCATCCAAATTCAGTACCCTGTCCCTGCTTTCTCCCCATATCCCTTGATCCCCTTAGCCTTAAGAAATATATCTAACTCCTTCTTGAATATATTTAATGAATTGGCCTCAACTGCCTTCTGTGGTAGAGAATTTCACAGGTTCACCACTCTCTGGGTGAAGAAATTCCTCCTCATCTCAGTCCTAAATGGCTTACCCCTTATCCTTAGACTGTGACCCCTGGTTCTGGACTCCCCCGCCATTGGGAACAGCCTTCCTGCATCTAGTCTGTCTAGTCCTGTTAGAATTTTATAAGTTTCAATGAGGTCCCCTCTCATTCTTCTAAACTCTAGCGAATATAAGCCCAATCGACCCAATCTCTCTTCATACGTCATTCCTGCCATCCCAGGTATCAGTCTGGTGAATCTTCGCTGCACTCCCTCCATGGCAAGAACATCCTTCCTCAGATAAGGCGACCAAAACTGCACACAATACTCAAGGTGTGGTCTCACCAAGGCCTTGTACAACTGCAGCAAGACATCCTTGCTCCTGTACTCGAATCCTCTCGCTATGAAGGCCAACATACCATTTGCCTTCTTAACCGCCTGCTGCACCTGCATGCTTACCTTAAGCGACTGGTGCACAAGGACACCCAGGTCTCGTTGCACTTCCCCTTTTCCCAATCTATTGCTGTTCAGATAATAATCTGCCTTCCTGTTTTTGCCACCAAAGTGGATAACCTCGCATTTATCCACATTATACTGCCTCTGCCATATCACCCAGCCTGTCCAAATCATACTGGAGTTTCTCTGCATCCTCCTCACAGCACACACGCCAGCTTTGTGTCGTCTGCAAACTTGGAGATATTACATCTAGTTCCCTCGTCTAGATCATTAATATATATATTGTGAATAACTGGGGTCCAAGAACCGATCCCTGTGGTACCCCACTAGTCACTGCCTGCCACTCAAAAAAAGACCCGTTTATTCCAACTCTTTGCTTCCTGTCTACCAACCAGTTTTCTATCCAAGTCAGTACCTTACTCCCAATCCCATGTGCTTTAACTTTGCACGCTAATCTCTTATGCGGGACCTTATCGAAAGCCTTCTGAAAGTCCAAATACACAACATCTACTGGTTCTCCCTTATCTATTCTACCAGTTACATCCTCAAAAAATTCCAGTAGATTAGTCAAGCATGATTTACCTTTTGTAAATCCATGTTGACTTTGTCCGATCCTGTCACTGTTTTCCAAGTGCTCTGCTATTACATCTTTTATAATGGACTCCAGCATTTTCCCCACTATTGATGTCAGGCTTACCGGTCTATAATTCCCCGTTTTCTCTCTACCACCTTTTTTAAATAGTGGGGTTACATTAGCTACCCTCCAATCCATGGGAACTGTTCCAGAGTCTATAGAATTTTGGAAGATGACCAGCAATGCATCTACTATTTCTAGGGCCACTTCCTTAAGTACCCTAGGATGTAGATTATCAGGCCCTGGGGATTTATCGGCCTTCAATCCCGTCAATTTCCCTAACACCATTTCCCTACAAATACTGATTTCATTCAGTTCCTCCCTCTCGTTAGACCCTATGTTCCCCGACATCTCTGGGAGTTTATTTGTGTCCTCCTTTGTGAAGACAGAACCAAAGTATGTATTTAATTGGTCTGCCATTTCTTTGTTCCCCATGATAAATTCCCCTGATTCTGACTGCAAGAGACCTACGCTTGACTTCACCAATCTTTTTCTCTTCACATATCTATAGAAGCTTTTGCAGTCAGTTTTTATGTTCCCTGCAAGCTTACTCTCATACTCTATTTCCCCCCTCTTAATTAATCCCTCTGTCCTCCTTTGCTGAATCCTAACTGCTCCCAATCCTCAGGTTTGCTGCTTTTTCTGGCCAATTTATATGCCCTCTCCTTGGATCTTATGCTATCCCTAATTTCCCTTGTTAGCTACGGTTGAGTCACCTTTTTTGTTTTATTTTTATGCCAAACAGGGATGAACAAATTCTGTAGTTCATCCATGCGATCTTTAAATGTTTGCCATTGCCTATCCACCGTCAACCCTTTAAGTAACATTCCCCAATCCATCCTAGCCAACTCGCGCCTCATACCATCGTAGTTTCCTTTATTTAAATTCAGTACCCTCGTCTCTGAGTGTAGTTAAAAACCTAAAGCTTAAGCTTAAAACTGCAAATCAAGTTTATTTAGAAAAAGGATTTTTTTAAAGTAGGTTTTAGCTAGATTACTATAAATCCGATAACTCAGCGTCTCTTTCAAGACAATAAAAATCAACTGTACTTTAGCAGTTCACTATAATACTTGGTGAAATGCTTATATGAGAAAGGCAGCTCAGAGTCTTGTGTTAACGTCTGCCCATAAAATGTTACAGCAAGAGGAGAACAGGTGAACGAATATAAGATTGCCATACCTATACCCAGTTTCAAACAGCTTCTGGCTGCAGGATTGTCGATTAGACTTCAAAGGTACTGTTGCCTTGGAAGCCTGTCTTAAGCCTTTCATTTATTTCCAAGAAAAAACAGAGCTGCGAGTCTGTTAACCAGGGCCCGCTGTTGAGTAAACCCTCACAATTGTTGGCCCTTTGAAGACCTGGTACTTTAGCACAATAAATAGACTGCAAATATGGGTCACCACAACCATATTTATATTAATGTTAATTATATTCATATCTATATTAATTGTTTCTGTCCTCTTTGTGGACTGTGAGTCTTCTCTCACTTGTGTCATGATGAAATGAGAGCTTCCATTCCCATAGCTGGCCCCAGTTTTCCACATATTTCCTCAAATGTAATTAAAGCCATTAGAAAAGAACAGGAACCTTATTGTTGCTAAAAATTAGCAGTGCTTTCTTGGCGCTGAAACAGGGTTATGGGTTGGAGGGAATAACTGATTTAAATATATTTATCATGAATGCGTGTGCTTGCCCTCTGCTTCCCTGGCTTTTTCTTGCTAAGTTATTGCGTGCACTCTGCACTTCGTGCAGTCAGCAAGCTTAAGGCCTGTGTGTCCAATAGTGCATGCCACATTTATCTCATTGGTACATGTGCTGCCGGCACACAGCATTGCAAAGTCGGAGGCAATGTGTTATCGTCCTAATGCGCTGTGCTACTGTATTGGTCAACAAAACCAGTTTACCCCTCCAATTTTCTGTGTCCTCATGCTGGGTTCTGGTTCTGTGGATGGCGATGATCTCTAGCACTTTGTCCAAATGGCCATTTTATGTGCAGACCTAGAGGGTGAGTGTTAGCAGGCCATTCAAACAATAGTTGTTATCACAACTGAGTCGAATCCCTCACTTGATATACACAAACACAGACTTCCCAGTTTGCTGAGGATCAGGAGTGGGACCCCTTGCTAATTTTCCCCTTTCCTTCCTACCCTGAATAAAATTGTAGTGTCCTTATTGCCATCCCAGTTGACATCAAAAGCCAACCTCAATAAGTTTGGAGGATTACACTCAAGCAACCAGAAATGGCAGTCTGTGGAATTATTAATTTCCCATTGTTGGTCTGATGTGGATATGCTCTTAAATATATTCATTCAGAAATACTTGTTGAGGTTCATGGTCAATGTTGGGCGAGAGAAATTATATAATACAAAATTTGTTGAACTTGCAATCAGTCCTCAACCAAATTCCTACCTGACTAAACCCTGTCCCCTACTGGAAATTGATGATCACAGCCGTATTGTCTCAGCGTTGTGAGATACTGGTGAGATTTTCCCCTTCAGCGATCCTGGCAAATACTGGGAGCGTCTATTGGAAAATTGCCCACCACCAACCCAGAGGTGAGAAATCTTGATCAAAGAATAAGAGATGACTGAATTACACGGTAGTAATTGATCTCAGGGTTTTGCTGATGTTCAGAAACCTTACAAGCTTCATTCTCATGGATTGCATTATCATAAAAATCACTCAATTCATTTTTACTTCCTTGTAATTCACTCTAACATCTTTATTGTTCTTTATTAAACTCCTTCCCCCAAAATACCGAGGAATGCTTAGTATGCTCTGTACCTCAGTTGGAAATCTTCGATTGTGACACTGGCTGGCAATGAGTGGGAAACCATTGCATTTGCCATCGCTGACATCCGTCACCCTGATGAGCAAAACAGTCACCACCACTCAAAAAAACTAAACTGCTGTTCCTGTATAATTATGTAATTTGGTTATTGTATCTATATTGCCAGGAAACCCAGTAGGAGAGTCGAGGCCATTCAGCTGTCTCAAGTGATGGATGCAATGCTGGAAAAGGTTGGGTTTAATGATGACGATGACAAACAGGAATTAAAAGGAGAAACTCAGGTACTGAGAGAACGATTTAGAAATTGTAGTTCTGTAACTGTGACACAAGCAGTAGAAACATGCATGGGAAATGTCATTACTCTTTTTATAAGGTTAAATACCAGTAAAGATTTGGATGCTACCCTGCTAAAGCTAGATTAAGTAGAAAAATCTAATAACTTTATGATGACTTGTTTATATACCAAATGTTACATCTTGAGTTGTGAGATAAGATCTAAAAATCCTGGAATGAGTCTCCCATTAATATGGTACAAGATAATTACACCCTCACACACACACACAGCCAATAGAAATTAATCAGCAAGTAACCTGAGAGTGGTTGATGATCCCTTTAAATATCGTTGATAGGGGGTCCTTGCAGCTGCTGAACACATGTTCAGCTATGCGAGGTTAACACAGGGCGTTACTAGCGTTGAGGATGAAAATATCAGCGCTGGCATCAAATCAGCATTGCACGCTGATTGAGGTCATAGAAATATAGAAGATAGGAGCAGGAGTAGGCCATTCGGCCCCTCAAGCCTGCTCCGCCATTCAATGCGATCATGGCTGATCATCCAAAAACAGTATCCTGTCCCTGCTTTCTCCCCATATCCCTTGATCCCCTTAGCCTTAAGAACTATATCTAACTCCTTCTTGAATATATTTAATGAATTGGCCTCAACTGCCTTCTGTGGTAGAGAATTCCACAGGTTCACCACTCTCTGGGTGAAGAAATTCCTCCTCATCTCAGTCCTAAATGGCTTACCCCTTATCCTTAGACTGTGACCCCTGGTTCTGGACTCCCCCGCCATCGGGAACAGCCTTCCTGCATCTAGTCTGTCTAGTCCTGTTAGAATTTTATAAGTTTCAATGAGATCCCCTCTCATTCTTCTAAACTCTAGCAAATATAAGCCTAATCAACCCAATCTCTCTTCATACGTCATTCCTGCCATCCCAGGTATCAGTCTGGTGAATCTTCGCTGCATTCCCTCCATGGCAAGAACATCCTTCCTCAGATAAGGCGACCAAAACTGCACACAATACTCAGGTGTGGTCTCACCAAGGCCCTGTACAACTGCAGCAAGACATCCTTGCTCCTATACTCGAATCCTCTTGCTATGAAGGCCAACATACCATTTGCCTTCTTAACCGCCTGCTGCACCTGCATGCTTACCTCAGCGACTGGTGCACAAGGACACCCAGGTCTCGTTGCACTTCCCCTTTTCCCAATCTATTGCTGTTCAGATAATAATCTGCCTTCCTGTTTTTGCCACCAAAGTGGATAACCTCGCATTTATCCACATTATACTGCATCTGCCATATCACCCAACCTGTCCAAATCATACTGGAGTTTCTCTGCATCCTCCTCACAGCACACACGCCCACCCAGCTTTGTGTCGTCTGCAAACTTGGAGATATTACATCTAGTTCCCTCGTCTAGATCATTAATATATATTGTGAATAACTGGGGTCCCAGCACCGATCCCTGCGGTACCCCACTAGTCACTGCCTGCCACTCGGAAAAAGACCCGTTTATTCCAACTCTTTGCTTCCTGTCTGCCAACCAGTTTTCTATCCAATCTGCCTACTCTACATACTTCTGATACATGTTCCCAGCGCCGACGCTACTGCCCTCACCAAGATGGCGTCTGGTGCAGCCCACACCAGAATTGTGCGCGCGCTGCTCGGATGCCATTTTCGACCCAAAACGGCACCCGTAGCACCCATGCAACAGGCGCTATGCAATCGAATTTCTGGGCCATTCTCTCTCACGCCCACTTATTCACGCACACATCACTGGATTGTTCCCCTTCAGGTCCCATCCTCTATAATATTAATAATTAACCGCTACCTATTTGTTGCATTTTTAGGTCTTTACTAACCTACTTACCTTCAGCTCTTAGATCACACTCATGGGTGAGTCTCAACTCCCCATACTTTTGATGGTGTCTGTCCTTGCCTTAGGAGCTAGTTAAGCTTTTGATAGCATACCCTGGAAATGAGCAGTACACTTGTCTGATAATTCCTTTTAGCTACTGGATTGTCTTATGCCTTCATAAGATCTCACTCTAGTCTTCAAAAGTGATACAGCACCACATCAACTCGTTTTAAGTTTAAAAGCATTAAATGAATTTATTTTACAAAAGATGACCAAGCACACAAGAAACAGTCACACAATGCAGTTATTTTTCTACAATAGACAACCTACCACCTAACCCATCAAGGAGACAACATAATAAAAAGAACACCATTCTAAGAACTAAGCCAATTCATAGTACCTAACCTGTAAATAGAAAGGGCTTTTGCTTTCTTTCTGGAATATCAAGCCTACTACAACAACAGTAACTTGCATTTATATAGCGTCTTTAATGTAGTTAAACATCCCAAGGTGCTTCACAGGAGCGTTATCAAACAAAATTTGACACGGAGCCACATAAGGAGATATTAGGACAGGTGACCAAAAGCTTGGTCAAAGAGGTAAGTTTTAAGGAGCATCTTAAAGGAGGAGAGAGAGGTGGAGAGGTTTAGGGAGGGAATTCCAGAGCTTACGGCCTAGGCAGCTGAAGGTGTGGCTGCCAATTTAAAATTGGGAATGTGCAAGAGGCCAGAATTGGAGAAGCTCAGAGATCTCAGGGGTGGGGTGGGGGCTGTAGTATTGATAGGTTGCTTCTTCTAGATTTCAAACTGCCTCTCCGCATGGGATTTTCCAGTGGCCTTTGATTTAAAGAGAACATTATTTTTTATATCCTGGAAAAGAGTTGACTGGGATTTATGGATTTTGAATATCTGCTCTCTCAAATTCCAAAAGGTCACTTATAAACTGAATCAATTACACACCATTGTAAAAGTTTGAATTATCTCTCTCTCAAACCTGTAACAGATGAACCTTCCAACACTGCAGCAAGACAGGATCGCTTTAGTTGGCTGCAAAAGTCCACATGCATTTTGACTAGGTTTAAGGAACAACATTAGACCAAGAAAAAATCAATTTGTTACACTACTATTAAACTTACAATCACTGCAAATATAAAAACAGAGACCAAAATCCACAGCAATATAGCACAATATGTTGAACGCACATCATCAACAAGTGTTGGTGTCCACAGCTCCCCACGTGAAAAGTTACAAATCTCTGCCATGCTGTAGTGAGGAGGCCTTGCACACCTCCCAGCAGCTAGTGATGGAGCAGCATGGTGGAGGCCTGGCCTCCGCTTCCATTCTCAACCAGGGATGTAGTGTGTCACCAGGGAGACTTGAGAGTAATTGAAAAAAAACAAAAAGAAAGAATCTTTCTTCAAGGCTCTGTTATACACTAAATTTGATGTTATATTTCTTTTGTTTTGTTTTCCCAGAGATTAGTATTACTGGTCTTGTTGATATTCATAGCATAGGGCTAATTCTGCATTCCTATGCTTCAAGTGGGAGCTATGATCAAAGAATCATTGCTGTAACGTTGTAACCCTGTATCCGACTTGTGCTGCCTTTAAACGACGTTTCCCTACTGGGAATGCGGAATTACCCCTTGCATGTATAACCTTAAAGAGCAAGATTCCTTCATACTTTTATTTCTGATACTATAAAGGAGATCAGTAGCAATTAATTTTACAAAGAATTGCAACGTGGCACAGTTTTGGCTTAACTGCACCATTAGGATGAGCTGCCCAACAGAGGCTTGCTTTCCATCCTACTTACAATGCTAGGAACACCTGCAATTTACTCCCTAGTTCTGATTTTTTTTTATGTTTCTGTTTCCTGAGGGAGCTTTAGCTTTTAGAAAGCTCCCAGGGATGTTTTTATTGCACCACTCTGTCATCTGCTCCAGAGGAGTATGAGCAGAGATTTGGCAGCAGGGCAGAGTAGGAATAAACGGGACTTTTTCGAGTTGGCAGGCTGTAACTAACAGGGTACTGCAAGGATCAGTGTTTGGGCCTCAGCTATTTACAATCTATATTAATGACTTAGATGAAGGGACTGAGTGTAATGTATCCAAGCTTGCTGATGATAAAAAGTTAGGTGGGAAAGTAAGCTGTGAGGAGGACGCAAAGAGGCTAGAGAGATATAGACAGGTTGACTGAGTGGGCAAGAACATGGCAAATGGAATACAATGTGGGGAAGTATGAAGTTATCCACTTTGGTAGGGAAAGCAAAAAAGCAAAATATTGTTTGAATGGTGAGAGACTGGGAATTGTTTGCATTCAGCGGGACCTGGGTGTCCTTGTACATGAATCACAGAAAGTTAACATGCAGGTACAGCAAGCAATTAAGAAAGCAAATGGTATGTTAGCTTTTGTTACAAAGGGATTAGAGTGTAAGAGTAAAGAAGTCTTACTACAATTATACAGGGCATTGGTGAGGCCACACCTGGAGTACTGTGTACAGTTCTGGTCTCCTGACCTAAGGAAAGACATACTTGCCTTAGAGGGAGTGCAACGAAGGTTCACTCACGGGTTCCTGGGATGAGGGGATTGCCCTATGAGGAGAGATTGAGTGGACTAGGCCTATATTCCCTAGAATTTAGAAGAATGAGAGGTGACCTAATTGAAACATATAAAATTCTTAAGGGGCTTGACAGGGTTAATGCTGGGAAAATGTTTCCCTTGGTAGGGGAATCTAGAACACTGGGTCACAGTCTCAGAATAAGGGGTCGGCCATTTAGGACTGAGCTGAGGAGAAATTTCTTCACTCAAAGGGTTGTGAATCTTTGGCATTCTCTATCCCAGAGAGCTGTGGATGCTCAGTCATTGAGTATATTCAAGGCAGAGGTCGATAAATATTTGGGAATTAAGGGATATGGGGATAGTGCAGGAAGGTGGAGTTGAGGTAGAAGATCAGCCATGATCTTGTTTAATGACGGAGCAGACTCGAAAGCCAAATGGCTTACTCCAGCTCCTATTTCCTATGTTCTTATGTTTTCTCTCTATTCTTTGCAGCATTATGGGTCTTCAACTAAATTACTCAAAATAAAAAATTCTATACCATGTTGCTTTGAGTAAACCTTCGTGATTGTTTAAATAAAATAATGTTAGATTGGGTGGCTGGATCAGTCAAGATGTTGGTATAATTTTATTAATTGAATGGACTCCACATATTCACCCTCTGTTTAACTCCATTTTCCAACTACATTGTTGTGATATCCATTTGGACAGATGCATCATTTGCTGGACCTGGTGAAAAAGGAGCAAGACATTTATAACATTGTGTTCCATGAGCTTATCCGTCAGATCAGTGTGGATTGTGCAGAGCGAGGAGAGCTTCTTGCCAAAATCAGGTCCGTCATCGCTATAGGTGGTTGCTGCAGTCTACTAATTATCACTTCCTCCTAAATTTTATAGCCTACATTGC
Source organism: Squalus acanthias (assembly GCA_030390025.1). Lineage (NCBI taxonomy): Eukaryota > Metazoa > Chordata > Chondrichthyes > Squaliformes > Squalidae > Squalus > Squalus acanthias. The sequence goes on from CM059439.1 coordinate 61,437,413, forward strand.
TTAGCATGTGGTAAATGTGTGTGAGAATTCCTCTGTTCTTCTTTTGAATATTGCCACGGGATCTTTTACATCCATCTGAGAGTACTGGCTTGGTTTAATTTCTGTTCTGTTCTGAAAGATGGCACCTCCAACAATGTAGTACACTTTCAGTAATGCACTGAAGTGTATTTCTCATCCAACAAGGAAAGAACCATTCCTTGATTTAGTTCAAGGAAATGAAGTGGGGCCAATAACTGATGTGATAGTCGAAGAACAATTGGGAAATTGTGACAACAACAACTTGCAGTTATATCGCACCATTTAAGATATGAAAACATCCCAAGGAACTTCACAGTAGCATTATCAGACAAAAATTTACATCGAGCCAAATGATCCCAAAGGACAAATTTCCTGGAAAGTGTGCAAACTCTGCCACTATCTCACTCTGGTCTTTTACTCTTAACTCTTAGATATATTTACTAATGGACTGAGGTGCCAAGTTGAGTTGATTACCCAGGAGGAAGGAAGGTAAATTGGAGAGCAACTGCTTGGGGGCACAATGGCACACAAAATAATGGCTGATTGTAGGATGGAATTGGCAGAAACCTGGGAACAAAGCACTCATACACAGACTTGGCTGGGAATGTCATGTGATGTTTCTGTGAGTTTGCCCAGTTGTAGGAGGGAAAGAAATATCTACAGAATAAAGAAAATTGAATTAAAACTAGGGAGAGAACAGATTTCAAAAAGCAGGTATAATGATTTTGATTAATGTTTTCGTTTGAAGAATGCTGTAATAATTTGATTACTTTTTCTCCCAGAGAAAGGTATGTAAGTTTATTGGACTACATTCCTCGCCAACTAAGTAGCGTGCACAATGACATCATGATGCAACGAGTGTTGGACAGGCAACTTATTGTGGAGCTGTTTTTCTTCCAGAATGCTGTTGAAAAACTTAACAGGTAATTATTTTTAATCATGGAGCCAATCCACAAAATCTGTTTCTTACAGGATGTCAAGAATAGTCAGTTTGCAAATGAATTAATAATTTCCAATTTGTATGGAAACTCAAGAATAGTACTGAAGAAGTAAGTAGATGCAGTACACCTGATGGCTCAGTAAGTTTATCCAGTGAGTAGCTGATCGTACAGAGCAGGAAAATCCCAAGTTTGATCCTCAGTTGGTGCTGAGTTAGCTGCTCTCAGCCAGTACAACAGTAGCTGTGCACTTGGCAATTGGGGGAGAAATCAGCCAGGGTTTGCACTCCTAGTCCCTATCCAGTAGCCTTTGCTAGACGGTGCACGTGTGTGGATGTTGGGTGGGTACAAGATTGGACTTGGCTGTGATGCCCCCAACAATTGAACAACCTTTTTCGTATTTCAAGTTTTGCACGTGAATACTGGCTAGGTGGATGATCTACTGGAGATCAACTGGTGCCAATGAAACCATACCCAACAAGGAGTCAGTGCCTTCAGGGAGTGAAGGAAGGGGAGAAAGTTGGTGGGGAAAAATTGACAAAGGAAAATCAAATAGATAGGTGCTAGAGCAGAGACACAGTCATCATATTGTGAAAAAGACACATTATTTAGAAGATACGCTGGCCGTTAATCAATTACTGGTTATCATCTAATAAACTTGCAGATTATGTTATAATTGTGAATCATTTACTATGGATGGCCCAACAGTCCTCTGAGTTTTGATAGTAGGGGGAGGAAATCTAAGGAGGGAGATACTAAAGCCCAGCAGAAATCAGGAGGGGTTTTGAAATCTTAGAGGTTGTTGAGTTCTGACTATATTGGGAATAGGGTCTAATACCATTTTGTGGGAGAATGATGCTCAGGAAAATGGAATCTAAACTGCTTTTTGCCCCTTCAAAACATCACTCCCCATGTGCACTAGCATGTCAGTAACCGTCGCCATTCCTCCTCATTCCTACCTTAAAACATTTAAGCGTCAATTTTATGCTTGTTAAAATAAATGATGGAAAATCGTGGGCTGGTGGTGCGCAATTACCTGATATCCACTTCTGCCATGGCTTACATTGATATACAGTTACATGGGTGCTGGTACTTTGCCCAGATAAACATTTTTCACGTGTGAGCATGGATAATGAGTGTGTGGGGGGTGGTGGGGGGGGGGGGGGGGGGGGGGGTGGGGGTGGCGTCAAAGGGTTAGATTTTAACTATCAGGAGGAAAACTGGCAATAGTGGATCAGCCACTCATTATACAGTCCACCCGATTTTCCTTTCCATTCAATGGAAAGTAGAATCCGGCGAGGTGTATAACAGGCAGCCGTTCTGTTACTGATCCTATCCTCCTCTGACACCTGTACGTGTACTTTGAGCAGGAATCAATGGGACGATGATCAGGGCTAAGAATTCAAGCTGATTTCCCCCAGCCCATGGACACTAGGGTCTATTGTAGTTTCCCTGCCATCTCAACTGACATCAGCTAACTCAGCACAGACCAAGGATAAAGCCTGGGAAATATCTGGCACTTGTATCACATTTGAACATAATTTTTTTTTGCTGTAAATTAGAAAGTAGTGACATCTAAGTCATTTGGTTCCCAGGTATTGAAAATGGGCAACATATTTTGGGAGGCATGGATCTTTTAAATTGCTAAAGTGGACATTTAGCATAGGTGTACAGGCAGAATGCTTTGAAGTGACCTGGTCCTACAGACTGTAATTAGCTCTTTTATCTCCGATCACGTGGAATATGCCAACTCTTTGTCTTGTTTCCAGTGAACTTGGTGAACTTCGAGAACGTGACCGCAGGGCGACAAGGACCATAGAGAAAACACAGGAGGAGCTAAGTAATGCACTGATTGATGCCCAGAAAAATGCCAAGTGAGTCTGCAGTGTTCTGATACTGATACTCAGATAAGTGGTAGATTAAAAAGAAACACTATGAAATCTGTAAATTTGAAGATGGGATTCCAGCAAGGAAGATTTTAGAGAAATTAAGTCTACTGGAGACAAAATATGGCTCAGGGTTTCAGGGGCAGTGGGGTGGAGGCATGTATTGTTGTGGAGATGGAAAAAAGCAGTCTTGATGATGGAAAGGATATGGGGTTTGAAGCTTAGCTCTAGGTTAAACAAGATGCCAAGGTTTCACATGGTCTACTTCAACCTGAGCAAATGACTGGGGAGGAGAATTGAGTCAGTGGCAGGGGAGTGGAGTTTATATTGGGGGCTAAAATTAAAGGTTTTGGTCTGCTTGATATTAAGTTGGTGGAAATATTGACATATTTTGAGTTATATGGAAAGACTAGAGAAGATGGCATTGTTCTCCTTAGACCAGAGAAGGTTAAGGGGAGATTCAATAAAAGTGTTCAAAATTATGAGGGGTTTTGATAGAGTAAATAGGGAGAAACTGTTTCCACTGGCAGGAGGGTTGGTAACCAGAGGACACAGATTTAAGGTAATTGACAAACGAACCAGCGGGGAGATGAGGTAAATTCTTTTTTACGCAGCGAGTTATGATCTGGAATGTACTGCCTGAAAGGATGATGGAAGCAGATTCAATAGTAACCTTCAAAAAGGAACTGGGTAAATACTTGAAGGTGAAAAATTTGCAGGACTAATGGAGAAACAGCAGGGGAGTTGGACTAATTGGACAGTTCTTTCAAAGAACCGACACCGGCGTGATGGCTGAATGGCCTCCTTCTGTGCTGTATGATTCTATGATCCATGACGTTATGTTGGATAGGCAGTCTGACAGCACAGAAGTGATCGACAGAAGTAGTGGAGAGGTAGAGATGGGTGTTATCAGCATAGATAAGCAAACTGACCATATATATGCGGATGATACCTAGGGGCAGCATGTAGATGCAAAATAGGAGAAGGCCAAGGATAGATCTTTGGGGAGGGACTCTGGATGTGACTGTGTAGGGGCATGAAGAGAAGCCGTTGCTGGACATGCACTGGCTTGTTCAGATAAATAAGAATGGAAACATACAAGGGCAGTCCTATGGAGCAAAGAGAGGACATCTCAGTGAGGAAATTGGTATGGGGCTTGGGAGGGTAATGTGATGCTGGATGGATGCAAGACGGTGAGCTGCTCAAAGGGAGGAGAAGGTGCCAGATGAGTAAGGGGACTACCAATAAGAGCGACGGTATCGCCAGACAGAAAGGCTTTGGTGAGGAGGAAGCAGTTGCTGCTAGTAAGCAGATTTCTGTCTTAAGAATAACTGAGGAACCCTTGAATTCAGTATGTGCATGTTAATTACTCTGCGATGTCCAACACATTAGTACCTCCAAACCAACCTCCCTCCAATGCAGTCAACAACATGCAATGGGGGAGACATTCGTTTTAGCCAGTAAAGTATGGAGATAACGACCGCTGAAAATGGCCGCAGTGCTAACGGAGCAAAATTCATCTGGGGGGATGGAGATTGTTGGCACAGCGCTTACCTGCCTGGTGGCATTACTGGTGGCATCCCACCTGAAGTTTGTGTGCAGGAGCAGCATTCGAGCTTCACACAGCCTCCGAGCTTCGCACAGCCTCCGAGCTTCGCACAGCCTCTGGAAGCGAGGCTGTGGAGATCGCAAGGAATTGTGGGCAATGAAGAAGTATGAGAATTAAAGGGGTCATGCACACTGAAGCAATACAAATTAAAATGAAGTGAAACAATGCAGTTTTCAGCCCTTTATGTCTTTAAGAAAAATATTTAACATTAAAAAGAAGTCCCAAATGTGAATATTTGGCTCTTAAAGCTGAATTCCCATCCTAACCTCAAAAAATGGGAAAACTGCCTCAGCACTAACACAAATGGCTCAGCAAGCCAGGGAAGGGGCACCCAGGGTCTCGCACGCAGCACTCCATTTTTGTGCTGGGGGTCATTACTGCAAGACAGGCCCTCTACCCACAGGAGCCAGGAGGCTCTCCAGAAAGAACGATGTGGAAGTACATCACTGAGGCTGTCACTGCCAGCAGTGTTGCCCCCACCACCTGGCTCCAGTGCCCAAAGAAGCTTCATGGCCTCAGACCACTGGTCAGGGTCAGTGAATGCATCTTCAAAGGCTGTCTCCTACCAACTGAACCACTAGCATCACACACTGCTCAATGCACGAACCCCACCCATAATCACTCACCTACCAACAATTTGCACCAATCATGAGGCACAGCTCCCATTCCTAGCCTCACCTCACCTCCTTGGAGGAGACGGTGCAGGCCATTCTTGGCAGGAGCATGGCTGAACCCTTGGCCAGCGGCAGGTCTAATGGATACAAGATGTTGGTATCCTCATGCTGGTATCCCACAATTAACGGATCAGATCATAGCTCTGCAGTCCTGCCACATCCAGTTGTGAATGGTGGTGGACAATTAACCAACTAACGGGAGGAGGAGGCTCCATGAATATCCCCATCCTCAATGATGGCTGAGCCCAGCACGCGAGTGCAAAAGACAAGGCTGAAGCGTTTGCAACCATCTTCAGCCAGAAGTGCCGAGTGGATGATCCATATCGGCCTCCTCCTGAGGTCCCCACCATCACAGAAGCCAGTTTTCAGCCAATTCAATTCATTCCATGAATATCAAGAAACGGCTGAGTGCACTGGATACAGCAAAGGCTATGGGCCCTGACAACATCCCAGATGTCGTGCTGAAGACTTATGCTCCAGAACTGGCCGCGCCTCTAGCCAAGCTGCTCCAGTACAGCTACAACACTGGTATCTCCCCGACAACGTGGAAAACTGCCCAGGTATGTCCTGTCCACAAAAAGCAGGACAAATCCAATCCAGCGAATTACCGCCCCATCAGTCTACTCTAACTCATCAGCAAAGTGATGGAAGGTGTCATCGACAGTGCTATCGAGCGGCACTTACTCACCAAGAACCTGCTCGCCGATGCTCAGTTTGGGTTCTGCCAGGACCACTTGGCTCCAGACCTCCAGCCTTGGTCAAACATGGACAAAAGAGTTGAATTCCAGAGGTGAGGTGAGGGTGACTGCCCTTGACATCAAGGCAGCATATGATCGAGTGTGGCATCAAGGAACCCTAGTAAAATTAAAGTCAATGGGAATCAGGGGAAAAACTCTGCATTGGCTGGAGTCATACCTAGCACAAAGGAAGATGGTTGTGGTGGTTGGAGGTCAATCATCTCAGCCCTAGGACATCGCTGCAGGAGTTCCTCAGGGCAGTGTCCTAGGCCCAACCATCTTCAGCTGCTTCATCAATGACCTTCCCTCCATCATAAGGTCAGACGTGGGGATGTTCGCTGATGATTGCACAGTGTTCAGTTCCATTCAAAACTGCTCAAACAATGAAGCAGTCCATGCCCACATGCAGCAAGACCTGGATGACATTCAGGCTTGGGATGATAAGTGGCAAGTAACATTCACGCCACACAAGTGCCAGGCAATGACTATCTCCAACAAGTGAGAGTCTGACCACCGCCCCTTGACATTCAACGTCATTACCATCGCTGAATCCCCCACCATCAACATCCTGGGGGATCACCATTGACCAGAAACTTAACTGGACCAGCCACATAAATAATGTGACCACAAGGGTATTCTGCGGTGAGTGCCTCACTTCCTGAATCCCCAAAGCCTTTCTACCGTCTACAAGACACAAGTCAGGAGTGTGATGGAATACTCTCCACTTGCCTGGATAAGTGCAGCTCCAATAGCACACAAGAAGCGCGACACCATCCAGGACAAAGCAGCCCGCTTGATTGGCACCCCATCCACCACCTTAAACATTCACTCCCTCCACCACCAGCATGCATACGGGTGATGAGTTGATTTCTTTGTCACATTGGATGGATAGATGTATATAGGTGGATTGGAAAATTTGCTTTGTGGTGGCTTTTATTTCAGCATCGTGACCAAGAGGACGTTGTGGTGGTCAGTAACAGATGGAAGGTAAGGTGTGGGACTAATGTTGAAAGGGGAATTAGGGTTGCGGTCACTGCGACTGCAGGTGGATGATTCCACCCCGGATATCCCAGCCACTAAAGGGCTGTCTGGGATGCATCCTTCCATCTGATTCCTCCTCTGCGGCTTCCTTCTCTGCGGCTTCCTCATCTTCTGCTTCCTCCTCTTCTGTGTCTTCCTCTTCCCAATGCAAGCGGATAGTGTAAATGTGAAATGACAGCATAAAATGCCTGAAATACTCAGCTAGTCCGGCAGCATCTCGACCTGAGACGTGAACTCTGTTTTTCTCTCCACGGATGTTGCATAACCTGCTGAGTATTTGCAGCATGTTCTTTTTTCTCAAAGGCCTTTATTTACCATCCGATCCTTTGCAAGCGTCCAGCAGCATTCCATACACACTTAAAAAAAACTTTTCACCTCAATTGTAGCAAGCCACCACTTCAATAAAATCAAAAAAACCCAGTCCAAAACCTTAAATCCAAACTTACCTGAATGATGTGTGTGTCCCTTTAAGAGGTGCAGACATCGCCACTGTCAGCCTGCTTGCACGTCAGGTTAACCTGGCGTGCTTAGGACCCAGCGCTGACTTCGGCTCTAGGGTCGAAGTTCGCGTTTGTGACGTTAAGTCAGCGTTGTATGCTGATTTACGTCACAACGCCGCCATTTTGTTTGGGATGGCGCTGCCAGTTACCGGCAGCACAAAGGTAAGGACGAAAATGGCGGCCCCACGGGACCCGCTGGCGAAAGAGCGGCGGCCGTCGTTCTAGTGCCATTTAATGGTGCTACAGAGTGGCGCTAAGGCCATGAATTTCTCGCCCAATGCTTTTAAAAACAAGTCAGATCAACAAAAGAATGGTGTGGGAGGTTCCAAAGATTAATTATGTTTCTTTGCAAATAATTAGTTTTTAAAAAGGTGCTCTTATGGTATTATTGAATGTACTGAAGAAATTTTTACTTTAGTAAAGGGACGATGAGTAGAGCTAGCACCTCTAATACAGCGAAGGTACTTCATTTTCAGTCTTTACTCCTTTCTGTACATAAATTTCCAGATTATAAAGATTATTCCAAATCAGTTTTTACTGACTAACACCCAACAATTGAAAGACTTAGTAACTCACGATATTTTGAGTCTCATGAGATTTATGGCTCGATTTCCAACCCATTCAATTACACATATAAATAGTAGCCCGGAAAATCCATGGGACGGCACATTGTAGCATAAGTGACGAGATGTGCCACCCTGACTATACGCTGGGCCCCTCTGAAAGCCATGCAGGCAGGAATTTTTTTCCTGGCCCCATACCTCCTTATACCGATGGCCCTGCAATGTACGGTCAAAGGCTCTTTCCCCTATATGGCGAATCTCAGATTCCTCAGTGGAAGGTATGGACTCATGCAAATTGGAGACTACTTTCCTACATTACAACAGTGACTACACTTCAAAAGTACTTCATTGGCTGTAAAGCGCTTTGGGATGTCCGGTGGTCGCGAAAGGCGCTATATAAATGCAAGTCTTTCTTTTTAATTTAAATGTATCTTCTATCATCCCCTGTAAGTCAGTGAAGAGTAGTGTGCCACACAGAGCATGTCATCCCTGTGCTACTGTGGAAACGGTGCGCCTGCATGCACAGAACAACAATAACTTCCTCACCATAATGCAGATCGTTTTCCTGCATGTAGTCTCAGACACTTGAAGCTAATCTTGGGGGCGGGTGGAGCCATTGTTAACTGTAGTAAAAACAGACTGCGTTTGATTTTCCTCTGCATTGCATCCCGGTGCGCAACAGAGGGAAGAAATGGGAAGAAACCTGTTACACTGGGTGTCTTTACCCATTTTGACTTCATGCACATTTCTGGTCGTAGACCAGGCAAGGGCCTCTCCATTGTGCTTGAATTTTATTTATAGGAAGTTAGAGTAACATCATTGTGGACTCCGACTGGGTTCTCTCTTTCCGCTGGTCGCAGGTACAGGCAGCTCCCATATAAACTAGGCATTCAGTGTCTTGATACTGCATTTCAAATGCTAACAAGTTTCAAGAGACAAACAATGACTTGTTAAGAAATGTATACATTGATTTTTTAGCCATTCTGGTGATATAAATTGCAATGTTGCTGTTGCAATAGAGATGACCAGTGGGCAGAAGCTTTTAAGGAGAGCTGGGGAGTTCTTTTTTCTCATTATCTCCCTTAGCAGAATGAGTATATACATATGTTGCTTGCAGGAAGAGGAGTAGAATGAAGTAGAAGCATGTTTAGATGACTGGGAACTGAGACGTCACCGGAAGAGGGGAACACCAACCTGTGTTATCCTGCTACTTGAATCGATTGGAACTGGAGGAATTAGCGGGACCTCACTTAGGGCCAGTGCCTTCACAGGCTCATACTCACCAGAGCAACTGTGGCTAAGCTGTCTAACATGCTGTAGGCATGTACCAGGGCAGGCACAGTGACAGCCAAGGTGACCACTATCTTGAACTTTTTTCCTCAGAGTCTTTCCAAGAGGCCACGAGGAACATTAGCACCATCAATCAGACTGCAATACATTGTTGAATAAAACAGGTAACCGATGCCTTGTTTGAAACTACATTATGGACACCAGGGAGCAACAGGCCTGAACTCTAAGGTTCTTTTGAATGGTAGAATTACCAAATGTCCAGTGAGCAATAGATGACACCCATGTACCCTTTCGTTCTTCGGCCGACAAGAATGCCCTTGACATGAACTGTAAGGGTGTCTATTCTTAAATGTCCTGATTATGTGTGACCACCTTTACTGAATAGCACAGGTCAGTGCCAGATTACCAGGCAGCTCTCATGGTGCTGCTATTTTGCACCATCTTTATTTACTGATACCCATTGAATAAAGGTTTGGCTCCTGTATGAGCAAGGATACCTACTGCTGCCTTGGCTTATGACCCCTCTGCAGCATTACTGCCCATCAGTGAACACAGATACAATGAGGCATGTGCTTCCACCAGATCTGTCAAAGAACACACCACTGGTATACTGAAGCAACACCTTGACAAGCCAGTAGGTGTCCTGTAGTGCAACCCAGCTAAAACTTTCACGATCATCGCGGTTTGTTGCATTCTCCACAACATCGGGATTAAAAGAGATATTCACAAGGAGCTGCTGCAGCAAGAGCCCTCAAAAGAGTAGTTAGCGAATGTGACTGAACGGAAAGTGAGGTAATGCATGGGTAGGAGTTAAGTGATCGTGCTAATACTGTTGGTAGAATGCCTAAATATGAGCTGGCATTGTACCTGCCTGTTGTGTCCTGCCTGGTAAGGTCATTGGATTTTTTTGCAGTACTGCCAAATTCTCTGCACAGTGCTGCTGCAGTCATTAGGTCTGGTATCTTCTGCCATGCTCTTCATCTGACTGTCTTGGATACCCTGTTGCTATGCTGGAATAAAAGAAGTTTGCTGCTGTGCTCCACTTCCTGAAGCAAGATATCGGCGCTTCTCTTTTGGAAAGAGTACAAAGAAGGGCAACTAAATTGATAAATGCAATTGGGTACCTGTTCTATGAGAGATTATAAGGCATGTGGTAAAAAGGTGGCTTAAAGGTAATCTTATTGATTAAAGAGAATAGATAAACTGGATCCCAGAAAGTCGCTCCATATTACCACAAGCTCCAGGACTAAGCTTGGATGAGAAAAGGTCAAGATCTAGTCCAAGGTTCTATGCTTCTGTGTTTGCCAAGCTGTGATTTTTCAAGTATTACAATGAATGGGCAGAGAAACCAGGCTGGAGAGTGCTGAAGCAGAAACCACCGCCCCCCCCCCCCCACCATAACTGCTTTTGGTAGAGGTTGTGAATATGTGGGATGGTCTATCGAGGGAGGCAGTGCAAGCAGAATGTGTTACACATTTGAAGAGGGCAATGGATAATTTTTTGGTTGACAGTGCTGTTGAAAGTAATTAGAGATAAAGTAGGGTATGAACTTTCTGACCTTTGGGACTAGCCCAGTGAATAGAAAAAAATAGTTTTCAGTAAAGTCTTCCGAAGGACACTGAGGCATATTGAGGGTGATGGTAGGTTAGTTAATTACGTTTAGTGATGCATTGTGAGTAGCTATGACTTTGCTAGTTATAATAGCCTCTGTAGATATTGTGACTGTCTGGTGGAGCAGACAAAAATATTTTTTTCTTTGTTTGCTGGTTCCTATGTTCATGCCTCCCCTTCCCCTCTCCAAATCCTGTAGCTCAAGACAATAGAGCTCATAAACAAACCATAGGCTTTTGCGCAATGTCCAAGTGAACCAGCTATGTTCTGCAGTTTGCCCTTCCCTGAGGAAAACATTCTTACTTGGCCAAGCACCACAAAATTCATCACACATGCAGCTGGTCCGTTAGAATGACTGGCAGTTGCAACTCACAACTAAAAGCTTGTATGATTACGGGTGAGAAAAAGAAAGAAATTACTTTGACTGTTTTTATACCTGTAGTATGCTGGGCGAATATCACCACTTGTACGAATTGCAGAGAAAAAGATTGATTGCCCAAGTAGGTACCTTAATCCAGGAGAAGGACTGGTGGAGTGGAGCATCCTATAGCCTAGCGTTGAAGGTAATTCATCACACTGCATGTTTGCACATTGTACTTTATCTGTGATAGCTGAATTACTTTCCTCGCCACCTTTGTGTCACAACAGCATTTTATTTTTTAGCTGTATCCAAATAACCTCAAGCAATGGCTTGATCTAATTCAAAGCTGGTGCTGCAAAGACCACGTGGGCTTGGACCCCTATTCTGCTACTAGAGATTTTTTTAAATATAAGTAAATGAAGTAAAACAGAACAAAATGGTTAAAACGAGTTCCTGAACAAATTTTAATTTTATTGAGCTACTTTATTTTGCTCTATATAACAAATATGAGAATTAAACCAGTGCAGCAAAATCCAACTTTCAAATACCAGTCTGTCCCAGTTTTAAACGTAGAGGTTTGTCACTGAGCAGCATGGAATCTGAGAAGTGGCTGCTTTAAATGGATGAACAGTGCGCAGAGAGGAACCTGGAAAAAATGTGGAATTTGTCGTGGCACCAAATAAGATATAACAGGTGAAGATCCTCCCTGAACCGAACCAGAATGTAAAAGTGTGTTTAAGCTCTTAACTGCTGATGTGCAAAACAAACATCTCCATTTTAGATGACTGGGCCATATATCAGCTTTGCAGTTGGAATGTTACATCTTGGTGAAACCCCAAATCTTTCTGAACAAATCCTTACCCATTGCTCTCTTTGCAGGTGATTGATGAGCAGCGTCTCAAACTGGTTCACGATCTCGAAGTCAGTGAAAAGCTCTGGGGTAAAATTGCACAACACTTTGTTGTAGTGCTCGGCACGAAGGTAGTTCTTTGATTTAATGAAGTAGCTTATATCTCAGCCAGTTGTTTAACAAATTTATCAGCTGTACTTAACTGTAAAAAGTTATTTAGAAATTGCATTCAAATTCTGTCTAGATGCCTGGAGAAGCTTTGTACCGAAATTCACAAATCGTGAGCTGGAATTTTCTACGATTATTATGATCACTTTTGAGGGTGGAAGTAAAAATGTGGTGCAGTTTTTTTTTAGAGCTCAGACATAGAATAACAAATTCTTGTGATACAAAGTATAAAATCAAATGGCAATAGTATATATTGTCCATTCTACAAATCATTCAACAGTGCTCCACAGCACCTCACAGCACCTGCTTTATAAATCAGTGAAAGGTGCCCCATAATGTTCACTCTGTCATTCACATTGATATGTGCCCCAAAATGCTTGGGCTGTAGATCACATTGTCATAATACCACAGGTCTTCTATGGACTGAATATCCTTTACTGCTGCTGCTTGCAAGGATTGTGCTTATATTACAACTTTGAAAATATTCAAAAAGGTGTTATACAAACTTGGAATATTCCATATAATATTTTGAGCTTTTCATAGAATACTTTGAACTTGGCCCAGAATGCTTTAAAGTTTCACATAGGACAGTATGGGCTAGAAATTCACTATAGCCCAGGAATGGGCGGTATCATTAGAAAAGTTGGAGAATTAGCACCGGCGCTAATGCTTTAGACTGCACGCAAAATTCATGCTCACTGCTCAAAGAAATGATTGGAGTGCTAATTCAAGTCTTTAAGCCCAAGTTCATTGGCGTTACACTCAAAGGGTGGACCAATATCAGGTGCAGTCTAATCGCAAGTCATGATTGCCACAGGCTTTCTTCAGTTCTTAAAGGGGAAGTTCATTGATGCTGCAGAACCTCATTCTCAGCATTGCTGGCTGTGCAGCTGCCTCAGCAAGCAGCAGCAGGTCAAGGAGAAGGAGCCGGAGGACTGAAGCAATTGTACTCGGCAGATCCATGCCCCAGGGAGAGAGCCCACAGATTCTATGATCAAGCATTGGAGGTGTTGGTGTTCGCTGAGGAGAGACGGAGGGTGGTGCTGTACCCGGCAAGTGGCAGGAGGCCCTCACCGCAAGTCTTCCGCACCATGTGGAGGGAGGTAGCCCAGCACGTCTCGGGCAGCACTGTGGTTCCCTAGGACCCACACACAGTGTAGGAAGAAATGTAATGATTGCACTCAGGTCGTCAGGGTGAGTGAATGCTTCAACAAAAGCTACATACCACCATCTGAACCACAGTCTTCACACACTGCCCAAAGCACCACACCCCCAGCACTCCCCCACCAACAATCTCTACCTACCAACAATCTCTACCTACCAACACTCACACCCACATCTCACACCTTGTACACAATGACAGCTATTCAATTATGGGAGGCACATCACCCAAATACATTGCTCCACACTCACTCACACACTTTCCTTTCTCTTGCAGGCCAAGGTGGCTCACAACAGGAAAGAGCAGGAGTGCAGAGGCGGGGGACAAGCCAACACCCAACCACTGTCTGCGCTGGAAAATAGCGTGCTGCAAATTATTAGGCGGCAGGTGGTGGGCGCTGTGGCCACTGGCGACATTGACTCCCTTGGGGACAATAACGGTATGTTCATCCCTACTCCTTCTCACATCCCACTTACCCCTGACCCCACAAACATTTCACACTTTCCAGCTAATCAGGCTGTATGTATGCATTTCTCCCTTCCTGCCCCCCTCCCCTCATCTTAACCCAACTCTTGTGCCTTTATGCTTTCAGATAATGAGCATGCACCTGAGCAGCCTGTCCCTGAGGCACCATAGAGAGCGAGGCGGGAGAAGAGAAGGAGAAAGAACACACTGCGTCACTGCATGTCTCACCTGTAGGCACCAGCTCAGGTACTGGCACTACGCGTTCTTTAGAGGCTAGTATAGTAGTGGGATCTGCACAGGGTGAGGCACCGGGGCTGCGGCAAGGCCAGGGGGAAAGGGTAGCTTGGGGGCCAGTTCCCCAGAGGGAGAGTTCTGCTGCATAGGACTCAGATGAGGACCTCGATAGGGAGGCCTTTAGAAGAAGGGTGATGTGCATGCACACGGAGCTGCAATGGCAAAGGTGCCTGAGAGCCTCTCGGCAATGATGAGGAGCATTGAGGAGTCCGCCTCCAACATTGCATAAGGCTCTGCGCACACCATGGAGCCCATCATTTCCAGTCCAAAGATGCTAGACTCCCAGAGAGACCATGGCAACCCAGACCTGATGCTATTTGTCCATTGCAGCACAGGCGGAAGCGACACAACGTCTTAGTGCTGTAATGCAGTCTATGTTTGGTGGCATCCAATCTCAGACTGCTCTCATGTAGTCTCAGCTTGATGCCATGCAAGGTCTGATTGCTGCCATCGTGGCTGGGTCTACCACCGTCGACTGGGGCTTTCATGGTGTTGCAGCAGGCCAGCAATCTGCTCCAACAGATTGCTAGGGATGCTGAGGTGCTGCCCTGGGGGAGTGGCAGTGGGTCAGTGGAGCAGAAACCTGCTGTCCTGTCTCAGGATGATAGCATTCCTGCCCTCACCACTGCCACTCCGCCATTGCCCTTGTCGCTGCCTGTCATCCAGCCAACCCAGACTGCTGCCGCGCATCTGAGGTGGTGCAGGCTACAGCCGGGCCTTCCAGGCCCAGAGCAGGTCAAGGGCATCCCGCAAGGCCATCTGAAGTCTCCCGCACAGACACTCAGCAGCCTTCCACCAGCCATGCTGCAGCCACTGAGCCAACACTTCGTAGGAGCACTAAAGTAGACAAAAGCACAGTAACGAGAAGCACAAAGGGATTGCACAAGGGTGAATAGTTAATATTTTTGTTGAAAATATGTGTTCACTGATTTTTGATAAATTTATTAATTCAGTTTGCATTATTTTATGGTGTGTCTCATTTCAGCTTTGCGCTGTGATATGGCCTGCGACAGGGATGGAATGATGGGGACGTGGTGAGCAAAAGGGATCCGGGGTTTAATTCATTGGAACCGCAGTTTGATGAGGCAATCAAGGACCGCCCTTCCGGAATGCCGATTTGAGTGGCTGCCTCCTCCCTCGCTCCTGTTCCTCTTCCTCCTCCTCGTCCTCCTCATCTTCCTCTTCCTTCTCCTCCTCCTCCTTTCACTTTTCCTCTTCCTGAGGTGGTCCCACAATCCCTGGGCCCTCATGATGGCCAAATTATGGAACAACACGAAATGGGACACCCGCTCAGAACCGACATGTAATTACAGTTGGTGATTCAATCGCAACTTTAACAATTCCAAAAACAAATAGCTTACAATTCTTATTCTCAGAGATCCTTATTCTCAAATCTTAACGTCGTTACATTTTTACATTTCTTTCTTATTCTTATTCCAGGATATCCACCAAAATCAAATACCTTTGATTACCCGAGACTCAAAGAGTTGTAGGCTTACAGAGCCTCTCTCTGAAGCTGAGAATCGCTTGCCCCTTCCAGCAAATTCTGTCTTCCTATTTGAAAGTTCTATATTTTATACCCTTTTTTCAGTGGTATATCCTTTGAAGTTTTCTGCTGATGTAAGCTAATTATCTCTAGTCATCTTTCTGTTGACCCCTGCTATTCTTAGTCAGTTCAGCTGGTAGCTTGCAGAATTATGTCTCCTCCTTTAGGTGTTCAAAACTTATCATAAAAACAATGTGACAGCAGTGGTTCTATTTGATGTCATTTTTACGAAGGTCTTCTGTTCAATTCTTAAGTCATCTCAGCTGGTTGTAAGCAGACTTCGTGTCTCCTATGTGTTCCAAGTTCAACACAAAAACAATGTGATTGCTTGGTGCATCTATTGATGTAATATTTATGAAAGTCTTCTGTTTGTATCTTTTTACAACATGTAAATTAAAAACACTTCAACCAGATGCACCATTGTCCCCCTAGCCACCTCAGTTGGTTGTATTAAGAATTATGTCTCCTGTCTTTCATTTGATGTCATATTTATGAAGGCATATGTTTCTTTAATGTTCTGTGTTTCTGTTTCCCGAAGTGTTGGTTTATGACACCTTAACATTATACCATTGTGCTCTTTCCAAAACTTCAGACTTCTGGGAACCTCCAACCCTCTGCTTCAATAGGACTATTGTTTCAGTGTCAACAACCCATCTTATCTCAAAAGCCTGTATGGTGTTTACAGCTTTGTGTTAACAACTTATCTTATCTCAAAAGCCTGTATGCTGTTTACAGCTTTGTGTCGTTGAGGCTTTTAGATTTTTAAACCCAGTTTGTCATGTTTAATAAGGCTAGAATTCTGTTCATAGGATGGTGTATTTTTCTGAATATGGCTATTCCTTCACATGCTGAGGTGCCGCCCCGGGGGATTGGCAATGGCTCCATAGAGGACGAACCTGCTGTCCTCACTCAGGATGACAGCATTCGTTCTCCCACCACTGCCACTCTGCCAGTGCCCTTGCTATTGCCTGTCAGCCAGCCAGTCCAGACTGCTGCCGCCCATGTTGAGGAACTGTAGTCTGCAGTCGGGCCTTCTAGGCTCAGAGGTGCTTGAGGTCGTCCTGTAAGACCATCTGTAGTCTTTATTGGAATGTTTCTTTTGTGGTGGCTTTTATTTCAGCATTGTGCCCAAGAAGATACTGTGATGGTCTGTAACAGAGGGAAGGTAAGGTGTGGGACTTGAGCTGAATGGTGAATTGGGGTTGCGTTCACTCGCAGGCAGATGAGTTGATCATGGACAGCCCGGGCAGAAAGAGGCTGTCTGAGTTGCCTTCTCCCTTCTGCTTCCTCCTCTTCAGCTTCCTCTTCTTTGGCCTCCTCCTCTTCCTCCTCCATCTCATCCTCAGCTGGTCACCGTGTGCAAGGGCTGTGCCCTCATGATGGCAAGGTTGTGGAGCATGCAGCAGACCACGATGAATCTTGAGAAATATTCTGCAGTGCTCCTCCAGAGTGGTCCAGGCAGCGGAAGTGTTGTTTAAAGATGCCAATGGTCTGCTCTATAATTTTCCGTTGGCAGCATCACTCTCATTGTACGCATGCTGCCCACTTGTGGTTGGGTTGTGGAGCGGAGTCATCAGCCAGGTGGTCAGTGGATAGACCTTGTTGCCCAGTAGCCAGCCTCTGGTTTGGCTTGGTGGATCAAAGACTGAGGAAACAGTGGTTTGACACAGAATAAAAGCATCATGACTGCTGCCAGGATGCCAGGCATGCACCATCATGATGTGCTGAGCATGGTTGCACACCAACTGCACATTCAGTGAGTGGTAACCTTTGCGGTTGTGGTACATCTCAGCATTTAGGTATGGTGCCTGCAAAGCCACGTGCGTGCAGTCCCCTCTCCTGGCATAAAGAGCGTCTGTCACCTCTCTTATGCAGCAGTGAATGGTGAACTGCGAGATGTTACAAATGTCGCCTGCTCCAGCCTTAAAGGATCCCGACCAATGTCCCCGTCTGGAGGTCCCGCGCAGGCCGATCCCTGGCTTTTCAAAGGGACATTTCGTGCATACACAGTCTGTTAAAGGGACCACGCATCCAAAAAAAATAGGGGGAGCATTGATCCCTACGCGAAGAAATTCAGGGCCATGGTCACCTTCACAGCTACTGGCAGCGCTGTCCTTGCCCTGGTGCGAGGCTGCAGGTCCGGTTGCAAGAGGTGGCGGAGCTCTGTGAGCACCTCCTTTGTAAAGCGCAGACGCCTCACACCCTGCTCCTGGCTCAGGTTGAGGTAAGAGAATTGCTCTCAGAAGATCCTAGGTGGGTAAAGCCTCCTGCTGAGAGCCCTTCTCCTCCTCCCTCTGCGAACAGCTTGTCCTCTTCACTGCCTCTGATCCATCTCCCTGTCACCACTCCATCACCTGACCAACTCTAGAAAGCTGCAAACACTTCAGGGCGTTACTTCCAGTGTTGAGGAAGAAAATAGCAGCACTGGCGTCAAATTTGCATTGTGCGCTGATTGATGTCACGGTCTGCCTACTCTACATACTTCTGCTGCACGCTCCCAGCACTGATGCTAACGCCCTCACCAAAATAGTGTCCGGCGAGGCCTGCACCAGAATTGTGCGCGTGCGGCTCGGACGCCATTTTTGACCCAAAACGGTACCCATAGCGCCCAAACAACGGGCGCTATGCAATCGAATTTTTAGCTCATTTTGTGTTTCTTTTCTTGTCCCTTTACCACCCCTTTTGCCTTGCACCATCATCCCTTTTGTCATTTAATCACTCCTGCCTTCAACTCTATCACAGACCTTCCCTTTTGTTCTTTCCTCCCCTCCCCCTTTTCCCTGCCTCTGTACTTGCTTAAAAACTGTTACATCTTTAACTTTTTCCAGTGACTTGAAACTTTAACTGTTTCTCGCTCCACAGCTGCTGCCTGACCTGCTGAGATTTTCCAGCATTTTCTGATTTTATTTCAGATTTCCAGCACCTGCAGTATTTTGCTTTTGTAAAGAGAATTGGTAATTTAATTTGAAAAAATGTGAAGAGGTAGTTAATGTGCTAAATAATCAGGGACTAATGAGCAGCAGTTACCATGGAAATGGTCAAATGGTTACCAGGGACCACGGACCAATTTCAGATGGGGTGTTTCAGTTCCATTGTCCCCATTGAACAATTAGCTTGCTCAGCAACACAATTCGAGTGGCTTTTATTTAAGATTTCCAGTATCCGCAATATTTTGCTTTTGTATTGAGTGGCTTGATGTATTATGGCAAATGAGTTGTTTTTGCAGAGTTGTACCTCTTTAAGTAGTCTACCAATGTCTGATACTGTTTATAAATATCTTATTTGCTGTTTTATATCCATATTGTTAGGATGCAGAAGACCAGACCGAACTACAGCAAATCACCGCGCACTGGAGAGAGCTGATGAAGAAGTTTTCTAAAAATCTGGAAGATGCAGAGAATTCAAGTTTGGAAAAACGAAAACCGATTCTATCTGGCTTCAAGAAATGGCACAAATATTTTTCTGAAATGTTTGCGTAAGTATTATCAACCAGTAGGATGTATTGGATATGATGTTGGTACTGAGTTCGGAAGAAGGACAGAAAGTACTTTCAATCTTCAAGTATTTCTTTTCACCCCGGCCTTACCTATCTGGTTAAAATTGCAATTTTGCAGTCAGCACTCATATGTTTTGCATCCTTATACCGTTTTCTACCAATTTTCTTCCCTCCTTACTTGAGGCACTGTCGCAAGCTGAGACACGGCTCTAGGTGTTGACAGCCCTGCATTATCCTATTCAAGTGGCCATTCTTCATATGTAAGCCTTGAAATCAGTTTAGTAGATTATTTAACTTTGATGGCATCACAGCTACCCCACACCTCACATGATGTCTGCACACCTGTACTTTTCGGCAGGAGTCAGGTGGGTAGCGATCAGGACTATAAAGATGGACTGATTTTTTTCCCAGCCTCTTGCCCCTGGAGTGCTCTGGAAAAATAAAGCAACTTTACTGCCATCCTGGCTGAAATAAATTATCTGAGCAGAGATTAAACCTGGAATCTTCCTAGTCTGTGCAAAACATTTATTATACGGACAGAAAACAGAATCAGAATAAATGGGTCATTTTCGGGTTGGCAGGCTGTAACTAGTGGGGTACCACAAGGATCAGTGCTTGGGCCTCAGCTAGTAACAATCTACATCAATGATTTGGATGAGGGGACCAAATGTAATATATACAAGTTTGCTGATGATACAAAGCTGGGTGGGAATGTAAGTTGTGAGGAGGATGTAAAGAGGCTTCAAGGGGATATAGACAGGCTAAGTGAGTGGGTAAGAACATGGCAAATGGAATATAATGTGGAGAAATGTGAAGTTATCCACTTTGGTAGGAAAATAGAAAAGTAGAGTATTTTTTAAATAGTGAGAGATTGGGAAATGTTGGTGTTTAGAGGGACCTGGGTGTCCTTGTACACGAATCACTGAAAGTTAACATGCAGGTACAGCAAGCAATTAGGAAAGCAAATGGTATGTTATCCTTATTACAAGAGGATTTGAGTATAAGAGTAAAGATGTCTTACTGCAATTATATAGGGCCCTGGTGAGACCACACCTGGAGTATTGTGTACAGTTTTGGTCTCCTTACCTAAGGAAGGATATACTTGCCATAGAGGGAGTGCAACGAAGATTCACCAGACTGTTTCCTGGGATGGGGGGATTGTCCTATGAGGAGAGATTGAGTAGACTAGGCCTATATTCTCTAGCGTTTAGAAGAATGAGAGTTGATCTCATTGAAACCTACAGAATTCTTACAGGGCTTGACAGGGAAGATGCAGGGAGGATGTTTCCCCTGGCTGGGAAGTCGAGAACCAGGGGTCACAGTCTCAGAATAAGGGGTTGGCCATTTAGGACTCAGATGAGGAGAAATTTCTTCACTCAGAGGGTGGTGAATCTTTGGAATTCTCTACCCCAGAGGGCTGTGGAGGCTCAGTCATTGAGTATATTCAAGACAGAGATCGATAGATTTTTGAATATTAAGGGAATCAAGGGATATGGGGATAGTTCAGGAAAGTGGACATGAGGTAGAAGATCAGCCATGATCTTATTGAATGGTGGAGCAGACTCGAAGGGCCAAATGGTCTACTCCTGCTCCTATTTCTTATGTGCTCCAGAACTAGCCGTGCCTCTAGCCAAGCTGTTCCAGTACAGCTACAACACTGGCATCGATCCGACAATGTGGAAAACTGCCCAGGTATGTCCTGTCCACAAAAAGCAGGACAAATCCAACCTGGCCAATTACCGCCCCATCAGTCTACTCTCAATCATCAGCAGTGATGGAAGGTGTCATCGACAGTGCTATCAAGTGGCACTTACTCACCAAAAACCTGCTCACTGATGCCCAGTTTGGGTTCCACCAAGACCACTCAGCTCCCGACCTCATTACAGTCTTGGTCCAAACATGGACAAAGAAGCTGAATTCCAGAGGTGAGGTGAGAGTGACTGCCCTTGACATCAAGGCAGCATTTGACCGAGTGTGGCATCAAGGAGCCCTAGTAAAACTGAAGTCAATGGGAATCGGGGGGAAAATGCTCCACTGGCTGGAGTCATACCTAGCACAAAGGAAGATGGTTATGGTGGTTGAAGGTCAATCATCACAGCCCCAGGACATCACTGCAGGAGTTCCTCAGGGCAATGTCCTAGGCCCAACCATCTTCAGCTGCTTCATCAATGACCTTCCCTCCAACATAAGGTCAGAAATGGGGATGTTTGCTGATGACTGCACAGTGTTCAGCGCCATTCACAACTCCTCAGATAATGAAGCAGTCCATGCCCGCATGCAACAAGACCTGGATGACATTGAGGCTTGGGCTGATAAGTGGCAAGTAACATTCACGCCACAGAAGTGCCAGGCAATGACCATCAACATCCTGGGGGTCACCATTGACCAGAAACTTAACTGGACCAGTCACATAAATACTGTGGCAACAAGAGCAGGTCAGAGACTAGGTATTCTGTGGCGAGTGTCGCACCTCCTGACTCCCCAAAGCCTTTCCACCATCTACAAGGCACAAGTAAGGAGTGCGATGGAATACTCTCCACTTGCCTGGATGAGTGCAGCTCCAACAACACTCAAGAAGCTCGACACCATCCAGGACAAAGCAGACCGCTTGATTGGCACCCCATCTACCACCTTAAACATTCACTCCCTCCACCACCGGTGTACCGTGGCTGCAGTGTGCACCATCTACAAGATGCACTGCAGCAACTCGCCAAGGCTTCTTCGGCAGCACCTCCCAAACCCGCGATCTCTTCCACCTAGAAGGACAAGGGCAGCAGGCGCATGGGAACACCACCCACCTCCAAGTTCCCCTCCAAGTCACACACCATCCTGACTTAGAAGTATATCGCCGATCCTTCATCGTCGCTGGGTCAAAATCCTGGAACTCCCTACCTAACAGCACTGTGGGAGTACCTTCACCACACGAACCGCAGAGGTTCAAGAAGGTCGCTCACCACCACCTTCTCAAGGGCAATTAGGGATGGGCATTAAATGCTGGCCTGCCAGCGACGCCCACATCCCATAAACGAGTAAAAAAAAAATGTTCTTATGTTCTATACAGCGCATGTACTCATTGAGCAATTGAAGGAACTGTAGGATGTGACATTTTTGTTTAAAGTTTAGCATGCTATTGGCTTCTTTAATTCTGTCACTGTGCATAAGCAGTTAAAAATCAGCTTGATTCACAGAAATCATATTCCAGCTTGACACAATTGTTGAAACAATTATTCAGTTTGTCGAGACAGATATCGACAGGGAAGGCCCCAGCCTTTAGTTTGTTCAAATATTTGCTCGGCAGTTTTTCTGAATGTGACAGATATTTAAATTTACTTGGTCCTGGCTTTTATAAGCTTGGCTTTTTCAAATCAGAGAGTCTGCCTGAAATGTTCAAAGAAAGATAGATCTGGTAGCTTCCATTGACAGTGAGAAAAAGGAACCGCGACCTAAGAATATTATGTTGCAGTTTAGCACCGCGTGTGCGTTAATTACTTCTCCTTGAGAAGCTTGCAAAGCTTAATAACTACTATAAAAATATATGTTGCGTCGCTGCTCCTATTTGCTTGTTCTTTTCTTGTTGCTTGGCAGTTGCAGCCCAAGCCAAAGTCTAGTGTAGTCCTATTCTGCCTCCTTTCAAAAACAAGGAAGAACCCATGACGGCATGTGATAAAACTAATAGCTGAAATAAACTGAAGTGAGTTCTCTGTTTGATCCCTGGGCACACTATGAAATTACTTTCCTATCCGGGCAAGGACAAGCACTCTCTGGGTCATAGGCTCACTTACAAGTGTAAAAAAAATAAAGTAATCCGAAAAGTGTAACACAGGCATATTATCATGATACATACTGTCCAATTAACAATTGGAAAATCTATACCATACACTACAATGAAAAATCCATAATTTAGTGAGCATACTAATCATAAAAATATGTTTTAACTAGATTGTAGGATGAGTTTAATTTATATTCTATTACATCATAACTGGTTTCAGCATTGATTTGCTCTATAACACGAACATACTATGATGATACCCTTAATAATATATTTAATTCAGTTATTGTTGCTTGTGTAAAGACCACCTATAGATTATTTTGAAATACGCCATGATATTTCTGGCATTTTATATTTTAGGACTCCTCGAGGAATAAAGGCTGTTCCTAAAGACATGTTGTATATGCTGAGAAATGATCTAAAAGACTGGCATGAGGTGAGTGGTACATCTGAATAATTTAGTTTTCACAGGGTTTTTTCACTAAGATGCAGTCAGACCCAGTGGATAAGATGAATGTTTGATAAAAATCATGATCCGTTGAATGAATTCAGGCAATAGCCGTGTTCACAGTAAGTTTTGTCAAGCTAACCGATAAGATGGCCAAGGGGTGGGGGCGGTGGTGGGGGTGGGGAGGTGACTGCCCTTTCATCACTGGAGCCAAATTTGGCCTGAACTGATGGAATGAATGTTTCCTCCAATGAGTTTGAACAGTCTCAACACAGCTCTTAGTGGGCAAAGCTACACAGCACAAATCTCTTCTTAGTTTAGGGCACATTATACTGTCAGCGAGACCACAAGAATGGCTAAAGTGAGATGTGGAAAATGCCATACAGATGTTATAGAGCAGGGTGTCTGGAAACAGTTCGTCAAATCCTTGGAAAAGAGGAGACTGGGATACCTCTTTTCATCACTGAAATCTGGTCCAAACTGATGGGATGAATGTCTCCTCACATTGCTAGCAATCTGGCCTTAAAGCTCAGGTAACTTGGTTCTATTTCTCATTTGCTGCTTTGTCCTGTTTGAATAATGTGGTTCAGGTGATTAGTAAAATGGTGTTGCCATGTTGGTTAAATTCTAAACCATAACATCTAGATCTGTTCGTCTTCTCAGCTTAAAAGATATGCAATTTAATGGAAACACAGATTTAAACTTTATACGTGGCCACTGAACAATCTACGCAGTCCACAAAGACAAAAGTTTGGAAGCCTCTGTAGTAAAGCATGTTGTTCTGAGATTGAAATTAATGAGCATGGTTGATGAAGAGCAAAAGGAGGTTCAGGCTGTATCTGACCTGGCAGTGTTTGATGCTAAGGTGGAAAGGAGTTCTGTTCCCAGTATCTCTCATTTTGATGAGCACTGCATACTTTATAGAACAGTCCTCTGTGGGTATGATATGATTAGACCTAGGTTTGTCTTGGTTTTTAAACAGGTTTATTTATTAGATGGAACTAACAGCATTTTGACTTCATTTCTACAACAATGTCTAACAGAAGGATCCAGCTTCTGCATGAGTAAACAATAAAAATTCTGGTCTTGGTCACAAGTCTTTAATTCATTCTCTTAAAGGGATAATCTCAGTCAATGTTTGACTTGCACTGATCACAAGGTAATTATGGATGAGGAAAACCATTTGGGCCATTATTAGGTCATCCATCCAAAAAGACCCTACAGTCGCCCATTGTGGCATCCAGTTGTTTCTTAAATAATTTCAGGCTTTTCACTTCCAGTTACTCTATCTGGAAGTCCATTCCACATATTTATCGCTCTTTGTGGGAAGATGAACTTTCTGATATGGCCCGACATTTGACTTTTACTAGTTTGAACCTGTGTTCCCTTGTTCTACTCGCAATTTAATTTAAAGTAATTTTCAGGGTTTACCTTTTTTGTACAGTTTATTATTGTTTATACTTGTCTCCTTTCCAGGTTGAAAATCCCAAGTTTCTCCAATCTTTCCTCATAACTCGGATTTCTAATATGAGAAATCAGTCTTGAGGCTCTGTCGGCACTGCCTCCAGTGCTTGAATGTCTCCCTGTATCTTGATGACAAGAACTGTTCACAATACTCAAGGTGTGGGCTAGGCAGTGCACAATACAATTTGAGCATGATTTCCTCTGATTTGTACTCCCCAAGCAATTTTCAACCTATGTCTTGAGATTGCCTCCAATTCCATGCGCTCTCATATTTGCTAATAATCTCTTGTGCAGTACCTTATCATGGAAGTCTGTATAGACAGCATCCATAGACACTCCCTCCTTGGGGTGAAGATTTAAAAAAAACATTTACTGCTATTCTGGCTTTTTGAGTCTGGGATGAGACAATTGAGCCTCATTGTCTCCATGTGAAATAGACTGTGAGCCATGACATTCCACAAACTGGCTTGTTTAACCTTAATGCACATCTTCAATGCCAACAGCCTGTGGCATTTTCTTAAACCTGTGCTATTTCACTCTGTTTTAAAAACACAACCCTTAAACATAAACATAACTCAATTCCAAAACCTTTCCATAAGGAAAAATTTGATCATAAATCTCAAAGCATGACAGTGGTATACATTAAATTGTAGTCAGTCTAGGGGCTCAAACATCAGTAGGATTGAGTCCCCTAATACCTTTGCCTCGGTACCAACAGGTTAGAATGATTAGAATCAGCTATATTTGTCACTGCATTTTTGTAATTTCTTTTCCATTATGGCACTTAAATCAATGGCACATACATGCAAACTTAAGTGTGACAGCTGCGGTGATCCAATATTGGTCTAAAAGAAAAATGTGTAAATTAGAAATGTGATTTTTTTTAGTTACTATATGAATAAATCACTCTCATTTTTCTGAAGAGGATTCTATTTCTTTTTCTTAGATGATTACTCAAGATTATGAACGATACGAGGGGTCATTATTCTTAACTACTCAAGAAGCTCTATCGGAGATAGTCCAGCTGCAAAACGATTGGACAGATCTTAGCCTGACTTTGTTTGAACGTCACCGGTGGTCCGTTAATGAGAAAATGCCTGAGCAGATAGCAATGGAAGAATTAAACAACATTGTGAACACGCTCTCTCAACAGTACACCATCATGTTGACAGGGGAAAACGGTATTACTGGAATTATTTTATGTACACATATTTCCATTCAAATATCTACAGCTGAAGGTTAAGCAGTTACCTCAGATTTCTTGTCTCAGCAGCTCAGCTAATGTCAGCTAAAGGCACCATCGATGAATAATCCCCAGAGAAAAATCACTGGTCCCCACCCTTTCTGAAAGTTATGATGTGGAGATGCCGGCGTTGGACTGGGGTGGACAAAAATGAGAAGTCGCACAACACCAGGTTATAGTCCAACAGATTTATTTAATTTTACAAGCTTTCGGAGCTATTCGCTCCTTCCTCAGGTAAGTTAGCAGTTCTCTCACTGCTAACTTACCTGAGGAAGGAGCGAATAGCTCCGAAAGCTTGTAAAATTAAATAAATCTGTTGGACTATAACCTGGTGTTGTGCGACTTCTCATTTTTTTCTGAAAGTTGTAAGCGAAGCATCCAAAACAGGAATTTCACGATCAAACAAGTATACAGCATCTTTTGTACATGAGGCTTCTTGCATATAACAATGGAGTACAAGTTATCAGGATGAGTTTAGTCAAGAGATGGTGTTGCAGATTGTTCATACAGCTCCATTTGCTTTTCTGCAATATTTGGCTCTCCTGTTATCTGCTTAGCTTCAACTTATTCTTTATCCATTTAACTTGATGGTGTTTGAAATGAAATTTGGGAAAAACAAGTTAAGCGGATCTGCAAATTTTTCCTTTTTTTTCCTTTTCCTGCTCCTTCACCATTTAAATGTATTTTTCTCCTGATAGGCACAGGTCTTTCGGGCACCAACTCACAGAGAAGTGCTGCTCATTATTGCACACATTCAGGTGGCTAGTACAAAGTATTGTAGGCAGAAGTATTGTAGGTAGATCACCTGCCTAGGCTATCTCTCCTAAGAAGGATATGGTATGTGGAGACAAAGTTAAATAGGGACAAAAATAATTCAAAAAAGGAAAATTGAATCCTTGATAAATTCTGCATGTCCTTTAGTTCCCCTGCACAACATACTGATATGCATAGTCCAATGCAGCTGTATGCCCACTGTCCAATAGATGATTTCTATTTAATCACAAATCACCCCACCTCAGGTGATGTATACAGAAAGTTGTAAACCATCCAAAATAGGAGATGAAGAGAGTTTGTTATTGCTAACGAACAGCAGTAAGCACTGTCAATCTTTGACATATCTCTGGTAATTCTCCCTCTTCCATCATTTTCTGTTGGGCTTCCCTATCATTTCATTTTTCATCTCTCTTCCTTTTCACTGCCATTTTTGATAAACTAAGGTGAAGTACTAGGGTCCATAGTACTGGTAACAAAATTGGGAAAAAAGTAAGAGATTAATTAAATCAGAAAGTATGATTCGGTAACACTTGGCTTGGATTTTAAAAGCCTTAAGGTAACAGACAAAAGGAAAAACTGAAGGAGGATTAAGAAGTTCTACAGTTTTGAGAATCTGTAAAAGAATAAATTAGATTTGCAGGTTGTGTGGTAAGTTTTCATTTCAATACAGTTAGGATGTAGGGAGGAAAAAGATCATGAAGAGTGATGTACAGTATTTGTATTTTAAAAGGACAAAGAGAAAAACTTAGTAGAGCACTTACTTGTAGCAGTATTAATAAAATAAAGAGTGGAAAAAGGAGATAAAGGTTGAAGGCCAAAAATGAGAGAGGGATTGCCCATCAGCTGACAAACTATCTCTTGGAGCCTATACAGGCATGTTGAGAAGCATTCAACAATTCCCTATGTATGCAGTATTCAAATCTTGGACAGACTTGGGCTTTCAAGAGAGTTAAAAGTTGTTGAAGGGAGAAATGTTTGACACAAACAGAAACTAAGCTTCCAGGAGAAGCTCT
Source organism: Squalus acanthias (assembly GCA_030390025.1). Classification (NCBI taxonomy): domain Eukaryota; kingdom Metazoa; phylum Chordata; class Chondrichthyes; order Squaliformes; family Squalidae; genus Squalus; species Squalus acanthias. The sequence goes on from CM059439.1 coordinate 61,465,333, forward strand.
AGCAATGGAGTAGATGTAGACATCTCTTTAAGGTCAGAGGAAATAGTTAGGTTAAGAATGATGAATAAAGATTAGGGGTGAAAATGGTGGCAGCTGTTGGTTGAACTTGTGAAACACTTGTGAAACTAGCTTAGGAATTACTGTGTGTGAAAAGGAATCAACGGATAAGATGTCAATTGGAACACAATGACTGAGTACCTAAACATGAGTAGTTTTGTGAGAGGGCATATGATGGTAACTTGTTTAGAAATGCAAGCTCCCTTTTGTGTTTCAGACCAGGATTGGCTAAAGTACCTTGGTGATCTTCTTAAGAGTACAGCAAACCTTACCGTGCACATTGACAGGTGAATGGGAACTCCACTGCTATTTGTGGCTAGGCTACCAAAACCTGGGAAATAGTTATTTTCTCTAGTTCTCGTTTCTTGGGTCTCCTTGTGCCAAGCACAGACCATTGACAGATGGGCAGCTTGCTGTCAGGTTTCCACCAATGCCATTCTATAGCCTACTGCTGAATAACCTTAGGATATTTCTTTGACTGTTTTTCCTATCCTTACTAATAAGTAACCACCTGGTTTCAGCTAGGTGCTTTCCTACACCAACACTAAGGATTCAGTGATGTGGGAAATTCCTTCCTTCCTTTTACTAAGGAATTACCAGAATTTGGCCATGAGAAACCAAATGGATTTCCAGTTTTTGTACTTAAATCTAACTCTGTTGCCAGGCAGGTGCTCTGCTCACAGACCTCTGCCAATGTGGCTTTATTAATGGCTGTCTGGAGTTGCACAAGAGAAACCTGATGTGCTTTACCATGGCCAGGCATGTAGTGGACTACAATATGTTAAAATTTAGAATATGCAACATGATTTGTTTGATCTGCCTCCCCTCCCCCCACAATAAGTATTCAGTGACTGTTTTAGTTCATAGGCATAAGACATTTTTTGCTATGTTAAATCCTACAGTGGAAAAGGAAGACTGGAATTAACATCACTTAAAGTAACTTCACCTGGACTGCCATTTATCGCACCATATGGTTGTAAGCGTGGTAAAAATAATTGCATAACACATTCATAATGTGTATAAATTATTGCACCATCTTTATATGTACTCTGAAAAGAAAGACCTACATTTATATAGGGGTCTAAATTCGGTTGATTTGCGCCTTCCGTTGGCGCCCTAAGAGGGCACTAATGGGGCGTAAATCAACAAGCAACTGGGCGCGGCATCGCTAACACCTCCTGCGAAATTCAGTGGGAGTTTAGCGGCAGCGCTAACCATTAGCGCCGTGTGGCACTGCGCCGCCGGCGATGATGTCATCACTGTGCGCAGCACCCCGCTCGTGCCCCGGCTGTAATATTGGGTGGCGCCCCCCGACTTACCGCTGGACGCTATGTCCGCCGGGGTCAGGGGGGCCAACCTGCGGCCGGGGCGGCGCTAGTTAAAGAGGAGGTGGCGGGCTGCCATTTTTGTTGCTGGCCACCTGCCAGCACCTGCCCCCGTTGCTGTCCCCGGCCCCCGTGAAGTCCCCCTGTGGGGTGCCGGCTGCTCTCCATGAGCGTGGCACTCCTCTCGAGTGCCGGGCTTGTTTGCCAGCACTCCCAATCCCTGGTGGCCCAGCTGGGTGCCGGGACGCACTGTGCCAGGCCTCTCCCCTTTAATAAGGGGAGGAAGGCCTGCAGTACCGCGGCACGTAGCACCGTGATATTGGCTCGCAGCGCCCCAAGAGGGACGCGGGGCGCTTCCAGTAGCGCCCCTCCTCCCTCTCGGGGTGCTACCTGGGAAAATCGTCTGCGGGGGCGCTAACTTTTTCGCGCCCCGGCGAAGGTAGCGCCCAGCACTACCCAATTTTTACCCCATAATGTCTTTTACGACTTCAGGACATCCCAAAGCACTTTACAACCAATGAAGTACTTTTGAAGTGTACTCACTGTTGTAATGTAGGAAATGCGGCAGCCAATTTGTGCACAGCAAGGTGCCACAAACAGCAATGCAATAATGACCTGATTATTTGTTTGTGATGTTGCTTGAGGAATAAATATTGGCCAGAACACCCTGCTCTTCTTTGAATAGTGTCATGGATCTTTTACATCCACCTGATAGGGCCTTAGTATAATGTCTCATCTGAAAGATGACACCTTTGACAGTGTAGCACTTCCTCAGTTATGTATCTGAAGTGGGGCTTGAACCTACGACCTTCGAACTCTGAGCCGAGAGTGCTACGACTGAGATAAGACTGGCACCTAATATTTTGCTCTACTCTAAGATTTTGATCTTCAGTACATTATGATATTAACAGTTTGAATATGTTACAACAGAATGAGGCATCAGGTGATGTAGTGAATTGGAGCACTGTCCTTTCACTTCGACAATTTGGGTTTGACTCAGGCCACACTGATGGAACAAAAGCTTCCTCTTTGTGCCAACTGTAAGGTCCCTGTATGAAATGAGTTCACTCAATTTCAATCCAGTTCACAGTAGACATAGAATTATTAGTGATTGTTGATATCACAGAGAATTTTATCTGCCGTCATTTTAACAGGCACTGCTTGGTGTTTAATGAAGCTACAAGACATGCTTGAATCCTGCCGGGCTAAATTCGACTATGCCGATATGGAAGATATAAGATCGGTTGAATCTGATTTGCTGAAGCTTAATGAGCAGCTTCCCATTTTGATAAACTTACTGGAAGAAGCAATGGAGCTGGCAGAAACCCCTCAAACCGAGGCAGAGAGAAAGAATAAGCAGCCTTATGTCAGGTATTATCAACTGCACAGATTTACTTATCTGACGAAAGATCATCGACCTGAAATGTTAACTCGGTTTCTCTCTCCACAGATGCTGCCTGACCTACTGAGTATTTCAAGCATTTTCTGTTTTTATTTCAGATTTTCAGTATCCGTAGTATTTTGCTTTTGTTTACTTATCTACTTACTTTCAAGACCACTGGTTAGCGGTTTTCACAGAAAAATGAATGGAGTCGGAGAGTACAAGTCCGAAAACTCTGGTAAAAATCCTAGTATCCCATGCAACACAACCAGAATTTGACTTGTCACTATAAACAAGTAGACTTAATCATAAACAGATTTAATCACAGAATGCCAGTTCCAAAACACTGGTTAAAAAAACATCCCAGAACATTATGATGTCAAAATGGAATTTGGTTTATATACTAACTAATGAAGGGGGTTGGTGGGGTGAGGGGAATCAGGAAAGGGTAAATTCAAAAGCAGTAAGAGAAATGTTAAGGCTGTACAGCAGAGTAGTAATTTGGGTAAAAGTAAGCAGAGTGGGCCAGGAAGGGACAGTGAGCTTAACAAAGGTAATGGGGCAACAGTGACTAAGGTGACATCAGGGAAAAATAGAAAAAAATTAAAGGCACTATATCTGAATGCATGCGCATTTGCAACAAAACAGATGAATTAATAGCACAGATCGAAATAAATGGGTTTGATCTAATAGCTATTGTGGAGATGTGGTTGCAGAGTGACCAAGGTTGGGAACTAAATATTGCAGGATACTTGACTTTTAGAAGGGATAGCCAGAATGGAAAAGGAGGGGGCGGGGTGGGGTGGGGCGGGGCGGGGTGGGGTGGGGTTGGGTGGTGGTGCTGGGTAAGGTAGCCTTGATTATAAAGGATGGGATTAAAACAGTAGAGAGAAAGGATCTTAGCTCAGAAAAACAAGATGTAGAATCATTTTGGGTGGAGTTAAGAAACAACAAGGGGCAGAAAACACAGGTGGGAGTAGTTTATAGCCCCCTAACAGTAGTTTTAGGGTTGAGCACAAAATTTTATGTTGAGTTTGAGAGTGATTTAGTTAAGTCCGAAACTAGGGTCTTAATTCTGAACAAAGCAAACTACGTAGTTATGAGAGGTGAGTTGGATAAGGTAGGTTGGGAAACTAGATTAAAAGATATGATAGATAAGCAATGGCAAACATTTAAAGAAATAATTCATAATTCACAACGAATACACATTCCCTTAAGGAATAAAAACCCCACGGGAAGAATGGTCTAACCGTGGCTAACAAGAGAACTTAAAGATAGAATTAGATTAAAGGAAGAGGCTTATAATTTTACCAAAAAGCGGAGTAAGTCTGAGGATTGGGAGGATTTTAGAATTCAGCAAAGGAGGACCAAGAAATTGATAGAGAGAAAATAGAATATGAGAGTAAACTAGCAAGAGACATAAAAACTGATTGTAAAAGCTTCTATAGGTATGTAAAAAGAAAGAGGTTAGCAAAAGTAAATGTGAGTCCCTTGCAGCAGAAACAGGAGAAATTATAATGGGGAATAAGGAAATGGCAGAGACATTAAACAAATACTTTGTATCTGTCTTCACGGAAGAAGACATGAAAAATATTCTGAAAATAGTGGGGAACCAAGGGTCTAATGAGAATGAGGAACTTAAAGAAATTAGTATCAGTAAAGAAATAGTATTGGAGAAATTAATAGGACTAAAAGCTGACAAATCCCCTGACCCTGATGGCCTACAGCCTAGGGTTTTAAAAGAAGTGGCTACAGAGATAGTGGATGCATTTTCTCTTTGAAAGAGAAGGCTGAGGGGTAACCCAATAGAGGTCTTTAAAATTATGAAAGGTTTTGATAGAGTAGACAAAGAGAGAGTGTTTCCACTTTTGGGAAAGAGCAAAAGCAGAGGCCATCAATATAAGATAGTCACCAAGAAATCAAATAGTGAATTCAGAAGAATCTTCTTTACCCAGAGAGTGGTGAGATTGTGGAACTTGCTACCACAGGGAGTGGTTGAAGCGAAAAGTATAGATGCATTTAAGGGGAGGCTAGATAAGCATATGAGGGAGAAAGGAACAGAGGATTATGCTGATAGAGTTAGATGAGGAAAGATGGGAGAAGGCTCGAGTGAAGCATAAATGCTGGTATGGACTGGTTGGCTGAGTGGCGGTACATCCTATGTATCCAAGTTTGCTGACGATACAAAGCTAGGTGGGAAAGTAAGTTGTGAGGAGAATGCAAAGAGGCTGCAAAGGGACATAGACAGTTTAAGCGAGTGACAAGAACATGGCAGATGGAATATAATGTGGAGAAATGTGAAGTTATTTAAATGGTGAGAGATTGGGAAATCTTGGTATTCAGAGGGACCTGGGTGTCCTTGTACACGAAGCACTGAAAGTTAACATGCAGGTACAGCAAGCAATTCAGAAAGCAAATGATATGTTAGCCTTTATTACAAGAGGATTGGAGTATAAGAACATAAGAAATAGGAGCAGGAGTAGGCCACTCGGCCTTCGAGCCTGCACCGCCATTCAATAAGATCATGGCTGATCTACTACCTATAATATATAATATAGTATAGTATAAGGGTAAAGAAGTCTTACTGCAATTATATGGGGCCTTGGTGAGACCACACATGGAGTACTGTGTACAGTTTTGGTCTCCTTACCTAAAGAAGGCTGTACCTGCTTTAGAGGGAGTGCAACAAAGGTTCACCGGACTGATTCCGGGGATTGTGGGGGGGGATTGTCCTATGTGGAGAGATTGAAGAGACTAGGCCTATCTTCCCTAGAATTTATAAGAATGAGAGGTGATCTCATTGAAACATGAAATTCTTACAGGGCTTCACAGGGTAGATGCTGGGAGGATGTTTCCCCTGGCTGGGGAGTCTAGAACTAGGGGTCACAGTCTCAGAATAAGGGGTCGGCCATTTCGGGCTGAGATGAGGAGAAATTTCTTCACTCAAAGGGTTGTGAATCTTTGGAATTCTCTACCCCAGATGGTTGTGGATGCTCAGTCGTTAAGTATATTCAGGACAGAGATCGTTGGATTTTCGGATATTAAGGGAATCAAGGGATGTGGGGATAGTGCCGGAAGGTGGAGTTGAGGTAAAAGATCAGCCATGATCTTATTGAATGGCGGAACAGGCTCGAAGGGCCAAATGGTCTACTCCTGTGAAGGTATTTTTACTAGTCCGGATCAGGCATATTTCTCAGACGTTCACTTTCAACTAAAGTTGAGGTAGCCGAATCCTAAAGACGCTTAATTGGGTCTAAAGGTCCGGGCTATCTCTCCCTAAAGGAAAGGAACAACCCGAGAATGTTACCATCCTCCAGATAGTGCCTTTAATGAGTTTAGCTAGACTGTAATGTCCCGGATATTATGAGGGTCCGGAGAACTCCTTTAGAATTCTGTAACTCTTCACCAAAGAGTGTACAGAGATTGAGTTCGCGAGTTATTGATACTGAAGACTTATGTGAGACAATTCTAAAAATATAGAGATTTAGTAAAAGAACCGACATGCAATTTACAGTTGGTGAATCAGTCAATCGCAACGTTAACAGTTCTAAAAAGAGAAAAAATACTATCTTATTAACAGAGAATCTTACTTTTAAATCTTAACTTCGCTATAGTATTTCAGTTCTTAAAGTTTTCTATGCAGGATATCCATCAATATCAAATACCTTTGATCCCCGAGGTACAAAGAGTTGTAGACCACAGAGCCACCTCTGTAGCCGAGAATCGCTTTGCCCGATTAAAGCGAGTCTGATATCCCATTTGAGACTTCAATATTTATACCCTATTCAGTTGTATTTCCTTTAAGGATTTCTGCTGATGCAAGTTAATTATCCCTATTCATCTTTCTGCCGACCTCCGTAATTCTTACTGCTACATCAGCTTGTAATATTCCAGAATCTTGTCTCATCTCCAGGTGTTCTGGGTTGACCATATAAAACGGTGTGAAGGGCAGGTGTTCCTTATTTTATGTCATCTTTACGAGGGCATATGTTCCTTATCTCATGTGCCATCTTTACGAAGTTTAAATTAAAACACCTTAATCCAGTATGGACCATTGTTTTGTTCCCAAAAGGCCAGCCTGTCGGAGCCATGCACCTTCTGTTTCAATAAGGTTATTTATTCAGGGTCAACAACTGTCATATCTCAATAGCCAGAATTCTTTCATAGCTATTTCATAGTTAGGTTTCTAAATTTCCAAACCCAGTTCGTCATGTTTTAATAAGGCCAGAATTCTTTCATAAGATAGTGTATTTTTCTGAATAGGTTATATGGCTTATTCCTTCACACCTGCTCCTATTTCTTATGTTCTATGCTTTTAAACCAGTGGGTGCAGCTGATTTTAAAGGTACTTAGATTCTCCCACCTGTTTTCTGTTTTTTTTTGGTAAGGATATGCACTGTCTGGTCTTATAGGTCCAAACCTATTCCTAGGCTTTCTTCAGTGCCGTTCTGAAGCCAGGCATCGAGTGTTGCATGAGAGCTCTTTCAATTGACTTTCCTTCTGATATTCTCTCCTTCCTGTGGGAGAGCACTTGGCTTCTGCACATTAGTATTAGCTGAGAATGGAAATCATTGTGCATGGAGAATCATGAACATGGGTCACTATATGACACAATGCGTTGGTCTTCTCAAAAACATGTTGTGCCATTGTACCACCTAGCTACACAAGCTTTGTATTACTTAAACATTACTCTGACCACAACTTCCCCTAATGGTATAGGTGTAAATCGACCATCAATGTGATACTGAGCCAGGAACTTTCCGGATTCAGTTCCTAGTCTATGTTGAGGTAACTGATCTCAGCCAGGGTAACAGTCGATGTTCCCTCTAATTTTTATGTTTGGTGCGCGGTCCCTTTAAATTTGCTGCGCGGCCGTGCACTACAGTAGAGAGGGGAAAATAAGACGAGGTTCCTGTTCCTGATTGTTATCCAGTGCTCAGAGTTGTAAAAGTAACCTCTCAGCACAAGTACTGTGAACAAATCCCTTTATACAAGCAGGCAAGAAAGCAGCTGTGAGGTGTCAGTACTTACTGGCATATTTCCTTGTCATGTCTTCAGCCCCCTCAATTGCCGTTGTGTTCTCGCCTTGCTTTCACTAGCGAGTTCCAGGAAACCCATGGACCCACAGTTAAATTGCAAAAGCCATGCTAATATCGCTATAATTGAGCGATTAACATATTGAAATTGACAACCCGCCTCTCCCGAGGGGGTTGCGCACACGCAGCCTAACACGCTGGAGTTAAATGCACAATTCGGTGGGTTGGAGCCGGCTTCCCGACACACTCGCATTTTTCCAGGACTTAACCCCCCACTGCAGCCAAACCCACGCGCTCACCCATGTTAAAGTTTCCTCCATTGTACGCCATCTAACCCCTCACCCTTTTTCAGAGACTCTCTCTCCTCCTACAGTGCTTCTGGTTCATAATAGTCACCTTCTTCCTCACCCCCTCAATTCAACCTGGCACTTCTATCCTCCTCTACCTAATTCCACCTGGCACTCTTCTTTCTCTTCACCTCTCCCTTCCCTCAATCCAAACTGGATCTCTTCTCCCCAGTTCACACTGGCACTTTCCTCTTCCAACCCCCTTTGTTCAGGCTGGCATTTTTTCTCCCCCTCTACCAATGCTGGCATTCTCTTTCCTCTCTTACCCAAAGCACAACTTCTAGCTTCTGCCCTATTCCCTCTCACCTTCATAGCCATGCATTTCCCCCCTTTCCTCTCCCCTTCTTTGCCATCCATTTCTCCCTTCCGTCTTCCTTAATTGCCATCCATATTCCCTCTGAGTCTGCTCCTACTGGAGTCCTGCTGCTTACAGACCAAACCAAATCCACCTCTCCTCAATGCCACACAATGTAAATGGCAGTGATCCTGGTGTCCGTATACTTTAGGCAAGGTTCACTATTTCACAAGAATTCCTGTGTATAATATACTGTACTGTGGGGAAACAAGTTAAATTGGGCACACCTAGTACCCAAGTTCCAACAAATATGGGGAGAAAATACTATTTTCTATTGATAAAACAGTAAGCAAATTGAAACAATATTGTTTTCTACTATGAAACATAAAAAAACTTAGCTGGAATTTAAGTTTCCTCCTTTATTTTCCTAATTCTAGCCTGCATCTTGGAAAAGTGATTCAGATGATGCAGGACTGGTTATTGACACTATTTAAGATGATAACCCACATGGACACCAAGCTCGCAGAGCAGGTAAGTCACTGGAAATATGCTCAATTAAAGAGGGGTGAGATGTCATGCTGCAGAGTCACACTAGAGATGAGATTGACTACAGGCTCGTGCTAGGGGTGAAGAGTCTGGCTACAGAGTTCATCAGGAGAAGGGAGACTGCGGATTCTCTCCAGGAGCAGGATGCTGGCTTCAGGGTCAAGTTTACATACATAGGACATTTGTAGAAATATTAAATTCTATTAAATCTTTATTATATCTGTATACAAAATACTCCCTACAAATTACATGGAGTATGCACACTATATAAGATATGAATCTACTCAAATTACACACTGTGGGACCAATAATCTGATCAGTGCATTGTGTGACTGCTTCCAACTTGATCAGATGTGGAAGGTTATGCCCTGTTACACAGCTGAGAAATGCTTAGCATTCAAAACAGGAAATTGAAGGTAAGGCCCCAATTTATATTAAAAAAAGAGCTCTGATACCACTGTCCATTTGCCTGGCGCCCCTCTCTACAACACTGGAAAGTCTCGTGTTGTTGGGGCCGCCAGCAGCCCCTTACTAACAGCTGACGTCTGCAATTTCATCCCTGACACTCTTGGCGTGTCATGGTTGATGCACCCAGAGCACCAGAAAATTATTCAATGAGCTGATCTATTGTTATCTGGTGACATCAGCTCAATTCTGTACAGGTGCGTGGAGTGCCGGAGTATCGGTGGAAGCAGCACTGTCCAAGAGCCACTTTATCTGCCTGTATTTTAATATAATATTTCATGTATTTCACGTTAATTTATTTTAACTCCCATTCTCTTTATTCCAAAACTTCTACAATTAGGCAGAAACTGCCAATATACAGTTTCATCTGAAATTTCGAATTAGTTTCATTTCAATTTCAATGTAATTTTCCTGACCATTTATTTGTAACTAACATTGCTTTAACTCCCAACATCTACAATATACCAATACGTTCTCCATTAGAACATATAATCCTCCTTCCCTTATCCAGCAACCCATTATGTGCAAATATGTACACAATCATGGAATTTGAGCCTGAAAATATTACTAACACTCCCACACCACTAAGTAATAAAGGTGTCGTTTGACTTGTGCAATCACCATAAATCAGTGTCCGTGATAATGTACTGAAGGTCTGGGACTCGGAGATTTTTTTTTTTTACGCAGAGGGCTGTGATGTTGTGGGATGCACTACCAGAGATATTGATTGAAGCATAGATCATGTCAACATTTAAGAATAGGTTAGATGGGTGGTTGAAGGAAAAGGGAATAAAAGGGATAAGGAAACTTGCAAAAAGATTACAACTACTGCTCACATCAAGGATAAACAGCAACACAGACTGGTTTGGCCAAATGGCCTGTTTCTGTGTTGTAATATCTATGGAATCCTATGTCATGGAATGCTCTATCAAAAATATGGACAGAAGATTCCATAATAGCTTGTAACTGGGAAGTGGCTAAATATTTGAAAGAAAAATGTAAAAGGGTACAGGGAAAGGGCAGTAGAACAGGATTAAGTGGATAGTTCTTTCAGAGAGCCAGCACAGGTAGGATGGGCCAATTGGCCTCCTTTTGTGCTGTAAAATGTTGCGATTCTATCCTCCACAGGATAATACTTATTAAGTCACCAGAAATTAGTAGCCCTGATAATATATATATTTCCTGTAAGCATAATATTTACTTTCTATCATGCTGTTTCTGTTGCGCTTTTTCTTTTATTCTTAATTGATTGGCTTGAAGTAAATCAGAACAACTCAGTACAAGTGTGGTGCAGCCTCTCTCCGCCCAGTTAGAAGTAACATGCATTCCCTGTAAGCATACAGGCTGTTCGGAGGAGAGATATGGGACCTGATCCATTTGATCATGGGTCCTCATTATAATGGGGTCAGCGAGCTACCATCGTGAAATGTGCTCCCCAATAGGCAACTTGCTGATCTGGAGATGGGAAATCGGGCAGGGTAGTCGAATGTTAAGACCTGCAGCAGCATCTTAAAAGGAAGAGAGATAACAGTTGGGAATGAGAACAAGTAAGAACAACCTTACAGCAGCAAGCATCTTGTGTACAAAAGCAAATATGTTAAATTCTGGAAGCCTTTGAGGCACAAAACTCACAAGCAACCTGCCATAAATTGTCTCAACCCAGTTTTCCATGACTGCAGCTGAAGATCCCTTTAATTTCCACTGAGAGTGGCTTCCTTCTGACATACTGCCTATGGTTGGTGGGAGGAAGCATGAAGTAGCAGTATTCAAGTGGGCAGGAGAGGAAAGTGCATTGGGGTCTTAATTTCGCCATCTGTTCCCAATTTGCATATATTAATAAGCCGGCCGCCTGTTTCCGACAGGCGCTCCTGCTGCCTGGATGAAGGTCTGTCTGAAGATTGGGACGGACAGAAACTCAGCAGTAAGTTGGCACAACTATCTGCCACATTATTTTAAGAGCAAACAGGTGGTAGTGAGATGAAAATAGCCCCACAGTGTAGCCATGGAGGGCTCTTACAATTGGGGGTTGCACTGTTTTATAACGATACGGATGTTATACCAGATAATGCACTATATATTATCAAGGCCAAAGATTTATGATGAGTGAATAAGTCAAATTCAATTTTTATTGCATGGTATTCTGGTACTTCCGCTGCTTAGGAAATTGAATTTCATGAGTCTGTCTATCTTTGCTTGAAACCTGTAAATAGTCTGACTGCACTGGTGTCCTGGCTTGTATGTTTCTGCCTCTTCAGTTCTGGTTTGTTATGGTTTACTTTGATTCAACAAAGTGTAACCAAAAAAAAGTGACAAAAGTGTGACGGAAAAGCATGACAGAAAAAGAGTGGCAAGAAATTGTTATAGGAAGTAAGCGTTGCACTAAGTGCAAGATTTTTTATATAGTTGAACCATACCCTTTTATTTCTTTACCATCCAGATTGCCATCATACAAAGTGCAATGAGCCACTTGCTGGTAGGCCTATTGCTCCACATAGTGCACGACCCGGTAGCTAACATCTGTAAAAAATACTTCAAACACCTATCTGGACCGGAAACAGCTGCAAAACTGGAGGAGAAAGCTCTGATCTTGGCTAGTCAGCTGAATATCTTATCGACACAAATGTACAGGTAGGAACAGAGTTGGCCTGAATTAGCAGAAAACCTTTAACTGTTCAAAAATAATGAGGCAGTTTCTAAAATTTATCTTCTTTGACTTTAGTGTATAGGCAAATATTTGACAATGCTTGCTATTATATTCTGGAAAGATAGAATTAGCATTTATATAACACCTTTCAACAACAACAACAACTTGTATTTATATAGCGCCTTTAACGTAGTAAAACATTCCAAGGCGCTGCACAGGAGTATTTTAAGACAAAAAATTTGACACTGATCCACATAAGGATAAATTAGGGCAGGAGAGGTAGGTTTTAAGGAGCGTCTTAAAGGAGGAAAGAGAGGTAGCAAGCTGGACAGGTTTAGGCAGGGAATTCCAGAGCTTAGGGCCTAGGCAACAGAAGGCACAGCCACCAAAGGTTGAGCGATTATAATCAGGGATCCTCAAGAGGGCAGAATTAGAGGAGCGCAGATATCTTGGGTGGGTTGTGGGGCTGAAGGAGATTAGAGATTGGAAGGGGCGAGGCAATGGAGGGATTTGAAAACAAGGATGAGAATTTTGAAATCGAGGCGCTGCTTAACCGGGAGCCAATGTAGGTCAGCGAGCACAGGGGTGATGGGCGAGCGGGACTTGGTGCGAGGTAGGACACGGGCAGCAGAGTTTTGGATGACCTCAAGTTCACATAGGGTGTGTAAGGGTTTACGAGCGTGTCTCTCAGCCTGTGAGATTCGCGTGGCTCTGTGCAGCCTGTATGTCAGTGCGGGTTTAGGCCTTGTTGCCTGTTCTGGTCTCCAGCCAGTCTGGGAGCACTAGACACACCTGTGAGTGGTTCGAATCACTCGCCCTTACGGTTCTAGACACTGGACTTAGATGCGAGAGCAGTAATGGAGATGAAACTCATGTAGACTCGGTTGAATGGTACGAAATGGAAAATCTTTATTGCATAATATTTAAGATTACGAAATACATGTCATAAGCACAGATTAATGACAGTACAATCTTACACGCAGTTATGTAACTAATTCTAGGGAAACGAGGAACGAACGACACACCGTAAATGGGGGCACACATTACAATTATCCTTAATACTTGAAACCCTCCCCTATCAATATCTGTCCTAGCTAGATTCGTAGGATTCGAGACTCATGCTCACCACTCGTGATAACTCGGAGAAATTCCGAATAGCTGATCGGATGTTTTTCACCTCAGCACCCACGTGTCGATCAGGGGGTCTCCTGGCCCCACTTGTTTACTTGCTTCTGCTCCGGCTAGCAGGCTGGAACGTCTGTTGTTATGACGATCTGTGTTTGTGGGTTTCACGTACCAGTCAACACTTAAGAGAATAATCTCTCGGTGTCCGTCATGAAGATCTGCATTGATGGGTTTCACAGACCAGTCAATACTTCAAAGAAGAATCTTCCGGGGTCCGTTCTTTAAAGTTCAAAGAAGTCTTCCTGGCAAGGAAAAATGTCTATTCGACCTACAGGCGCGGTCGGGGCTTACTGACCGTGGCGATAAGTATGGTCTTCGTCTCTTCTCATCTCATCTCATCTCTTCTCGGGCCTTTGGTTCCGATGCCGGTTACCAACATAGGTCTTCGTGACACGACACGAGGTAGATCCGAACGGATCACAAAGTTCAACAGTCTTTTAAAAGAGACACCAGGCAAGCAGGAACAAGACGGCGAGTCAAGAACACAGGAGCAGCCACGAGGATGAAGAGTCAATCGGATAAGAGAAAGATGGACGGTTTGGAGCTTGCAATTATAGTGCAAAATCTTCCGTTTCCCGCCCAACCTTAATGTCTTTTCCTTTTGTTAGGGTTTGGCGCTCAAATGTCTTGTATAGGTGATCTCCGGTTTTAATGGGTTTCGGGGCTACTCGTAAATGTCTGAGTACCTGTTAATATTTCTCCCATTGTTTAATCGGTCGGTGTTCTCCCTGGAGGGGTTTTGGGGCCTCCAAGTGTTTTCTGTAACTACCCGCTAACGGCTCTCTCATCGTAGAGTCGTTGGGATTTTACATATTAATGTCTTTGGATGGGCCCTTGATTACCTGGTACAATAGCTTTCATTCGTACCTGGGAGACCAATTTCAGTATTTATGTTTATACTGTAAACCCATGATGTCTCGTGTATTATCTTCAATGTGCTGAATCTTAATCGATCTTGCACAAATGTTTATTGGAATGCCATCTTGTCTGCCTGTCAAAGTCTAGAATGTTCCGCCACGAGGTGCGGCGGCCATTTTACAAGCTGCTTGTGTCCACTTTGAAACCTGACAGCATTCCGCTGAAATAAAAGCTGTTTGAACGAAAACTCTGTGTTTTTCTCCTTATTAATAAAATCGCGATATATTGCGAATTCTACAGGTGGAATGTGGGAGGCCAGCCAGGAGTGCATTGGAATAGTCAAGTCTAGAGGTAACAAAGGCATGGACGACCTCAGGACATCCTAAAGCACTTTACAGCCAATGAAATACTTTGAAAGTGTAGTCACTGTTGTAATGTAGGAAACTCAACAGCCAATTTGGGCACAGCAAGGTCCCAGAAACCAATAAAATAAATGATCGGATCAACTGTTTTAGCTTTTGGTTGAGGGATAAATGTTGGCCAGGACACCAGGAGAACTCCTCAGCTCTTCTTCGAGTAGCACCTTGGCATCTTTTACATCCACCTGAGAGGGCAGATGGAGTCTCGGTTTGCCATCACACCTGAAAGACAGCACCACTGACAGTGCAGCAGTCCCTCAGTACTGCACTGGAGTGTCAGCCAAGGTTATATGCTCAAGTCTCTGGAGTGGGGCTAACAAAGTTTAAATACATTAATTTGCATGTATCTCAATGTGATACAATAAATCTTGGGGTGTTCTGATTTGGGATTTGTTCACCATCAGTTCTTTTCCAAGAAAATTTAAACAGGATAATGTAGCAAACAAGAAATACAGTGAAACTTGCATAAACGGATACTCCCAAAAAATAGACACCTGCAAAAAACAGACACCTATTGAGAACCCCAAATAACTTACATGGTAAAATATACAAGAGGCACTCTCAAACCACAGACTCTCGCAAATTACGAACTACGAACAGCCTTCAATGCACCAACCCTTTTACAACTGAAAATATGGGACACAACGTGTTGCAAAGCTGCTGTATCTGGAACTTTCACTGAGTCGAGATCACTGGCGCTTCCCCTTGCAGCTTGCTTCCTTTCCTCCCCCCAAATTCTCTTGGGCCCATCACTTGAGGTCAATGGATGCAGGTCAGCAGGAGGATACAGTGGGTTTTGTGAAAGCAGCAGCTTTTGTGGAATGGTGAGCTCGTTACCCAGCATCCATAGCAGCAGAGAAACAGCTCTATCTCTGGGATTGAATGCTTGAACAGCTCTATGCCAGGGATACAGAGGTTTCTCCTCCTTTATGGATGCTGGGTAAAGAACAAAAGCCGTTTTTCACAAAACCCGCTGTAGCCTTGTGCTGACCTGCAACAACAACAACTTGTATTTATATAGCACCTTTAACATAGCAAAACGTCCCAAGACACTTCACAGGAGTATTAAAAGACAAAAAATTTGACACCGAGCCACATAAGGAGAAATTAGGGTAAGTGACCAAAAGCTTGGTCAAAGAGGTAGGTTTTAAGGAGCGTCTTGAAGGAGGAAAGAGAGGTAGCGAGGCGGAGAGATTTATGCAGGGAATTCCAGAGCTTAGGGCCTTGGCAACAGAAGGCACGGCCACCAAAGGTTGAACGATTAGAATCAGGGATGCTTAGGACGGTAGAATTAGAGGAACGCAGCTATCTCGGGGGGTTGTGGGGCTGAAGGAGATTACAGAGATAGGGAGGGGCGAGGCCATGGAGGGATTTGAAAACAAGGATGAGAATTTTGAAATCGAGGTGCTGCTTAACCAGGAGCCAATGTACTGACCTGCATGCACTGACCTCACCAGCCTCCTGAATCAAGGAAAGCACGTGTGAACTGAGATTAGATTACCTCTGGTCTTTCAAATAATCAGGATCGAGTACAAACCAATCTGGTGGGTATATTGCGTTTAATCGGAGTTTAAGATGGAATATAACACACTAGTTATACAGCAAAAACATATGACCATGACGAGCAGCTGGTACTGGTCCCGATCGGACAGATGGCTGGCGTGCGCGAACAGCTCTTCGGCTTATGGCCTTTCTCCTTCTCCTAGAACCGCCAAGAGTGTTAAACTAGGGTCAGCATGGGTCCACCCTCGGAAGAGTGTTAGACCATTGATCACTCTTGGAAGCTCTCCACTTCACCGTCTGTGCGAAGGGCTTTTTGGGTCTTGCTTTTATTCTCTTTTTGTAGGGGTGGACCTGATGTAAAATATGGACAAGGCTATGTCATTCTCTGCCTTCAGATGTTCGTAGCGGCTCGTTACCAGTTATTTATGTTCATGCTGTCCATGTAGCTTCAGCTATGCAAAACTAACTATTTCATTCCATTATCAGACTATTGTACTATGGAATGAATCATTACATTCCCAAAGATATCTTCTATTCTCACACACTGGTTAGGGTAACTTATGCATTTTAAAGCAGTTTTGTTAAACAAAGTCAAAATCCTAACTTAGCATTATAATATGGTTATTAGCAGTAATGGAAGAAACATAGGCGTTGGGCCTTAGTTGGTCAAATTAAAGATACATAAAACAAAGTCGAAATCCTAACTTGCAAACAGCAGATTGCTAGGCTGGGAAGCAAGGTCATGTGACTTGCCACAGTGCAGAATGTTATAACTGTCAGCTGTGGCTCAGTTGATAGCACACTCGCCGCTGAGTCAGAAGGTTGTGGGTTCAAATCCCACTCCTGGGACTTGAGCACATAAAGCTAGGCTGACACTCCAGTACAGTGCTGAGGGAGTGCTGTACTGTCGGAGGTGCCGTCTTTCGGATGAGACATTAAACCGAGGCCCTGTCTGCTCTCTCAGGTGGGCGTAGAAGATCCCATGGCACTATTTCGAAGAAGAGCAGGGGAGTTATCCCTGGTGTCCTGGCCAATATTTATCCCCCTCAATAACATAACAAAAACAAATTATCTGGTCATTATCACATTGCTGTTTGTGGGAGCTTGCTGTGTGCAAATTGGCTGCTGCGTTTCCCACATTACAACAGTGACTCCACTTCAAAAAGTACTTCATTGGCTGTAAAGCGCTTTGAGGCGTATGGTGGTCGTGAAAGGCGCTATGTAAATGCAAGTCTTTCTTTAACATCTGCAGGAAACCATAAACATAAGCAAATTCTAAGCATCTATTCAGCTATTCTAATACTAGTCGGAAGAGACCCTTTTGTCTCAAGTTCTAATACACAGTATTATTCGCGTCACAATTTCATTCGTATAACCACATACATTTTAGGTCCCCTAATTTCTAACACAACAGCGAGAGGGGCCATCCTTTCCTGCCCTAGCGCCGCGTCTATGCACTCTTTCAGCGGCTGCTTGTATCTCTTGCCCTCTGACCCTGCCATTGTCTTCTTTCCCTCGGCTTCTGTTGCTGGACCCGCTTCTTTGAGGAGCTTTGGCTATGGGGAGTGAAAGTGGATGGTTGTCCCGCGTCTCCATCTCTTTGCTGCTTCAAAGAGTGATGGGCAGGCCTGTGAGTTCCAGCTATCAGTCCATCTTCCTGCAGACTCGCTGCTCAACCAGAAAACTGCAGTTTCACTCCTACACATAATGTAACCTGTTGTGTTTTTGTTCCCAACTGTCCTCAATCTGTTCTAACACTTGCCTTTCAAAGCTTCAATATACCGGCAGAATCACATTTCCCTCTCTTTGTTCTGTGACTGCTCTAATGCTGGTAAATAGAACTGAGAAATGCAGTTCATTACTGAAGTTACACACTGCTCCAAGTGAGAGTGGTTTGAAATGAAACAGGAATTTAGGTTGCAAAACTGTTAAGTGAACAGAGCTGAACGCTGGTGTGTGGGAGGGGGTACTTAGCATTGTTGCATCTGATTAGTTGCGGATAATAATCTCAGCCGGTTCTTCAAGATTGTTGGGAACATTTTTACAGTACATACAATGACCATTTTGAAAATAAGGACACCTGCAAAAAAAAGGACAGCTGATGCCAGTCCCTAGGGTGTCCGTAATGCAAATAGGACTAAGTTGTGTGGGTTTTGAGCGCTGGACTGCCAGAGCTCGGGCCAGTGTTTGGGCATCCTGATCCAAATGGTTATCCTATATTCACTATTCTAACTAAAATTACACCTTGCCACGTTGAAATTGATCAAAGTTAGCCTTTGCTCAGTGGTAGCACTGTTGTCTCTGAGTCAGGAGGTCATGGGTTCAAGTCCCACTTCAGAGCCTTCAATACATAATCTAGGATGCCACTTCAATACAGTACTGAGTGAGTGCTACATTGTCTGAGGTGTCATCTTTCGGATTAAACCGAGGCACCATTTGCCCTCTCAGGTGGACATGAAAGATCCCGTGACACTATTCAAGGAAGAGCAGGGGAGTTCACGTGGAGTCCTGATCAACATTTATCCCTCAAGCAACATCATCAACAGATTATCTGGTCATTATCTCAGTGCTGTTTGTGGGACCTTGCTGTGTGCAGATTGGCTGCAGTGTTTCCCTACATGATAACAGTGATGACATTTCAAAAATACTTCATTGGTCATGAAGTACTTTGGGACATCCTAAGGTCATGAAGTACTTCACAGCACCCGAGTCATATTACCATAGCAGGAGTAATAATTAGCAACAATTGGTCCTTTGTGCACGGGTTTCATAAAGCACAAGTTATTGGCTATTTACACACTTACTGTATTACAGCTACCCGGAGCTCTGCTTTCCCCCCATTCAACCATGATGGTGAGCGGGCACTCAGGATAAAACATCTGTATTTTCATTTTAGAAAGAAGATATAGTATAGTTAGAATAACATATTAGTTAGAAATTAGTAAAGCCATATAATAAAAGTGGGTGACAAGGTAAGAAGAAATGGGGAGAAAAGTAGTATTTAAAATTGTTTTGTGCATATTTTTATGGTATATTAGTCATTCCTGCCATTTAAATTACTGTACAAACATAAATATTAAGTGTTGTTTAAGGCTAAAATTGGCCAACCCAAGGAACCTGAAATTAAGATAATTAGTTAAGTTTCATTCTTATTTCAAGACTGCAATGCCAGCCTGAGACCAGTAGCTGCAGAGTGCAACCAGCAGTATCCAACTTATATTAGGGGCTTCAAATTGCAGCCTAATGGCCAGAAGAACTCCACACATGGAAATTTACATTCATACACAGTGCTCTGCTCTCCAGCCAGTAAATTGGTAATGTATCCGGAGAGTTGCTGAAGCATCCAGAAAACTTCACTACTGTTCTTGCTCAAAGATGTTCTGTTTTTTTCCCTGTAAGTTGAAGTACCATCCTGCATATGCAGATTCTTATGCGTGTAACACATTGGTTTCCACACCCTTGCCACGGATTCCATTCCTTTCCTCTCCCTGTACAATCCCTCAACTGAACTAGACCATTCATAAATCACAGAATCCTCGCAGTGCAGATAGAGGCCATTTCGGCCCATCGAGCCTGCACCGACACATATCCCACCCTATCCCCGTAACCCCACGTATTTAATCCCCCTAACACTAAGGGTCAATTTATCATAGCCAAATCAACCTAACCCGCACATCTTTGGACTGTGGGAGGAAACCGGAGCACCCGGCGGAAACCCACGCAGACACGGGGAGAATGTGCAAACTCCACACAGACAGTCACCCGAGTCCGGATTTGAACCTGGGTCCCTGGCGCTGTGAGGTAACAGTGTTAACCACTATGCCACCGTGTTGCCTTCTAATAATCTTGGCATACTGTTCAATGCATACTACACAGAGGGTAGCAACAGCACAGAATGTACTCTGGGTGGGGGACTTCAATGTCCATCACCAAGACTGGCTCGGTAGTACGCTACTGACCGAACTGGCCGAGTTCTGAAACTGGGATTGCTGCAGGTGGTGAGAGAACCAACACGAGGGAAAAACCTACTTCACCTCGTCTTCACCAATTTACCTGTCGTAGATGCATCTGTCCATGACAGTATTGGTAGGAGTGACCACCACACAGTCTTGTTGAGATAAAGTCCAGTCTTCACTCTGAGGACACCCAACATCATGTTGCGTCGCATTACCACCATGCTAAATGGGATAAATTCAGAACGGATCTAGCAGCTCAAAACTGGGCATCCATGAGGTGCTGTGGGCCGTCAGCAGCAGAATTGTATTCCACCACAATCTGTAACCACTTGGCCTGGCACATCGCTCACTCTACCATTACCATCAAGCCAGGCGACCAACCCTCCTGGTTCAATGAGGAGTGTAGGAGAGCATGCCAGGAGCAGCATCAGGCTTACTTGAAAATGAGGTGCCAACCTAGTCAAACTATAACACAGGACTACATGCATGCTAACAGCAGAAGCAGTATGCTATGGACAGAACTAAGTGATCCCACAACCAGCAGTTCAGATCAAAGCTCTGCAGTCCTGCCACATCCAGTCGTGAATGGTGGTGCACAACTAAACAACCAGTGGGAGGAGGAGGCTCCATGAACATCCGCATCCTCAACGATGGCGGAGCCCTGGTGGTGAGTGCAAAAGACAAGGCTGAAGCGTTCGCAACCATCTACAGCCAAAAAGAGTAAATGATCCATCTTGGCCTCTTCCCGAGGTCCCCACCATCACAGATGCCAGTCTTCAGCCAATTCTACTCACTCTACGTGAAGAAACCACTGAAAACAATGGATACAGCAAAGGCTATGGGCCCCAACAACATCCCAGCTGTAATGCTGAAGACTTGTGCTCCAGAACTAGCCGCACCTCTAGCCAAGCTGTTGCAGTATAGCTCCAACACTGGCATCTACCTGACAAAGTGGAAAATTGCCCAGGTATGTCCTGTCCACAAAAAGCAGGACAGATCCAATCCGGGCAATTACCTCTCCATCAGCCTGTTCTCAATCATCAGCAAAGTGATGGAAGGTGTCGTTGACACTGCTATCAAATGCCACTTACCAATAACCTGCTCACTGATGCTCAGTTTGGGTTCCGCCAGAACCACTCAGCTCCAGACCTCATTACAGCCTTGGTCCAAGCATGGACAAAAGAGCTGAATTCCAGAGGCGAGTTGAAAGTGACTGCCCTTGACATCAAGGCAGCATTTGACCAAGTGTGGCATCAAGGAGCCCTAGTGAAATTGAAGTTAATGGGAATCAGGGGGGAAACTTTCCACTGGCTGGAGTCATACCTAGCACAAAGGAAGATGATTGTGGTTGTTGGAGGCCAATCATCTCAGCCCCAGGACTTGCAGGAATTCCTGAGGGCAGTGTCCTAGGCACAACCATCTTCAGCTGCTTCATCAATGACCATCATAAGGTCAGAAGTGGGGATGTTCGTCGATGATAGCAGTATTCTTTTCCATTCACAATTCCTCAGATAATGAAGCAGTCTGTGCCCGCATGCAGCAAGACCTGGACAACATTGAGGCTTGGGCTGCTAAGTGGTAATAACATTCGCACCACACAAGTGCCAGGCAATGACCAGCCCCAACAAGAGAGAGTTTAAACCACCTCCCCTTTACATTCAATGGCATTCCCATTGCCGAATCCCCCACCCATCAACATCCTGGGTGTTACCATTGACTAGAAGCTTGTGGCTACAAGAGCAGGTCGGAGGCTGGATTTTCTCCAGTGAGTGATTCACCTCCTGACTCCCCAAAGCCTTTCCACCCTCTATAAGGAACAAGTCATGAGTGTGATTGAATACCCTCCACTTACCTGGATGGGTGCAGCTCCAGCAACACTCAAAAGCTCAACACCATCCAGAACAAAGCAGCCTGCTTGATCGGCACCCCATCCACCACCTTAAACATTCATTCCCTCCACCATTGGCACAACGTGACTGCAGTGTTTACCATCTACAAGATGCAGCACCTCCCAAGCCCCGACCTCTACTACCTAGAAGGACAAGGGCAGCAGGCGCATGCGAACACCTCCAAGTCACACACCATCCTGACTTGAAAATATATCAGTGTTCCTTCACAGTACTGTGGGAGTACTTTCACCATACCAACTGCAGTGGTACAAGAAGGCAGCTCACCACCACCTTCGAGGGCAATCGTAGATGGGTAATAAATGCTGGCCTTGTCAGTGACGCCCACATCCCATGAATTAATAAATAAAAAAACACCCTAAGCTTAGTTTTAAATCCCGTATCCAATGTATCATCAAGTCAGTTTACTTTCACCTCTGCAACATTGCCTACCTCAATCCCTCTGCCACTGAAACCTGTAAACATGCCTTTATCGCCACCAGACTCAACTACTCCAATGTTCTATCTGCTGGCCTCCCATTCTCATTAAACTGCAATTTATCAAAATCTTTGCTGCATGTATCCTGTCCCGCAGTAAGTCTCGCTCATTACCTCAATTCTCACCAGCCTACAGTTGCGTTAAATTCAAAATTCTTGTCCTCATCTACAAATCCCTCTTTGCCTTGGCTCACCTTATCTCTGCAGTCTCCTCCAGCCCTATATCCCTTCCAAACTGTGTCTTCCTCTAATTCAGGCCTTCTCTGCATTTCCCCCCACCCTTTCCCCACCTTTGGTGGCAGAGCTTTTAGCTGCCTTGATCATGCTCTTTAGAATTCGCTCGCTAAACCTTTCCACCTGTCTTTCCTCCTTAAGACCCATCTTTTTGAATAAGTTTTCTGCCACCCCTCTTAATCACTACCTTCCTGTCTCAACACCTGTTTTTCTTTCCCCTATTTGTGATATGCCATGGGTCACTAAATGAAAGGTGTTATATAAATGCTGCTGCTGTTTCTCTGTCTTTTATTGGAGTCAGCAAAGTGCTACTTTGCCATGCAAATAAAGCATCAGTCTATGTACTTTGTTTTCAGCTGCTCTATACTAGGATTTGCACACCAAGTAGCTTGACTATAACTGAATTAGATAAATATAGCATTGTATAGAACTTACAGCACAGAAACAGGCCATTCGGCCCAACTGGTTTGTGCTGTTGTTAATGCTCCACACAAGTCTCCTCCCACTCTACTTCATCTAACCCTATCTGCATATCTTATTATTCTTTCTTCCTTATGTATTTATCTAGCTTCCTCTTAAAGGCATCTATGCTATTCGCGTCAACTATTTCATGTGGTAGCAAGTTCCTCATTCTAACCATTTTCTGAGAAATAAGTTTCTCCTGAATTCTTCATTGGATGTATTAGTGATTATCTTATATTTATGGCCCCTACTAATATACTAATGCTTTGGATCCTTTGAGGTTAAACTGAATTAATCTTGTTTGTTTGTTTATTTATTTATTTCCTCCTCTTCCCCAAAGACTATTCCATGCTGGCGTCCTGGTCCAGTGGTGGGGTGCCCTCTCCTAGCTCACTCAGTTGGCCATTATTCACATATGAGTCTTGGTGGCTAGTGTTAACCATGGAAGGGAAGGATATATTACAACTGAGCTCAATCCCATCTTCATTCAACATCCATGCACATGTACTTCCAGTACACGTACTGGATAAATAATTTTCCCTCTTTAATCTCGGACAGTTGAGGCGAATTGTAGGATCAGCTACCTGAGCACTGAAGTTGGGATCTTTTTAGTCTATACAGTTCAGCTAATGCCTGGCTGAACCATCGAGGAAGCTTTTGGTGTTTTTTGTTGCTGTGATTTATATATTTCTGTTGTCTTCAACAGGTTGGTCTATATAGTTTTTACCCATTCCTTACCTTTTTGTTTGTTTTTACAGCTGGTGCAAGGATATAGTTGAGGGACTGGTTAAGCAACGAGCAGCAGTGCATTTAGATGATCCTGACTATGAACTAAAGGAGCTTGAAAAACTCAAGGTAACATTCTCTATTGTAGAAGTAGGTGACAGCAATGTTAGTCAAGTCTTCTTCTTAGGCAGTCCCTCGGAACCGAGGATGACTTGCTTCCACATTAAAAATGAGTTCTCAGGTGACTGATGAGTCCAATGCGGGACCTACAGTCTCTGTCACAGGTGGGGCAGATGGTGGTTGAAGGGGCAGGTGGGTGGGGTGCTTGGGTTGACGTGCGCTCCTTCCGCTGTTTGCGCTTGGCTTCCGCTTGCTCCCAGCGAAGAGACTTGAGGTATTCGGCGCCTTCCCGGATGCTTCTCCTCCACTTTGTACAGTCTTGGGCCAGGGATTCCCAGGTGTCAGTGGGGTTGTTGCACTTTTTCAAGGAGGCTTTGAGGGTGTCCTTGAAACGTTTCCTCTGCCCACCTGGGGCTCTCTTGCCGTGTCGGAGCTCCGAGTAGAGCGCTTATTTTGGGAGTCTCGTATCGGGCATGCGGACGATGTGACCCGTCCATTGGAGCTGATCGAGTGTGGTCAAAGCTTCGATGCTGGGGATGTTGGCCTGAGCGAGAACACTGACGTTGGTACGCCTATCCTGCCAATGGATTTGCAGGATCTTGCGGAGGCAGCGTTGGTGGTACCTCTCCAGTGCTTTGAGGTGCCTGCTGTACATGGTCCATGTCTCTGAGGCATACAGGAGGGCGGGTATTACTACTCCTCTGTAGACCATGAGCTTGGTGCCGGGTTTGAGGTCCTGGTCTTCAAACACTCTCTTCCTCAGGCGACCGAAGGCTGCACTGGCACACTGAAGGTGGTGTTTGACTTCGTCATCGACGTCTGCCCTTGTTGATAGTAGGCTCCCGAGGTATGGAAAGTGGTCCACGTTGTCCAAGGCCTTGCTCACTTTAAATGTCCAAGCTCACTTTATATGGGACCAGTGTATGGTATCTGCATTATCCTTTCAGCATTTTAAAAACCTGGATCATTTTCCTTTCAATTTTCTTTTCTCTAATAAAAAGACCTTTGGTCCTTTTGAGTCTCTCTTCAAAATTATCAGATGACATTTGCTACGAAACCATCCTGAATTCTTTGTTTGCATTTACCAGGTGGAATCCACTGAGTGGATAAACATCTGTGAGATTCTGCTTTCAGAAGTTAAACAACAACCAGTCCAATTGTTGTCATCCAGAAGTGAGGAGATACAATCGCACTTCAGCCTGACCCGTGACCTATGCAATGCCTGCTTACGGGTAAGAATGACTGTAAGGGATAATTTTTTCATATTAAGCATGCTATCTCTCTGGTAGTCTACCATCTTCTGCTGAAGGTGCTGACGTGCTGGATATGGTTTCATGATTGGCTTTTGTCACCTAGCCCAGTGGCTCTTTTTCATATTTAAAATCTAGCTAATTGGTGTCAGCAAGCTATTTGACCTTGGTGGGGAGGGGGAATTCAGCTGGGCAAAACCTGAAATCGTCCACCGTCTACACATGCAACTTTACAACAGGGAGCTCAGATTTTCTTATGAATACCGTTTATTTTTGTGCCCACTGTTATTTCAGGCGGACGGCAGAATTGCTCTCCCTAAAATGGGTGGGCGTATTTAAGTGAGACATAATGATGTTATGCATCCCATTTTCTGCCTTTACAACCTCATTTATGTTCAGTGCTATTCATGTCTGTATAAAAAGGACATCCATTGTTGCCGGGGCTACAGTAAAGATGGAATCGCATTTAAAGGGCTCAGCAGGTGCTTTACAAGGATTTACAGCTTATTTCTTGATGTCAGGGGCAGCTACACACCTCCACTATGGCATTCAGCTTGTGTCCATGTCCAGATTGAGCTGTGATGAGGTCTGGAGCTGAGTGGTTTTGGTGGAACTCAAACTGAACCAGTGAGCAGGTTATTGGTGAGTAGCTGTTGCTTGATGACTCCTTCCATCATTTTTGGATGATTGGGAGGAAGCTTATAGAGTCACGATTGGCTAGATTAGATTTGTCCTGCTTTTTGTGGATAGGTCATTGTAAGGTGCACCATGGACCCGCTCGGGAAAGGAGGGCGACCTCATTGAGGTACTTAACTGCTCGTTTACAGAACCTTAATTGCCTTTTTAATCTCAGGTTTTGGCTTTAACTTGTTGCGCACGGGATTCACGCACCTCGGGAACCTTGCTTGTGAAGGGGAGGTGGAAGCTCAATGGCCATTGTGTGAGTTCATTAAGTGACAGCTGGAAAAAAACACATAAAAACTCACCTGCTTCCTTGCTTAAGGGGAAAGGCTCTTGCTGACTCCATTTTGTGCAGAGATTTAGCTTTCAGGAGTTTGCAGGTCATTTCTGCAACCTCGGAAGCCACCCTCACCACATTGCTAGTCACTCACTACATTGAAGGATTGTGCCTCTGATCTCCATTTTACCTGCCACCTATTAGATCAGCATGGGTGCTGCTTATGCTGTTTCACCTTGGACCTCAGAATCAGACCAAGATGAGCCCCAGCCTCAACAACACCAGCCACACCAGCAGCAGCAGCCACAACACCAGCAGCAGCAGCAACCACTTTCAGCAGCCTTGTCCTCAACGACCTGATGCTCCACAGGAGAGAGGGGGGTCAGTACAGGGCTGCACCGTGCCAGAGGCGATACCCCAACACAGGGTATACAGGCAGAGGATGAGCTTCCTCTACATGACTGAACAGCAGTGTTTCAGGAGGCTCAGGCTATCGTGCCATGTCGTCGCAGACATTTGTAGCTTGCTGGAACAAGACCTGCTGCCCAGAGGACCTGGTGGACATGCCTTACCAGTGGCTGTCAAAGTCACTACAGCCCTCAACTTCTTTACCTCAGGCTCCTTCTAGGGATCTGCAGCAAACATTTGCATCAGCTCGCAGTCGGCCCACAGATGCATCACCCAGGTGACCAATGCCATGTTTCACAAGTCAGCCAATTATGTAAACTTTGCCACTGATGAAGCCAGTGCTACTGAGTGGGCGCTCGGCTTTGTGGCTCTGGCTGGCTTCTCACAGGTGCAGGGCGTTATCGACTGCACACGTGGCCATCAAGGCACCCCCACATCACCCAGGAGTGTTTGTGAACTGCAAGAGCTTCCACTCCCTCAATGTGCAGCTCGTCTGCAATCATAAGAAGATCATCATGCATGTTTGCGCCAGATTCCCTGCCAGCTGTCATGACTCCTTTGTGCTGCGCCAGTCCACCCTCCCTCAGCTCTTCGCACCTCCAAAAAGACTTACCGGCTGGCTGCTTGGAGACAAGGGCTATCCACTGAAGGCCTGATTGATGACACAGTTGAAAAGGCCAAGCGATGAGGCCAAGGAACGCTATACTGACAGCCACAGGCCCACCAGATGTGTCATAGAGCAAGCAATCGGCATGATGAAGATGCACTTCAGATGCCTTGACAGATCTGGAGGAACCCTTCAGTACGCACCAGCCAGGGTCTCCAGAATCATCGTTGTGTGTTGCGCGCAGCACAACATAGCGCAGCAGCGAGAATTGGAGCAGAGTGCACAGCCTCTTCGGCTGAGGAACAGGTGGAACATGAGGAGGAACTGGTGGTACAGGAGGAGGAGGAACCTGAGGTGGAGATGGCACCAGCCATGGCGCACATTGCTGCCAGGGATGGCCTCATAATGGCCAGATTTACTTAACTTGCACCAATGCACCCACATGGCTCCCAGATGCTGTACTAAGTACCCCGCCCCCCAACAACACCACAAAGCAGTCCTACAATGACCAAGCCATTCCTGTCTCCCATTGCTCGAGGTTAAGTAATGTCTCACCATTCATTCCAAGTGACAAAGCCATTTCCCAGACAACAGGCAAAAATGGACAAGATGGGAAAGTTGTGCAAAGAAATAAATTTATGTGCATCATAAATATAAATAAACCTTGACATTAACATTTAGGCAAACATCCATGTGCATACCCTTGTGCATCTAGGATTGTGTCTTTTTTCATTTATATGTGCTGCTATGAGGTGCTATCCCCGTGGCTTCAGCAGAGGTAGAGGCAGGCTGCTCACTTCCCTGCTGCGACTACTTTGACCATTTTGGCAGACGTTCTCTGGGTTTTGGAGCCTGTGAGGGCCCCGCCAAAGACTGCTCCTCCTGCAACTGTGCAGGGGCAGACTTGGCCATCGAGAGCCGAGGCATCATGTGGGGCTATGACTGAGGGGGAGGCAACAGGGGAAAAGTGGAGTGCTTTGAGAAGAGTCCCCACTTCCATGTCCCCTCTCACCATCATCCCTCTCATGGGCCACCTGCACTTCCCTACTAGCAAAGAGCTGGAGAGCACCTTGCTGCGCACCAGTGGGGTGATGAATGCCCAAGTCTACGTTGGTATCCCTCCTGGAGATGAGGTCAATGAGTGTCTGCAATCTGTTGTTCACAACAAGCATGTTTTCTTTGGACTGGTGCATTTGCTGCTCCATGCAGGCGGCCATCCTTACCATGGAACAGCACATCGTCACCAACGCCTGCGAAATGGTGGTGCTTATTATGTTGGAGATGGACTGCTCCATTCTCTGAACATTTGCAGACATCGTGGCTGCCAGAGCCTTGCGCAATTATTGCTGCTCCTCCAAGATCACCGTCTTTCTCGATGGCCCCCGAGGTTTAGCATCTGCATGCAGCTCAGCAGAGCTTGGAGTGTCCTGTACCCTCCACCGAGGAGTCTCCACTGCCGTCCCTGTCTCCACCATCTGCTCTTGCTCAGTTGTGATGTGTGAGACATCAGGTGACTACACTACTCTATCTCGCACAGGAGGTGTGCGTATCTGTGCTGGTGCTGGGTGCGCATGGGTCTGCTGACGGTAGACACTCAGAGACTGGAGCTTCCTCCGAGGAGTCGTCTTCCTCCTCTGGCTGGACAGTGGGGTGGGGGGGGAGCACTTGATGGACCTGTGGGAGAGTAAAGAGATAAATTAGAAGTCTTATAATAAGAATGTGTAACGTTACCATTATGCACATGATGACATTTCACTGGCTGCTGACATCAGTCACCATGAGTGACTGTTGTATGCCATGTGGCAATATGATATTTAATTCTGTCACCAGGTTGCTGGGATGTCCCCCTCTCTCCGTCTCCCACCGCCAGCAGCTCTGCAACTCCAGAGATTTCTAGCGCCTCCTCTTCTGCTGTAGTCAAATTGGTGAATATTGGAGGGCCACCTCTGGTTCTCTGCCTCTCCCTGTTGTTCTGGGCTCTCTTCTCCTGCAAGGAGCGAAATAAGAGAACTTTGAGTGAGATTGATAGAATGTGTGTAAGGAATGGATGGGCTACTTCTGTAGAGGGTGACTATGAGGGAGTGGCGTGACATTACCAAATGGCCTCCTTCTGTGGTGTTACTTGCTATGATTGCATTGGGATGAGGGTGAGTGTCTGTGGTGGTTAGTCAGATGGGGATGTGAGTAGGTGCATAGACAGCGAGGGATGGGGGGACCTGCAAGGTAGGTTGGTGTGAGGACTGATGTGCAGGAGTAGGCTTGGGAAGGCAGAGTGATGGGGTTGGGGTGACAGGCACATCAGGATGTAGGTGAATGTGGCATTGCACTCACCTTTCCTGACTTCATGAGATCATTAAATATTTTGCGGCACTGGGTCCACATCTGCCTCACGACATCCCTGCTGCTGACCTCCTCCGCGATCTCTAGCCATGCCCTCTTAGTTTCTCTGGCTGGTCTCTTGCGGCCATCCGCAGGAAAGAGGACCTCCCTACATGTTCTGACTCCCTGGACCAGCACTTCCAGGGAGGCTTCAGGGAATCTTGGCACAGCCTTCTGTCTGTGAGTCTCCATGACCCACAGAAATCTCAGTATTATGCAGCAATTTGTAGCTCTCCCAAAACACCTTGATCTCTTCTACAATAACCTTCAACTGAGATGTGTGCAAGGCTGCTTTAAATATCCATGCTGAAACCGAGTCATCGGTGACAACATAAGACTCACTCCATTTAATTGGGCTGGGAAACCCACATGACTCTTTCAATTGATGCAGTTGAGTTAAATGCGCAGTGCAGAATGTGCTGTTGAAAAGTTTGGGATGGTGACCCGCTATGCGGCCCGCACGCACCCCGCACGCACCCGCTCTGACGCTCAGGTAAAGATTCCGGCCTCTCTAACTACTCTGTTGAATCCTTTTAACATTTTAAACACCTCGATCAGATCACCCCTCAATCTTCTGTACTCAAGGGAATTCAAGACAAGTTTATGCAACCTGTCCTCCTAATTTAACCCTCTAAGCCCCGGAATCATTCTGGTGATTTTTTTAGATCCTCCAACAGTCTGTTTATCCATGTGCTCTTATCTTTGCCATAAATCTCTTATGTGGTTCCTTATCAAGTGCTTTTGAAAATCCATACAAATCACCTCCATTAGATTTCTTTTATCTATCATCTATTATTTCTTCAAAGAATTATTTAAGGTTTGTCAGGTACAACTTATCTTTTAGAATTCTGATGGCCCTCATTAACTCGTATGCCTCTAAATGCTTAGTAATTTCATTCTGTATTATCGACAGTAATTGTCGTTTGTCATCAACTGAAATCAGACTAACCGGCCTATAGTTCCCTGTCTTATCTGTCTTTTTTTTTGAAGAATGGCACTGTGTTTGTCACCCTCCAGTCCTCTAGCACAGTTTTCCTTTTCAAAGAATTTTGGTAAGTTATAGTCAAAGCCTTTGCTTTTTCTTCCTTAGTTTTCCTGAGATGTGCATCAATTCTGAAGGTACATCTGACAATGATATGCCTACCTTAAGTTTGGGTAACTTCTTTAGTGCCAGCTCTCTTTGAATAATAGCTCCCACTAACTGTTCTGTGCCCACCTTTGGTGGTTCTACAATCTCAATATCCACCTGCTCTTTGAACACTGAGGCAAAGTACAAGCTTTACCTCCTTTATCTCCTGACAGCCCTACTCAAGCTTGACTATCCTCTTATTATTAATTTATCTATAGAAAGCCTTCTTACTGTCATTTTTAAAATTTTCTCTCATAGTCCCTCTCAGCCTTTCTAACCTTCCTTTTAATAATAAGTGCTAAATACTGCTGCTTTTAGTTTCAAAATTTATCTAACCTATTAATCCCTTTGATGCATTCCCTTTTTCCTTACTGGAGTATACTTGATTTATACCTTCCAACCTCTGTTTAAATAGTTCCATTGCTGATCTATAGTTCTACTTGCCATTTTTCATTCCATTTAATCTGGGCATTTGTATCTTGTTCTAATTTGCTTTTTTCAGTCAAGTACCAGTACTTGCTTCCTTCCTTGTCTGAGCAGCAACATAATTG
Organism: Squalus acanthias; assembly: GCA_030390025.1. NCBI lineage: Eukaryota > Metazoa > Chordata > Chondrichthyes > Squaliformes > Squalidae > Squalus > Squalus acanthias. The sequence continues at coordinate 61,496,558 of CM059439.1, forward strand.
ACTGCCTGTGGGGTAGCCACCTGTTGGAATGCATGCTGCAAGAAACCCATCTGCCTTCTGTATGTGTCTCGCACTATTACTAAGCTCAGTAACTTGGAGCTTAAATGAATATGCTGGAGACTCTTCCTACCGGTGTTTACACCCTGGAGCTCCCACATCCAGAAATATTGCCCAACATGGGTTGCTGCTCTCCTGCCATTAGAGCCCTATTAAACTTGAATTTATGCCATACAAAAAAATAATAAATGGTATAAAAAGCTGAGGTGAGTTTAACTATTTACACAATTTTGTTGTTCACCCCAATTTGAAGCAAGTTTGCTCCACAAACGAACTCTTCTGTTCCGCCATTTGACATCTCACCTGAAGGACAGCAGGTCCAACATTGCAGCACTTTCTCAGTACAGCACTAGTTTCAGCCTCGAATATGTGCTGAAAGCTTTGGCTGGGTCTTGAATTTGCAACATCTTCACTCAGAAGAGAGTGCTATGAACTGAAGAGTTAGTTCTGCCAAACAGTCTCTAGCAAAAAATAATTCGAACTCTGGAGGAGCACACTGCTTAATCCCACTATTGTGATATTTCCATTTCCTACGCTAATCATTCTTTTTGATTTTCTTGAATGAGACGGCCAGTTGGTGGTAAATTATCTGCCTTTTTTTACTGTTGACTCTAAACTGAGTTGAAACTGCCACTTTTTACATTTTACTTTGGAGCATTACAGTTGGCAGTGGGACAACTTTTATACAATCATACTGAGCTAGATTTGAACTCTGAGGTGAAAGGACAGTGTTTTAACTAACTATACTAATCAGTCCCACAGGGCCTTAGCATTTAAACTCCATCTGAAAAGCACTTTGGGACACCCTGAGGTCGCGAAAGTTGCTATATAAATACAAGACTTTCTTTCTTCATCTTTAGCATCAACAACATACATTCAACTAAATGTTTATAATTAAATATCTTTGGCATCCAGACCATCTCATCTTGATATTGCAAAGTAGACCGCTATTGTCACTGTAATGTATACATGACTGCAGTTCTCCTTCTCCAATTGCCATAAAAGCATATAGGTGTATTTTCCTTTGTTTGCTAACTTGAGCAAAGAAGTGGATGTGCATTCTTCTGTATTTTTTTGTTAAAACCAGTAAATGGAGGAAAATATAGTCATTTATTTAGCACTTTCTGTACAAGGAAAATTCTTTCCTTCATGCACTGGCTGTCAACTTTGTATGTGTATACAATGCATGTCTGTGAGAAATGCTACCTATTGCTGTTTTTGTGTTGTACCATGCGCCATGGTTTTTTTAACGAGACTGTGTAATGAGATTGCTATGTTGTCGTTACTCCTCCTCATTTCTCCTTCACATTGCAGGACACGGCCTCCAAAATACTTGTGATGTCTGAATCTGAACTATCCGTGCTACTGCCAGGAGAAACAGAGACTGTTGATGGGCCTACAACCATTGCATCTTTCTTGGTAAAGTCAAACAACATGTGCTTTTTCTGAAGGATGAATGCCTGTTTTAGTTGAAAAGATCTATCACTAACCAATTGTTAGCGCTAAATTTATTTTAAGAGAATAATAATAGTGCAGTGCTGAATTACACAATATTTTGCACAGTAACAGTATTGCACTGTCAGATGCATGCTATTCTGCTTATTTTGAGACTGTATATAGATAAGTGGGATAAGTGTCAACATGTTGTTAAACATCCTGGGTCCAGTAGGACATATTTGTAAACTCTATCCATTAGTGTTGGCAGGTTTTGGTAAGGGAGGGGGGAAGGTGCAGTGAGGACAGTGAGATATCATAGCTGCGCTTGATCCTGTACTCGCTGATGTCCATGTACACACTTTCCAGAGGAAGTCACTAGGTGGTGATCAGAATGAGAACAGGACTTTTTTTTCAACTCTTTCCTCACTTCGATTTTCTCCCCTTCTGTCTTGAAGTTGATAACACATGTTGGAGTATGGCTTAGCAGGTGTCAGTTGCCCTCTTCATTTTCTGATCAGCATTATTTTAATGTCCGCAGTAAATAAAGCTATGGGGTCAGCACAGCCTAAGGACCCTTAGTCCATGCATCTACTTTCCAATCGGGTTCAGGAGGGGAACTCTGTCATGCCATTTGTAGCACCTCTACTACCACCCCAGTGAGATCAGCTAACTCAAATCTGGGATCTTCTGGTCTGATTCAATTACATGCTGTGATTACCTGTTGAGCTATCAAAGGTGCAGATGCTGAATTCTGGAGGCTGTTTTTGCTTTGCCCTCTAACCCAAATGGGAACTAGACTGAAATTTCCAAGTGCCAGAAGACTGGCAGATAGCTAACGTAATACCTATATTCAAGAAGGGGGATAGAACATGTCCAGGGAATTATAGACCAGTCAGCTTAACATCGGTGGTAGGAAAAATAATGGAATCCCTACTAAAGGAGAAAATAGAAGAACATCTAGAGACCAAAAATATAATAAGGAATAGTCAGCATGGATTTCAAAAGGGAATTTCTTGCTTGACCAACCTCATTGAATTTTTTGAAGAGGTAACGGAGATATAATTTATCTAGCTTTTCAAAAGGACTTCAATAAGGTACCCCATAATAGACTAATGAATAAGGTCAGAGAATCTGGAGTCAGAGGACAAGTAGCAGAATGGATAGCTAGCTGGCTTTAAGACAGAAAGCAGAGATGGGGTAAAGCGTAGCTATTCACAGTGGCAGAAGGTGGGTAGTGGTGTTCCACAAAGATCAGTGCTGGGATCACTGTTGTTCACAAATTAATGATTTAGACTTTGGAATCAAAAACACAATTTCTAAATTTGTGGATGACACCAAATTGGAAGGGATAGTCAATACTGAGGAGGACTGCAACAAATTACAGGAGGACATTAATAAACTTGCAGAATGGGCATATAATTGGCAAATGAAGTTCAACACAGATAAATGTGAGGTATTACATTTTGGTGGGAAGAATAGGGAGGTTACATATTACTTGGAGGGTGCGAGTCTAGGTGGGGTAGAGGAACAAAGGGATCTCTGAGTATAAATACACAAATCACGAAAAGTTGTGACACAGGTTAGCAAGGCCATGAAAAAAAGCAAACCAAGCACTAGGGTTTATTTCTAGAGGAATAGAATTGAAAAGTAGGGAAGTTACGCTAAACCTGTATTGAACCTTGGTTAGACCACACTTAGAGTATTGCATACAGTTCTGGTCGCCATATTGTAAAAAGGATATAGAGGCACAGGAGAGGGTGTAGAGAAGATTTACAAGGAGGATACCAGAAATGCGAGGGTATACATATCAGGAAAGGATGAACAGGCTGGGTCTCTTTTCTCTTGAAAAAGGAAGGCTGAGGGGTGACCTAATAGAGGTCTTTAAAATTATGAAAGGTTTTGATAGAGTGGATACAGAGAGAATGTTTCCACTTGTGGGGAAGAGCATAACTAGAGGCCATCAATATAAGATAGTCACCAAGAAATCCAATAGGGAATTCAGAAGAAACTTCTTTCCCCAAAGAGTGGTGAGAATGTGGAAATTGCTACCACGGGGAGTGGTTGAAGTGAATAGTATAGATGCATTTAAGGGGAGTCTAGACAAGCATATGAGGGAGAAGGGAATAGAGGGTTATGCTGATAGATTTAGATGAGGAAAGACTGGAGGAGGCTCGAGTGGAGCGTAAGTGCCGAATGGCCTGTTTCTGTGCCGGATATCCTATATAATTTTGCTTTGAACCTTCAAAAGTCACCATAGAGGCGCTGGAAATTGAGTGGTTGTGCCCCAAGAGGGAAGCAGGGTGCTACTGGAAGTGCCCTGCATCCCTCTTGGGGCGCTGCGAGTCAATATTGCGGCACTACGTGCCGCAGCGCCACATTGCGCCATGGTATTGCAGGCCTTCCGTCCCTTCTTAAAGGGGAGGGGCCTTGCGCAGTGCGACCCAGGGCCCAGCTTGGCCCCCAGGGATCGGGAGTGCCGGCAAAAGAGCCCGGCACTCAAGAGAAGTGCCGGGTTTTGGAGCGCAGCCAGCACTCCGCGGGGGGTGGGCCGTTCAGGAGGCCGGGGACGGGAGTGCAGGCAGGTGCTGGCAGGTGGCCAGCAACAAAAATGGCCGCCCGCACCTCGCCTTTAAATAGAGCCTCCCCGGCCGCAGGTAGGCCCCCCTGACGACGTCGGACATAGCGTCCGGTGGTAAGTCAGGGGGCGCTCCCGAAGATCGCGAGCGGGGCGCTGCGCACGGCGAGGACGTCATCGCCAGTGGTGCAGCGCCGCAGGGCGCTACCGGTTAGCGCCACCGCTAACCTCCCGCTGAATCTCACGGGAGCCATGGGCAGCGCCTCGCCCGGGCGCTAGTTGCTTTGCGCCCCATTAGCGCCAAGCAACCCAATTTTTCCCCCCAAGGGTCTAATGAGGGTGAGGAACTTAACGTAATTAAAATAAGTAGAGAAACTAATGGGACTAAAAGCCGACAAATCCCTTTAACCTGATGGCCTACATCCTAGGGTTCTAAAAGAGGTGACTGAAGAGATAGTGGATGCATTGGTTTTGAACTTCCAAAATTCCCTAGATTCTAGAATGGTCCCAGCGGATTGGAAGGTGCAAATGTAACACTGCTATTCAAGAAAGGAGGGAGAGAAAAAATAGGGAACTACAGGCCAGTTAGCCTGACATCAGTCATCGGGAAAATGCTGGAATCCATTGTTAAGGAAGTGGTATCAGGGCACTTAGAAAATCATAACATGATTAGGCAGAGTCAACATGGTTTTATGAAAGGGAAATTGTGTTTGACAAATTTATTCGAGTTTTTTGAGGATGTAACTAGCAGTGTAGATAAAGGGGAACCAGTGAATGTCGTATATTTCCAAAAGGCATTTGATAAGGTGCCACACAAAATGTTGTTACACAAGATTAGGGCTCATGGGGTTGGGGGTAATATAGTAGCATGGATAGAGGATTGGTTAATGGACAGAAAACAGAGAGTAGGGATAAACGGGTCTATTTCAGGTTGGCAGGCTGTAACGAGTGGGGTGCCGCAAAGATCAGTGCTTGGGCTTCAGCTATTTGCAATCTATATTAATGACCTAGATGAAGGGACCGAGTGTAATGTATCCAAGTTTGCTGATGATACAAAGCTAGGTGGGACAGTAAGCTGTGAGGAGAACACAAAGAGTCTGCAAAGGGATATAGATAGACTAAGTGAATGGGCAGTAAGGCGGCAGATGGAGTATAATGTAGGGAAATGTGAGGTTATTCACTTTGGTAGGAAGAATAGAAAAATAGAATATTTTTTAAATGGCGAGTAACTTTCAAATGTTGGTGTTCAGAGAGATTTGGGTGTCCTCGTGAAAGAAACACAGAAAGCTAGCATGCAGGTACAGCAAGCAATAAGGAAGGCAAATGGCATGTTGGCCTTTATTGCAAAGGGGTTGGAGTATAAGAGTAAGGAAGTCTTGCTACAATTGTACAGGGCCTTGTTGAGACCACACCTGGAGTACTGTGCACGGTTTTGGTCTCCTTATCTAAGGAAGGATATACTTGCCTTGGAGGCGGTGCAACAAAGGTTCACTAGATTGATTCCTGGGATGAGAGGGCTGTCCTATGATGAGAGATTGTGTAGAATGGGCCTATACTCTGGAGTTTAGAAGAATGAGAGGTGATCTCATTGAAACATACAAGATTCTGAAGGGGATTGACAGGGTAGATGCTGAGAGGTTGTTACCCCTGGCTGGAGTGTCTAGAATTAGGGGGCATAGTCTCAGGATAAGGGGTCAGCCATTTAAGACCGAGATGAGGAGGAATTTCTTCACTCAGAATCTTTGGAATTCTCTGCTGTGAATGCTGAGTCTTTGAGTATATTCAAGGCTGAGATAGATAGATTTTTGGACTCTAGGCGAATCAAGGGATATGGGGATTGGGCGGGAAAGTGGAGTTGAGGTCGATGATCTTATTGAATGGCGGAGCAGGCTCGAGGGGCCGTATGGCCCACTCCTGCTCTTATTTCTTATGTTCTTATGTTGTTATACTGCAAAGGAGGCAGCCATTGCAGTTGTAATGTACCTAGTTGTTCTGCAGTCTTTTTTTCCCATTTGCTGTACAAGCACAATTATTTTTGAAGCATGTTACAGGAAACTTGCTGCAGAGAAAATTCCTTCATTCATATCCTGCTGCCAGCTTAAATTGATACACTATGAGGAATGTTGCTAATTATTATTTGTTTTTTCTGTAATGCTGTGTGCCTCAGTGTTGGTTTTTATACTGTATCAACTAATGAGATTGCTGTGTTATTCTTACTCCTCCGTCCTTCATATATTACAGAGATTGAGCATCACTGAGGACACTGAGACTAGAGTAAGTTTGGAGCTCGCAAGAGGACATACAATAATTGTTATTGTTGTGATATTTCTGTCTAGTGCTATAATGTCACACAAGTGCTTTCTTTAGGATGATATGTTTTAGTTGAAAAGTTGAGGAAATCATCAACCATTTATACATTCTAACACTTAATTGAACAGAGAATGTGCATCCTTCACTTTCCCTTCAAATCAGAATAAAACTAAAATGCAAATATTCATCAGTCCAGTGAGAAAACTGAAATTGTGTGAACTCATCTACTAGCTTCTTTGATGGCTTTATGTGTTGCCATGTTGCAGAATACTCCAGCTTTGTTTCCCAGTCTGTGCTGATTTAGCTGAGAAAGAAAGGAAGAAGGAAGAACTTTTGAAGTGTACTACTGTTGTAGGGAAGCTATTTTTAATAAATAAAATTGTACAGCATGCTATTGTTCTAACTTCAGAATTTTAAAGCTTCCTTTTCCACTGACAACAGTAAGCATCTTACCAATACTGAAGGATACAGGGCCTCACAAATAAAACATTTGCCGTAGTATTTACCTAACTTTACAAGATGCGCTTGAGATGCAAGTAACTTTTTTTCACATCCCTGAACCATGTATTCTCAGTTAATTAACCTATTACACAGGCCTGGCTCAAACCTAACTAGCAAACATATATCTTCCCCTCCCAAAGGAACCGTTCCCTCCATAACACCCTGGTTCACTCTTCCACCATTCTGATCACTTATTGTCCTTCCTCTGGCACCTTCCCATACAAGTGCAGGAGATGCAACACCTTTCCATTCACCTCCTCCCACACCCCAGGTACTCCTTCTGTCTGAGGCAGCAATTTCCATGTACCTCCTCCAACCTAGTACACTGTATCAATTGCTCACGTGTGGTCTCCTCCACACTGAGAAGACCAAATGCAGATTAGGTGACTACTTTGCCAAACATCTCCATTCTGTCTGCAAGTGCAACCCCAAGCTCCTTGTCACTGAAGTGTCACTCCTACACTGATCTCTCTGTTTGTCCTTCTACATTTTTCCAATGAAGCTCAATGCAAGTTCAAGGAACAGAACCTTATCATATTTTATTAAGCATTTTGTCCCTAATATTGACTTGAATGATTTCAGATGTAAACTTTCTTTTCAGCAGGGGATGCTGGTGATGTGGCAGGCACTTTGGGCTGGAAGGCACTTTGAGTCGGCAGGCACTTTGGGGTGGAAAAAGACGGGTTGGCGCTTGGACGGTGACCCTCAGTTGGAGCACCGTGCTGGTGGAGCAGTCTGCACTCTTGGTGTTGGCCAGCTTTTTTTCTTATACCAGGCTGTTGGATTGTGTTCCATATTGCTAACTTTTTCTGTTTCCATTTCAAACTTGCCTTACCCCACTATGCTCTCTGTGTCTCTTAAAGGCCTTTAATTTATTTTATTATGCTTCTTCCTATTGTCTCGTGTTAATATCACTTAACCATCTCCTGTTTTTCGTTTAAGTACTTTACATGACATGCCATTTCCTCTCTTGTAGATGTGTGTGTTTGTTTTTTTCCGCCCTTCCCCTTCCCTTTGTTCTATTCCTTTTTAAGTGCTGTTCAACTGTAATTTTTCACAGTTCCGTTGAAGGGTTTACTCCTGAAAATGTAATTTGTTGGTTCTCTCCACAGATGCTGACCAATCTGTTAAGTGTTGCTCGCATTTTCTGTTTTTGTTTCAGATTTTCAGTTTTTTTGCTGCTTGTTTTTACTAATTTTATGGGCAGGGTTAGCGCTTTTTAATCAGAATTATGTAATTTCTATATGTTTGTTATGTTATATATGGCAGTCAAAAGCTGTTTGAAAAAATTGAGTGAGTGATTGAATTAGTTTGTGGTTGATTTCCAGCTGTCCAGTGTCCAGCTGGCTGCAAATTGTGTGGTTGAAAAAAATTGAGTGGTTCAGTCGCACTTATTTGTGGTTGATTTCTAACTGTCCAGTGAATTGAAGTATTCTTTGGTATACTTTTAAGCAATGGGATATTTAAGTCAATCATCATGATTAACTTAAAGAAAGTGGTTATTTGAGACAATCAAGATCTTTTGACCTATAAATATTTGATGGCTTTGAGATGTCATGCTTTCTGAAAGTTTAATATTGGCAAGACTTTGAATTATATAGATAAATTAGCTGCCAGGAAATTTGCTGCACAAAGAAAATTCCTTTATGTTAGACTTGAATCCCTACACCATGTGTTCCCTGGAGGATTGTTGCTAAAATATGTCTTTTTGTTGTGCTGCGTCCCTCGGTGAAATTTATTTGACTGTGTCGGTTAATGAGAATGCTATGTTAATCTTACTCTTTCTTCCTCACTTTACATTGCAGAAGTCAGCTACCATACAAGTTGTTGGGGATGCCACTGAGACTCGACTAAGTTCACAGCTTTTAAAATCAACTGAAAGTACAGGTGGCATTGAGGTAATGTCAAACCATGAGCACTTTCTTTTCAGGTGACTTTGGGCTAAAAATTCGTGGCCGCCATGAGAGTTGCCGGTGTCACCATGGCCTCGGGTTAACGGCCGCTGAAAATGGACGAAGCGCTACAAAAGAAAGATTCGCGCTGGGGGCTAAAGATTTTTAGCCCAGCGCTAACTTACCGTGTAACGGCCTCCTGGTGGCATTAGTGCTGGCATGGGAATCGAAGTTGCCATCCAGAAGCGGCGTTCCAGCAGCCTCTGGAAGCAAGGCAATAGAGTTCACTAGGCATTGTGAGAAATTAAAAGGGCAATGCAATTGCTGGCTGGACCACATAAAGCATTTTCGGGTCCTGCTCTCGTCCACCAAAACTGCTCATTATTCCAGGATCATTAGGGAATGCAAAGATAACCCCCAGCTTCTATTTTCTACTGAAAACCCTCTTCTTAACCCCCTCTCCCCGTCTCCTCCACCTCACCACCAACATGGACTTCTTTGTCTCTAAGATTGAGACCATCTGATCAGCTGCCTCTGCCACTTCCCTTCTTTCCCCTAGCCCACTGGGCCAAACTTCCTCTAAGGTTCCCCCCTGCCCTAGCCCTGAACTTGCATCTTTTTCCAGTTTCTCTCTGATCTCCCCTCATAACCTCTCCGTGCTCATCTTGTCCATGAGACCCACTTTCTGCTCCCTCGAACCTATTCTCACTAAACTGCTGACCACCCAACTTCCTTTTCTGGGTCCCATGTTAGCTGATATTGTTAATGGTTCTCTCTTCTTAGGTACTGTCCCCCTCTCCTTCAAATCTGCCGTCATCACCCCTCTCCTTAAAAAAACAACCCTTGATCCCTCCGTCCTTGCAAACTACCGCCCCATCGCCAACCTCCCTTTCCTCTCCAAAGTCCTTGAACGTGTTGTCGCCTCCCAAATTTGTGCCCATCTTTCCTGGAACTCCATGTTTGAATCCCTCCAATCAGGTTTACGCCCCTGCCACTGAACCAAAACGGCTCTTATCAAAGTCACAAATGACATCCTATGTGACTGTGACACAGGTAAACTATCCCTCCTCATCCTTTTCGAGCTGTCTGCAGCCTTTGACACAGTTGACCATTCCATCCTCCTCCAATGCCTCTCCACCATCGTCCAGCTGGGTGGGACTGCACTCGCCTGGTTCCATTCTTATCTACCTAATCATAGCCAGAGAATCACATGCAATGGTTTCTCTTCCCACTCCTACATCGTTACCTCTGGTGTTCCCCAAGGATCTATCCTTGGCCCCCTCCTATTTCTCATCCACATGCTGCCCCTCGACGACATCATCCAAAAACGCTGTCTGTTTCCACATGTACGCTGGTGACACCCAGCTCTACCTCCACCACTTCCCTCGAACCCTCCACTGTCTCTAAATTGAGAAGTCGCGCAACACCAGGTTATAGTCCAACAGTTTTATTTGAAATTACGAGCTTTCGGAGCGCTGCTCCTTCATCAGGTTCGTCCTTGACTGTACCTGACGAAGGAGCAGCGCTCCGAAAGCTCGTAATTTCAAATAAAACTGTTGGACTATAACCTGGTGTTGTGCGACTTCTCATTTTTGTCCACCCCAGTCCAACACCGGCATCTCCGCATCATGTCTCTAAATTGTCAGACTGCTTGTCTGACATCCAGTACTGGATGAACAGAAATTTTCTCTAATTAAATATTGGGAATTCCGAAGCCATTGTCTTGGCTCCCCGCCACAAACTCCGTTCCCTAGCCACCAACTCCATCCCTCTCGCAACATCTGCCTGAGGCCGGACCAGACTGTTCGCAACCTTGGTGTCATATTTGACCCGGCAATGAGTTTCCGACCACATATCCGCGGCATAACTAAGACCGCCTATTTCCACCTCCGTAACATCGCCTGTCTCCGCCCCTGCCTCAGCTTAACTGCTGCTGAAACCCTCATCCATGCCTTTGTTACCTCTAGACTTGACTATTCCAAAACACTCCTGGCTGATGTCGAAGTCTCGACTCCGAGTAAGACTCTGAAACAAACTGTACCGTCAGATAAACAAAGCTTTATTCTTTTACTTGCGCAAGGGGAGCGAGAGTCCAGTCAATGGTTAGGCTCACACTCCAAAGAACATTAGCGAATGCAGGATATTTATACATTAAAACAGGCAAGCGTTCCATAAATCATGTGTAATGGTATTGTATCCTCTTAAACGAATTAAGAGTTTAAACAAAGACACTCAAGGTCAGCAGGACAGAAATGTCTTCAGACAAGGTAAGTTAATTATATTCTGTCAAGAGGTTTTGTCTGAATCTTGTTACTAAAAATGACTTACTCACTCATGTCTGATTATCATGTTTATACAGTGGAGAACACTAGTTCCATATGATCATGCATAAACATCGCTAGTCAACTCTGTACAAAGCTATTTCAGTATTCAGGCAGATAAAGAGAAACGAGATTGACCTTTAACAGAATTGTTTTTCATTCTTTGGCTAGATGTCGTTATGTTAGTTGCTGGTGACTCGACTTTTTAGTCCACAGGCAATGGTACACGATACATTAGATGTCAAGTATCCCATCATGCACTAGTAAGGGCAAAATCATATTTCCACACTGGCCTCCCACGTTCCACCCTACGTAAACTTGAGGTCATCCAAAGTTCGCTGCCCGTGTCCTAACTCGCACCAAGTCCCGTTCACCCATCACCCCTGTGCTCGCTGACCTACACTGGCTCTCGGTTAAGCAACGCCTCGATTTTAACCCACACGACGGGCTTAATTAGCCCAATTAAACCAAAATTGTGTAAGTAGGCCGGCTGGTGCCGGCAGTGGGTCCGGAATCCGTCGAGCTCCGTTCCCGATGCCAACTCGCCTCCATGAACAGAATCGCAGCCTGAGTTTTTGTTGCTAAAACCAGAAAAATTAAACTTCAGTGAAAATGCAACTAATTTTCATTAATTATTTTTTGCCAAATGTCTCTGCAACAAAACTTAGCACTCATAAAAGGGTCTAATTAAGAAAACATACAATGGATGTTTATTCAACACTTCTCTCCTAGCTTGAATAATGGTACAGTTTTTCATAACTTCTCGTATTTTTTTGCTGTTTGCTTTTGAGTTCTTTTTCAAATGTACAAATATAAAGCAAATGCCCCTGCCCTAACACTTTATAATACATTACAACATGTATAGCCATTGAAAAATGGTAAAATTGTAATGTTTCACTTATCGCATATGTCTCATCAATGACATCTGCCACCTTAATTAGCACATATTTTCAGTCCAAAGGAAAATTTGGAACAAAAAGCTGTTGAGTTCTAACAATTGTATCACTTTGTATAGGATCAAAGTCTTGTAATGGAGGAAGCTCAAGAATCTCAGAGCTACACCAAATCCATCCTGAGGTACATTGGTGATGATACCAACATCCATGAGAAAGACCTGAAAGAACCCGCGGTGCCTATTGGAAATGTAAGAACATAACTATTACTAAAGATGATTACAAAAAATGCAGACGTTGTGACCTATTTGACCAAACCTTCTGGTGCAGAAGGAAAGAAAAGAAACGCTTTTATGGCTGTTACTAAATATACTGCTTGATGTGGAACTGAGCCATATATACCAGGAAAGTTTTAAGTTTCACCTTTGAATTAGCCAATCTCAGCTGGAATGTAGTGAGGCACAATTGACCTTAGCATCCACAGGCTAGTAACATAGGAACAAGAGTAGGCCATTCAGCCCCTCGAGCCTATTCCGCCATTCAGTTAGATCATGGCTGATCTGTATCTTAACTCCAACTACCCGGCTTGGTTCCATAACTCTTAATAACCTTGCCTAATGGGAAGAGAGTCAGACTTGATTTTGATGTCTCCATTATCAGGAGCCTTTATAGATCTCAAAACTCTGATTTGTAGAACTAATTGTATTACCATTTTTCTCCTTGCTCCACATCTCAAAGAGGTGGCATAGTGGCAACACGGTGGCATAGTGGTTAGCACTGGTGCCTCACAGCGCCAGAGACCCGGGTTCGAATCTGGCCTCGGGTGACTGTCTGTGTGGAGTTTGCACATTCTCCCCGTGTCTGCGTGGGTTTCCTCCGGGTGCTCCGGTTTCCTCCCACAGTCCAAAAATGTGCAGGTTAGGTTGATTTGGCTATGATAAATTGACCCTTAGTGTTAGGGGGGGATTAAATATGTGGGGTTATGGGGATAGGATGGGATATGTTAGGGGGAATTAAATACGTGGGGTTACGGGGATAGGGTGGGATATGTGTCGGTGCAGGCTCGATGGGGATTCTGTGTGAGAGAGCAGGGACAGGGTACTGGATTTGGATGATCAGCCATGATCGTATTGAATGGTGGAGCAGGCTCGACGGGCCGAATGGCCTACTCCTGCTCCTAGATTCTATGTTAATCTATGTTAAAAGGATGATTCATGTTGAAAACAGTTCATGAGTGCTGATACCCTTCCAAATGCTGAAGGGTGACAAAGAACAGAGAAACCTAGGAGTGCAAATATATAATTCCTTGGAAGTGCAAGTGCAGGTAGATAAAGCCATAAAAAATGTTTTGGATCTTATAAATAGGAGCATAGAGGCAATAAACTTGTACAAGTCAATGGTGCCGTCCCCTATTGCCATAATCTAAACTGTGATCTGGGAACTGGCTTTAAGTTCTTTAAAGTACTGTGCTTTTCGAAAATAGTAAAAGTGTAGTAAAGCACTGTTAAGAATTTATGGCCAGATCTGAAGTCATGCCACAAATGCTACTATAGTGTTGTTCATAACGGCACCCTTTAATCGCCTTCACACTGTTCTCATCCCTGGTACGCCCACATCCAGCAACTCCCGTCCTTAATGCTGTCCTGCTCTGCCACCCTCGTCCTACTGCCCTCACACCCCAACACTACCCTCCGACCACTATCACACATTTGCACCCCCACCACTTCCACATTTCTAGCACATCATTCATATTACTCTCAGATTAAAGTACCAAGTTTCTTCTATCTTAGTGACTTTTATTGACTAGTGCACAAATACTTGCTTAAATGTATTTAATTAAGTGCACACATCTAAGAAGGAAGCTTGTATTCAAAATGTATATATTTGGAATACAGTACAGTCAGGATGTAGATTTATTGAGTGCAAACGTAATCTTTCACCTGGCATTGATATTTATGCCAAATTACTGCCATGCTAAATTGAATTCTCATTAGTGATACTCTGTTTATGGTGGTTTTCATTTTCTACTATAGATTTCCTACCATAGAGCAGTATATTTAGGCAGAAAATTGCTGAATCAGTTATTTGGGAGAAATGGAGTCAGTTAGGTGATATGTTCGAAAAAGTATAGATTTTGAAACATTCTGGACAGATGAGCTAAAATGGGCCAAATGATCTTCCGCATCATGTCATCTAAACTATCTCTCGGTTGAGTCTAAGATTTTCTCCTCTGCATATTTTACAATAACATTATTAAATTTACCAGTAAGAATTGTCTTTTATGTCTTCTAATACCTTCATTAGAGTTTTTACGCAAAGGCTTTAGCCTGTCGCAGAAGCCCAGGTTTTGATCAGATGTTTTTCCCAGTACAGTTGAAGGGAGTTACCAACGACGCCCTGTGCAATTTGAGAAGGCGCAGTTTGTAGAATATCCCAGCATGCATCAGTAGGATTCTCTTTGGATTTTCCATGTAGGACAGTGTTGCCCAATAGAAATCGCTGACTGGCCGAAGGCGTGGCTATGGCAGCACCGTTTTAACCACATGCACTAATTTTAGTAGAAAATGCCTTGCGCACAATACAGGTAAATGTAATTCATGTATGTATTTACTTAACAAACATCAACCACCATTCAGTGTGAAACTTTGCAGTCTTTCTCTTTCACCAAAGTTCAGAATGCCGCCATTAATTTATCAAACACAGCACATTTTGTCCAGCAGTTGCGAGCAGTACTTTGGCCATCAGAGTGATTACTGTTGAGAGGATGTTGACTTGCACAATGAGACGTGCCAGATCCGTCCGGCTCTCCATCCAGAACGCAGTTGGATGCTGCTTGCCGTTTGCAATGACATGTCCTGTTGGAGCTGCTTCTTATTAGCTGGGCTTGCTTTCTTCTGCTGGCCTGGAGCAGTTGTTCCGATTGGTCGTGATAACAGCTCTTCTCTTCATAGAATATTGCCGGTGTTTCCATGGTGCTGAAGTGTAGCATTTTCACCTGTGATGCACACCATTTTAGTAGATAAACAATAAGCAGGAGCCAAGTAAGTAAAGTACACACAATGATCAAAAAATATCCGCGCACTCTGCTTTTCATCTTACCATTGTAAAGGTTCAATTTCCGGCACCTAAATATAGGTTTGCAACATTCTCCATTTTATTGTATACGACCAGTCCAGATACACACTATGGCCTAGAAATTTGATGAGGCTCAAAAATGGCCGGTGGCACCATGGGACGAGATTTGCTCGTGCCCGTAAAAAAAATTACAGGCAGCACGTTATTTTGGTGTGGCCTGCTGATCTGATTGATTTCAGCGCACAACCAAGTGACGAAAGTGCTGCTTCAAGCTGTGCGCTCAACAGGAGGCCCAATGTTGTGTCCCTGAAGCGAGGCTGCATTTTCCTGAAGCAAGGCTATCATTTTAGAAAGCAGTCTCGAGCCCTTAAAGGGGAATTGCCTTCTGAAAAAAATCCTAAAAATCATTCAAAAATAGGCAGTCTCTAGCCCTTAGCGCTCAACTGCCTTCTGAAAAAAAAACATTAAAAATCCTTCCAAGCTAGGCAGTATTCGGCTCTTGTAGCTGAACTGCCTTTTCCACGTAAAAAATGGCAAAATTGCTTCAGCACTAACACAAATGGCTCAACAGGCCAGGGAAAGGGCACTCAGGATCTCGCACGCAGCACTCCAGCTTTGTGCAGGCGGTCAAAAGCGGAAGGGAAGTCCTCTACCCACAGAGGGCCAGGAGGCCCTCCAGAAAGAAGGATGTGGGACCAGATCGCTGAGGCCATCACTGCTAACAGTGTCAGTCCAGGACCTGGCTCCAGTACCCAAAGAAGTTTCATGACCTCAGACAAGTGGTCATGGTCAGTGAATGCATCTTCTCTCCTACCAACTGCACCACTAGCCTCACACACTGCTCAATGCACGACCATCCTCACCCCCCCGCCCCAACCGCCCCCAATCACTCACCTACCAACAATGTCTACCCAAGACGAGGCACTCCTCACATTCCGAGCTTCACCTCACCCCCTTGGAGGAGACGGTGCTGGTCATTCTTGGCAGCGGCACTTAATCAACAATAACCTGCTCACCAATGTTCAGTTTGGATTCCATCAGGGCTATTCGGCTCCAGACCTCATTACAGCGTTGGTCCAAACATGGACAAAAGAGCTGAAGAGGTGACGTGAGAGTGACTGCCCTTGATATCAAGGCAGCATTTGACCGAGGGTGGCAGTGAGGAGCCCTAGTAAAATTGAAGTCAATGGGGTTCAGGGGGAAAACTCTCCACTGGCTGGAGTCATACCTAGCACAAAGGAAGATGGTTGTGGTTGTTGGAGACCAATCATCTCAGCTCCAGGACATCACTGCACAAGTTCCTCAGGGCAGTGTCCTAGGCCCAACCATCTTCAGCTGCTTCATCAATGACTTTCCCTCCATCATAACATCAGAAATAAGGATGTTCGCTAATGTTTGCACAGTGTTCAGTTCCACTTGCAACTCCTCAGATAATGAAGCAGTCCGAGCCCGCATACTGCAAGACTTGGACAACACTCAGGCTTGGGCTGATGTGTGGTGCCAATGATACTTGCCACTTAAGTGGCAGACAATGACTATCTCCAACAACCACCTCCCCTTGACATTCAATGGCATTACCATCAAATCCCCTAACATTAACATCCTGGGGGTTACCATTGACCAGAAACTTGTGGCTACAAGAGAAAGTCAGAGGCTGGGTGTTCTGCGGCAAGTGACTCACCTCCTGACTCCCCAAAGCCTTTCCACATCTACAAGGCACAAATCAGGAGTGTGATGGAATACTCTCCACTTGCCTGGATGAGTGCAGCTCCAACAACACTTAAGAAGCTCAACATCATCCAGGACAAAGCAGCTCGCTTGATTGGCACCCCATCCACCACCTGAAACATTCACTCCTTCCACCACTGGCGCACCGTGGCTGCAGTGTGTACCATCCATAAGATGCACTGCAGCAACTCGCCAAGGCTTCTTCGACAGCACCTTCCAAACCCGCAACCTCTACCACCTAAAAGGACAAGGGCAGCAGGTGCACAGAAACACCACAACCTTCAAGTTCCCTTCCAAGTTACACACCATCCTGACTTGGAAATATATCGCTGTTCCTTCATCGTCGCTGGGTCAAAATCCTGGAACTCCCTAGCTAACAGCACTGTGGGAGTACCTTCACCACATGTACTGTAGCAGTTCAAGAAGGTGGCTCACCACCACCTTCTCAAGGGCAATTAGGGATGGGCAATAAATGCGGTGCCCACATCCCGTGAATGAATTAAAAAAAAAAAAGCCTCCTAGAAGAAGAGCCTCCCTGTTGGATCTGGTGGCCACCCATTACCGGTGGCTGTGAAAGTGACCACCGCCCTCAAACCTTTTTGCCTCCAATTCTTCCAGGGCACTACCGGAGATATATCCAGCATCTCCCAGTCAGTTGCACATAAATGGATTGTTTGCCAGGGCCGGCAATTATGTCAACTTCACCTGTGACAACACTAGTCAGAATGGGCAGGCACTGAGGTTTGCATCTCTGGCTGGCTTCCTACGGGTGCAGGGCATCATCGACTGCACACATGTGGCAATCTGTGTACCCCAGATCAACCATGAGTAGTCGTAAACTGCAAGGGGTTCCATTCCATCAATGTGCAGCTGGTGTGCAACCACAAATGATCGTGGTGTGCTGTGCCCTGCACAACATTGCGCAGCAACGAGGATTGGAGCTTTGGGAGGAACAAGGCGCTGAGCACACATTGTCTGTGGATGAATGCGAGGAGGAGGTGGAAGATGGTGACCCCAACACAGCACCAGCTGCTCACATGAATGCCAGGGATTCCCTTATGGCTGTAAGGTTCAGTTAGTTATCACCACTGGGCCCATATAACAATCACATGCAATGGCCACTCTCATCCTCTCCCCCCATCCCACAGAGACAAAGCATTCCTGCAACCAATCAACCACCCATTGGACAACTCCTCATTGCTCCCTGTCAATTCACGTCTTCCCATTCACTGAAAAGGCAAGTTGCCACCCAGTAACCAAGGATGGGCAAGGCGGGAAAGTGGTGCAAAGTAATATATTTTATGTGATTCTACTATAGAACAGAAAATTAACAACATAACATTTTCTCATACACGCATGTGCATACCCTTGTGCAACTACAAAACTTTACTCTTTCTTTTCCTACCACTCCTACATGATGCAATCCCTGTGGCTTCAGCAGAGGTAGAGGCAGGCTGCTCAGATCCCTGCTGTGACTGCTGAAATGCTCTTGGCTGACAATCTCTGGGTTTTGGAGCCCGTAAGGGCCCCGCCAAAGACTGCTCCACCTGCACTTGGGGCAGACTCGGTCATCAGGAGATGAGGCAGCATGTTGGGTACTGACTGAGGTGGGCGGGGGCAACGGGTGAGAAGTGGGAGCACTTTGAGTGGAGTCCCCACCTCCATGTCCCCTTTCACCATCATCCCTTTTAAGGGCCAGCCGCACTTTCACTCCTACCACTCTGCTGGAGAGCAGCTTAATGCAGATCATTGACGCGCTGTAAGGCCAAGGCTAAGGTGTCTATCATCCTATTTAAGGTGAGAAGTCGCACAACACCAGGTTATAGTCCAACAGTTTTATTTGAAATCACAAGCTTTCGGAGCTGCTGCCCCTTCGTCAGGTGAAGTAAAGGAATACGAATCGACAAAGCATATATAGACAGAGAACAATGCATGTGTAGCGTACAATGTCAGACGACTACATTTAATCCTCCTGACTGCCTTTCATCACACCTCGGCAGAGAAACAATCAGGTCAGCCAGGAAGGCACCACATCAAAGACATAGCAAGATACAACTGAGACAATGAGGTGGGGTCACAGGGGGTCTAATGTGTCAAATGCTGCAGTCTGTATGGAAAACCATAAACTTTAAAATTTTTACTTTTTTTTTACTGGAAATCACATCTGTGAACAAGCCAACGACGACTCGAGTCTGGATGACTCTACGTCATGTAGCGTGACATGAACCCTAGATCCCGGTTGAGGCCGTCCTCATGAGTGCGGAACTTGGCTATCAGTTTCTGCTCGATGATTTTGCGTTGTCGTGTGTCTCGAAGGCCGCCTTGGAGAACGCTTACCCGCAGATCCGAGTCTGAATGTCCTTGACTGCTGAAGTGTTCCCCGACTGGGAGGGAACACTCCTGCCTGGCGATTGTTGCGCGGTGTCCGTTCATACGTTGTCTCAGTGTCTGCATGGTCTCGCCGATGCACCATGCTCTGGGGCATCCTTTCCTGCAACGTATCAGGTAGACAACGTTGGCCGAGTCACATGAGTATGTACCATGTACCTGGTGGGTAGTGTCCTCACGTGTGATGATGGTATCTGTGTTGATGATCTGGCATGTCTTGCAGAGGTTGCCGTGGCAGGGTTGTGTGGTGTCGTGGTCGCTGTTATCCTGAAAGCTGGGTAATTTGCTGCGAACGATGGTACTTCTGAGGTTAGGCGGCTGTTTGAAGGCGAGTAGTGGAGGCGTGGGGATGGCCTTAGCGAGGTGTTCGTCGTCATCGATGACATGTTGAAGGCTGCGAAGAACATGGCGTAGTTTCTCCGCTCCGGGGAAGTACTGGACGACGTAGGGTACCCTGTTGGTTGTGTCTTTGATGTGGTGCCTTCCTGGCTGACCTGATTGTTTCTCTGCCGAGGTGTGACGAAAGGCAGTCAGGAGGATTAAATGTAGTCGTCTGACATTGTACGCTACACATGCATTGTTCTCTGTCTATATATGCTTTGTCGATTCGTATTCCTTTACTTCACCTGACGAAGGGGCAGCAGCTCCGAAAGCTTGTGATTTCAAATAAAACTGTTGGACTATAACCTGGTGTTGTGCGACTTCTCACTTTTGTCCACCCCAGTCCAACACCGGCATCTCCGCATCATGGCCTATTTAAGGTGCCAGACATGTTGGCATCCAGAGTCTGCATGGTTGTGGTCAAGGCCTGCGTGACTCACTTGTTTGCCGCGATTGATGTTTCACAGAGTTGGCCACGCAATCCACGGAAGAAGAGATCGTTGCAATGCCCTGAGACATCAACCTACTCATGCTTGAGATGGACTCCTCCATTCTCTCTGCAATCGTGGACGGTGTGCGTGGAGGCCTGTCAGTACGTTGCAGATTTTCTGCTGCCCCTCAGTGATTATCCTTTTCTTCGACGGCCCCTGGGGTACAACACCTCCCTCTCCCTCTCCCTAATATTCTGCGTCTCTTCTCCAGCAATGGAGGGAAGAACAGACCTATGAGTGACTGTAATGGCATGTGTTCACCTGATGGATGCAGTGCATTTGGTGAGGGTGACTATCAGGCAGAGGCATAAGGATCAGGGTGAGTGGCAGTGGTGGATGGATAGATGTGGATGTTAGGAAGTGCATAGAAAGAGAAGGAGGGGTACGCTTGCAAGATAAGTGGGTGTGAGGAGTTGTGAAGGAATAGACAGGATTTAGAAAAATGCACGATACTACGAACAGATTTCTGAAATTATTAATAAAAGACATACTGGGTTTAAAAGTCTGAAAGCCTCGGCGACACAGGCTGTAGGCACAATACAAGCTTATGAGATAAGATGGTTTGTTAACACAAAGCTGTGAACACAAGCTTTGATATGGGAATTAGTTAAAAATGCTAAAACAAGCCCTATTGATAAAGCAAAGGTTTGCTTCCAGAGCGTCTGAACATTGGAATCAAAACAATGGAATGACCCAAGTAAAGTGTTATAATCTAACACGTCAAACAGGTGCACAGAACATTAAAAAAACCAAGTGCCTTTGCAAGAATGACATCAAGTAAGAAATACTTGTCGTAAAACAGTTTATGTTAAACTTAAAGACAGGAAACACGATTAAATATGCAACCAATAGAGATAGCTAGAAAACAAGTAAACACTGAGGTAAAGTGTTTTCAATTTACATATTGTAAATATAATACCTACAGAAGCCTTTGAAGAAATTACATCAAGTGAAAGAGCCGCCTGCTGAACAAATAGTTTTAATGTTAAGCTTGAAAGATGGAGTCCCAAGGTCTGATAAAAACCAAGTGAAGTAAATTAGAAATGCATGAAGATACTAGAGAAGTGTTTTTAATTTACAAGTTGTAAAAAGTACACAAACAAGATGACTTTGAAAATATTACTTCAATGGATACACCAAGCAATCACATTGTTCTTGTATTGAACTTCGAATACCATGGAGTTACAACATCTGAAAATAACCAGTTAAAGTAGTATTAGAAATTCAATAGAAAGACTTCCTAAGAATTGCAACAAACAGAAACCATTGCTGTCATTGTGTTTATGATGGTTTTGGAAACACCTAAACAGGACACAAGCCTAAAAGCATTCAACAGAGATATCAATAAAGAATAGAACAAAGTTAGCAAAGAATGACTAGATACAGTTAGCTTACACAAACACGAAAACTTCAAAGAATAAGCCACCCAAAAAAAAGTATAAAAATAGAGCTTTTCAGACAGAAAAGTCAGAAGTCGCTGAGAAGGCAAGCGTTTCTCAACTTAACAGACATTCTCTAAGTTTTTAACTTTTGAGTCTCGGGTAATCAAGGTATTTGATTTTGGTGGATATTCTGGATTAAGAAATAAGTAGAAGTGTGGAAATGTAATGAAGTTAAGATTTGAGAATAAGGATCTCTGATAAGATAATGTAAGCTATTTGTATTTTGAACGATTAAAGTTGCGATTGCCATAATAAATGTTAACTGAATGTCGGTTCTGTAATAAATCTATATATTTTTAGAATAGTCTCAAAGAGTATTCTGTATCATCTTGCGAACTCAAATTCTGTACACTCAAAGGAGTTGCAGAATTCTGGGGGGTATTCCGGACCCTTATAATATCCAGAAGGTTACAGTCTAGTTAAACTTATTAAAAGTACTATCTGGAGCACGGTAACATCTTTAGACCGTTTCTTTTCTTTAGGGAGAGATAGTCTGACCTTTAGACCCAATTAAGCGTCTTATGGGATCCGGCTACTGCTAACTTTAGTTGAGGGTAAACGTCTGGGGAATACGCCTGATCTGGGGTAGTCCGAAAGGGCGAGGACTTGTAATTATCCCTTCAGAGTGATGTGATGGAGTAGGCTTGAGAAGGCAGAGTGAGGGGGTGGGATGATGTGCAAATCATCATGTAGGTGAATGTGCAACTGTACTCACCTTTTCTGACCTGGTTAGGTCATTAAATCGCTTCCTGCACTGAATCCAGGAACGTTGCACAATGCTGCTGCTGCTGACCACTTCAGCCACATCCAGCTATGACTTCCTTGTGGCAGCAGCAGGTTTCTTCCTCCCATTGCTGTGGAAGAGTATATCTCTCTTGACTCCTCACTCCCTCCAGCAGCACATCAAAAGGAGATGTTGTTAAAGTGGGTTGCAGCCTTTGAGCACCCTGAGTCCATCTTCTACGATTGTCGTCTCTGTACAAAACCTTCCAACTCCTCCAAGTTCCATTTTTGGATTGTCCCTTTAAGTACTCGAGTTGAGATCGCGTCATGTGGGTCCGCACCATGCCCGCTGCTGCGCATTCAACGCTAAACCCAGAAGTAAATTTATAATGAGGTGGTTGTGTTAAAATGCCACAGACAGACACGCTGAAAGTTCTTCCGGGTTTCACATGCGATATCGGGACCCCCCCCTCCCCCCCCGCCCCCACACCGAACACGCCTCGAAGTTAATATTGGGATCTATATATCAGTTACCCATGCTTGATTTGTCTTGGTAGGCCTATCAATTTAATGGAGGATATTCCCTATCGTTATTTGTAGTGGAGTAGCATTGCCTCACTGGTAATCTCTTGTTTTCTCTCACTTGTCAGCAAGAGAACCAAGAAAAATGCCAGGAGATACTGTAACAGTAACAACAGGCAGAAGATCACTATCCTCAGAAGGCAGATCACAATCTCCCGAGTGATACTCCCACCAAATGCAGGAGAGCCAGTATGCCTACCTGAAGGATTATTGCAGTTATTGTTCCAAACACTGAGGGCTGGATTTTGAAGTTGGAGTCGGGTTGGGGTCGGGAATCACACATTCTGGCTTGTGAACCTGCCTCCATCGAGTTGTGGCCAACCCACTGTATTTTCCCTTGATTGACCTTGTTGAGCCCGCCCAGTGGGCTCAGCAGGCCAATTAAGGGCCACCCGGCAACAGGTGATGTCACAGACTGACATTTCATCTGTCAAGAGCTTTTGACAGATGAAATATCAGCGTTTGACAGCTCTGTGAAGCTGTCAAACACACACAATATGATTTCTAACTTTAGTCCTTCCTTTCAGGCTGAGTTAGAAATCATTCCAGCACAGAAAACAGAAGGTTGCAGTTTTTGACAGAACCACGGCTTTCCTGCTTTCTGTGCCGGTGAGATTTCTAACTCCCGAGAACTGAAGGGCTGACACCTGCAGGAGGAAGTTAAGGTAAGTAAAACTTTTTTCAACACTTAGCACTTACCTTGCACACTTACCTCTGCACACATGCACCCATCACTCACCTGCCCACCGGACATATCGACCCCTCCAACCCCTGCAGACCCACGGCCTGACCCGATAACTTGGAGTGGTTGCCACCTGTCGGGTAGCCCACACTTTTCTTTTGAAAATAGGGATTATGCAAAAAACTGCCTGTTAACTACCTGTTAACAGGCAGTTAATTGTCACTAATCCCTTCCCGCCTCGGGGAGTCGGGTCTCAGATCAGGTCGGGTATCCGCCGCCAGAGAAACTGGCATGGAGGCGGGATGGGGTCGGGACCCCCGAATCTGCAACTTTAACCCCCCCCCCCGGCCTCCAAACCCGACTCCACGGGTCATTGAAAATCCAGCCCTGAGTATTGAACATTGCATTATGCTGCATATTTTCTCCAGTCTTGTGTCCTGAATTGATACCCAATATACAGTATAAAGCTGTTAATATCATCATTATGCAAAATATAGCAGCAACACTGCAAAAGTCAACTTCCATCAGCAAGCCCACACTTCCTATGAATTGAAACTTGACCTTATGCGTGATGTATATACAAGATGATGTATTGAAGGGCAAACTGCTTATCCCTATCCCACTGGGTTCTACATTGGAAATAGTATGGGATGCCACAATGATTTACTAATTTCTCTGATGGGCAGGAAAACATTATGCTGACAGACTGTCTAGCTCAGGTTAAAACTATTTATTGAAGTGTAGCCTGAGAAAGAAAGATACACAGAAGCAAGTTAAATCAGCAGATAAAAAATGTCAATACAATACTTAACATTCAACTGTTTTATGAGGTCAACACAATGAACATTTTATGGAGTTCAGAGGCAGGATATTCTGCTCCCAATCTGCCCAATTTCAAGTGAATCTTCAGGATTTTCCGCTGGAAATGTTGCAGCCATTGAATATGCCTGCCCAAATAAGGATGGGCATATTCAAAGTGGGCAGTAATAATGGATGATGTTGTATATGTTTCCTATCATTGATGCTCTGGTGGGCATGAGGGCAGTTACATTTTTAAAAGATCCCCTTGTGGAGTGCAATTAATTGCACTTTAGGACCCTGTAACAATTAAATATGATTTTAAAATTCAGACTCCACTTCAGCTGCTCCACAAGTAGCCAGCTCCACTCTGCTGCAGCGGGCACCTGAGACCTTTCACTGGCACTTGGTGCCCTAAATTCCATCCCAGTTTCTTCTGGCGGATCATGAGCGGAGCACCAGAATATTATGTAAATGAGCTTACCTCGCTCGGTCTGCTCATTTGTGCAGTGCCAGCATTGTATTACTGTCTCTGCAATGTGCTCAAACAATTCATATAATTGCCAATGTGACAAAAGAAACCCCTTCCAGAAAGGAGTTAACAAAAAGCAATTTAAATTGTTACAATACTTGGTATGGCTACAAATTCATATGCACATTTATTGCAAGACTTTATTGCAGGCGTGAGCTACAATATGAACTGCACTCAAACTTATGAGACCACATGGGACAGGTAATTTTGCACAAATGGTGTTGCTGATTTAAAATTGGCAGAATATCATCCCACAAAACTTGAGAAGTGCATAATAATATCATGCACTTACATCAGTATACGGTGTGCTTGTTGGGGTGGCTAAGTTGCTAACTTGATTGAGTTTTTTCTTGAGGTAACAAAGAGGGTTGATGAGGGCAATGCGGTTGATGTGGTGTATATGGACTTCCAAAAGGCGTTTGATAAAGTGCCACATAATAGGCTTACCAGCAAAGTTGAAGCCCATGGAATAAAAGGGACAGTGGCAGCATGAATACAAAATTGGCTAAGTGACAGGAAACAGAGCAGTGGTGAACGGTTGTTTTTCGGACTGGAGGAAGGTACACAGTGGTGTTCCCCAGAGGTCGGTACTAGGACCACTGCTTTTCTTGATATATATTAATGACTTGGACTTGGGAGTACAGGGCACAATTTCAAAATTTGCAGATGACACAAAACTTGGAGGTATAGTGAACAGTGAGGAGGATAGTGATAGACTTCAAGAAGACGTAGGCAGGCTGGTGGAATGGGTAAACACGTGGCAGATGAAATTTAACGCAGAAAAGTGCGAAGTGATACATTTTGGTAGGAAGAACGAGGAGAGGCAATCTAAACTAAAGGGTACAATCCTAAAGGGGGTGCATGAACAGAGAGACCTATGGGGGTATATGTGCACAAATCGTTGAAGGTGGCAGGGCAGGTTGAGAAAGCGGTTTAAAAAGCATATGGGATACTGGGCTTCATAAATAGAGGCATAGAGTACAAAAGCAAGGAACTTATGATGAACCTTTATAAAACACTGGTTTGGCCTCAGCTGGAGTATTGTGTCAAATTCTGGGCACCGCACTTTATGAAGGATGTGAAGGCCTTAGAGAGGGTGCAGAAAAGATTTACAAGAATGATTCCAGGGATGAGGAACTTCAGTTACGTGGATAGACTAGAGGACCTGGGGTTATAGTCATAGAATCATAACTGCACAGAAGGAGGCCATTCAGCCCATCGAGTCCGTGCCGGCTCTCTAGAGCAGTCCAGTCCGTCCCATTCCTCTGTTCTATCCCCTTAGCCCTGCATAGTCATAGCAGTTCTGACGAAGGGTCACAGACCTGAAACGTTAACTCTGTTTCTCTCTCCACAGATGCTGCCTGACCTGCTGACTATTTCCAGCATTTTTTGTTTTTATTTCAGATTTCCAGCATCCGCAGTATTTTGCATTTGTGATATTTCAGGTCAAAGACCTTTCATCAGAATTGGTTGTTCTCCTTAGAGCAGAGAAGGTAGAGAGGAGATTTGATAGAAGTATTCAAAATCATGAGGGATCTAGACAGAGTAGATAGAGAGAAACTGTTCCCATTGGCGGAAGGGTCGAGAACCAGAAGACACAGATTCAAGGTGATTGGCAAAAGAACCAAAGGCGACATGAGGAAACACTTTTTTATGCAGCGAGTGTTTATGATCTGGAATGCACTGCCTGAAAGGGTGGTGGAGGCAGACTCAATCGTGGCTTTCAAAAGGGAATTAGATAAGTACCTGAGGGGAAAAAATTTGCAGGGCTACGGGGAAAGGCCAGGGGAGTGGGACTAGCTGAAGTGCTCTTCCAGAGAGCCGGCATGGGCTCTATGGGCCGAATGGCCTCCTTCTGTGCTATAACCATTCTATGATTCTAAGTCTGGTAGGATGTATTCCTGGAGTTTTCATCATATGACCTCCCGCCTCCAACTGCCCTGCCTAGTCAAATAGTTTTATTTCCATCACCAATATGTTTATAACTAATAAATGAAAGTGTTGCAAGAAAATGAAAAAAGCGAGCTTTTT
Organism: Squalus acanthias; assembly: GCA_030390025.1. Lineage (NCBI taxonomy): Eukaryota > Metazoa > Chordata > Chondrichthyes > Squaliformes > Squalidae > Squalus > Squalus acanthias. Next base: position 61,523,397 of record CM059439.1, read on the forward strand.
TTTAATGCTCCTATGAATTTTCTTTCGGGTTGCTCGTAGCAGTGTTCAGGAAATTAATTCTTCAATTTTTGGAGACCCCAGGACATTCCTGGAGGTTTGGCAACCCTAGAACAGATGCACAAGATTCCTGGGCCCACAGTCTTCAATTTGTGATTGGTATGTGATGGGAGACTATAAACAGGAATATAACTCAAGAATGGAACTCAAATGCCTGTGAGAAAATTTATTACTAAAGTATTGATTGATCGTAATAAGATTGCTTAGCAGTTCCCTGTTTTTGAGCATATATGTCGAAAGCTTCAGATACTACATAGAAGAGTCTGGTGATTTAGGAGAAGCACAGGCTCAGAAATAAAAGCAGCAATTGCAAGACCATGAGGTGGGAGATGAATCATAAGCTGGCTGTTATGGGGCGGGTGGGGTTGGCATAACTAGATGCGGGGAGCTGAAGGTAGGTCAAAGAAGAAGCTAAATGCTAGTTCTGGTACGCTAGATCTTTTAAAAAAAAAGCTATATGTCACAGACCCACACTTTACCATTTAGAAATATTAGAAAATTAACAAAACACTATATATATGAGATTGATATGCTCAAAATAAATAGAACAAAAAAGGATTCCAGTGTGATATTTTTGCTTCACTCTATAGAAAGATGCACCTAACTAAAACTGGTCTAATGCTTCATGTTCTACCCTCAATGGATTGAACCTGTTCACTTAATACAGAACTTTGATTGCAGGTTGATATTGCTGCTGTTGTTCCTGTAAATGCCAAATCAATGAGAGCATATGAGGAACTGACTGCTATGGGAATGTTACAGAAGCAGCTTATGTGAGTAGTTGTTTATACTTCTCCTGGATTCAACTTCACTACTAGCAAGGCTTGTTTTCATATGTTGCATTGTTTAATCCATTGTTTCAGGTGGTATAACATCAGAGTGCAACCACAGACAACCTTTAACAAGAACAAATACTTTTATGAAGTTGCCCCTTGTGGTTGCTGAGAGCACAGGAAGACTTGGAAATATTGCACTGGAGTACCAAAAGGCAATAGATTTCTTGTAGCCCAATCCATGCTTCAACATCCCTAGATAAGCAAGTGATGATTGACTTTGCACACTTCTTTCATCAAGCTAGGGTTGTGCGCTGAAGCCAGTGTTTAACTGCTGGTGTGGAATGTGGTACTTTGCAACACGAAGAATGATCAGCCTAGTATGAGGCCAGATGATGTCTGGATCTTTTGAGGTAGCATCTTCCTCCTTGAGACCATTCCAATTAACTATGTCACACAACCAAATCTTGCACCACGTATTCCTTTCAAGATACCAGTTAAAGGCCTCTTGAATGCAGATCGACTGGTGGCCATTAGGTGCTCTGCTGATCATGTGATCAAGCCAGTCAATCAATGCTACCTTGTTGAGTGCATAACTAAAAAAAACTTAACATGAATTTCACACCGTGAACCATGGTTTAAACAGAAAATGCATCACTCTGCATACAATTTATATGTCCAATGGACGAGGTGTTACTTCTGCAATATTTTATTCACCTCAGTTGTTGAATATCATATTCAGCGTGACTTTGATGTCTGCTCAACGTATAAGAAGCAACAGAGGGTCAAAGCATGTAGTATAGATGAACAGTGTACGAGTTCCATCCTTAATGCAGCTTTCTGGTGTCCACAAGTGACTGGATTTCTACTGTTGTTAATCCAACTATTTGATTTTTACTAAAATCACTTTTTAGTTGCCACAGCTTTGCTATATAGTTCTCCTGTTAATTCAAAGTTGTATTATCAAGTAATGATTGCAATTTAGAGTAGTTTAGAGTAGTTATTGGATAGGAACAAGGGACAATCAAAGGTGAAGTTACTCAACTGGAAGAGGACTCATTTCAGTGAGTTATAAAGGGTTCTGGCCCACGTGGATTGGAAACAAATATTGGTACATAAAACAATAAATGAGCAATGGGAGGCCTTCAAGGCGGAGATAGTCCGGGTACAGACTAGACACATTCCTATGAGGGGAAAAGGAAGGGCATCCAAAGCTAGAGCTCCTTGGATGATTAAAGATATAGGGGGGAAAAATGGGCTCACGCCCCCTTTGGGGCACTAACTTCGCGCTACTTTTAGCGCCCCGAAGAAGTTAGCATTCCCACACCCGAAATTGAATGGTAGCGCCCCAAGCAGGAGGCGGGGTGCAACTGGAAGCGCTCCCCCTCCCTCTTGGGACGCTCCAGTTCAATATCGCGGCACTATGAGCCGCGGCACCCCGCAGGAGGAGGGCAAGTGCTGGCAGGCGGCCCACAAAAAAAATGGCCGCCCGGCACCTCCCCATTAAATATCACCGCCCCGGCTGCAAGTACACCCCCCTGACCCTGTCGGACATAACATCCGGCGGTACGTCAGGAGGCGCGACCCAAGTTTGCGGCCGGGGCGCTGCGCATGGCGATGACATAATTGCCGGAGGCGCGGCGCTACTGGCTACTGCCGGTGTTAACCGCCCGCTGAATTTCGCAGGAGGCGTTAGCGGCGCCGCGCCCGGGCGCGAGGTGCTTTGAGCCCCGTTAGCCCCTTGGGGCGCTAACGGGAGGCACAAAGCAACCGAATTTTGCCCCCATAGAGATTAAAATGAAACAGAAAAGGGAGGCTTATGTTAAATTTCATATTCATAATACAGTAGAGAATCAAGCAGAATGCAGAGGAGAACTGAAAAAGGAAATAAGAGACAAAGAGAGTGTATGAGAAAAGATTAGTGGGTAACATAAAAAGGAACACTAAAGTATTTTATAAACATTGGGCCAGAAATTCGGGTCTCCACGGGTGAGTATGCACAGTGTACTCACCCGTAGATACAACGAAAGTGCCGGTTTCGCGCATGCGCTGGAAACCGGAACTTCTGTTCCCTTGAAGGAAGGGGTTCGGAGGTCAAACGTGTGCGCCGGAGAGGCAGCGTGTATGCAGCGAACTTCCGCTTTTTTACAGGTTTCTCCGTGAGGGTAAGTCCCCAGCAGCTGCGCGTTGAAAAAGCAGGCGCAAGGCCTGCTTTTAACAAGGTAAGTGGTGAATTAAGTAAAATTTTAACATTTTTTCCGCAGGTTTATCTTTTTAAATACTTTAAAGAAAGGTAAGTTTATTTTTAGCCCCGTTAAAAACTGTAATTAATTTTTTCAAAAATTTAAATTTTTGTTTAAAATAGTTAATTTATGTAATTTATAGTTATTTTAAAAATGTGATTTTTTAAAAAATGTATTTGAAGTTTTAGTTAAGTTTTGGGGCTGATCTCTATTCATAGATTTGACAGGTCTTCCTGTCAAATCTATGAATGGAGATTCCCTGCTCCGATTGGCTCTCCATGGCCCACATGATCCCAGGGGACGCTTCGAACTAACTGCGCCCCTGGGATACGCGAGCACTGCACACCGGCAGCTGGAGGAGGCCCAGGATCGGAATCCCACGCGGGCCCACAGCACAACGGCAGGCGCGCTAGGTGAGTGCAGGTCGGGGGCTTGCACCCGCAGGAAGCCTCCGACCCGAATTTCTGGCCCAAAGCATAGTCAAAGGAAGGCGGGGGGGGGTTGCTGATTAAGGATCAAAAATAAATACTTCTTGTGGAGGAACAGAGCTTGGTACTCAATGAGTACTTTGCATCTATTTTCTCAAAAGAAGAGGATGCTGCCACTGTCACGGTAAGGAAGAAGGTGGGTAGAGATATTAGATAGGATGAAAATAAATAAAGAGGAGGTACTTAAACAGTTGGCAGTGCTCAATGTAGAAAGGTCACCTGGTCCATATGGGATGCATCCTAGTTTGCTGAGGGAAGTAAAGGTAGGAATAGCAAAGGCTCTGGCCACAATCTTTCAATCCTCCTTGGATATGGGAGTGGTGCCAGAGGACTGGGGGGTTGCTAATGTTACACCCTTGCTCAAAAATGGGGAAAGGGATAAACTCTAACTACAGGCCAGTCAGCCTAACGTCAGTGGCGAGGAAACTTCTAGAGACTATGATCCAGGACAAAATTAATTGTCATTTGGAAAAACATGGGTTAATAAATGACAGCCAACATGGATTTGTTAAAGGCAAATTGTGTCTGACAAACTTAACTGAGTTCTTCGATGAAGTAACGTAGAAAGTTGATGAGGGTAGTGCGTTTGATGTTGTGTATGTGGAGTTTCAAAAGGTGTTTGATAAAATGCCACATAATAGGCTTTTAGCAAAATTGAAGTCCATGGGATTAAAGGGGCAGTGGCAACGTGAACACAAAATTGGCTAAGAGACAGAAAGCAGAGAGTAGTGGTGAATGTTTTTTTTCCAGAGTGGAAGCAAGTACACTGTGATGTCCCCCAGTTGTTGATATTAGGACCATTGCTCTTTTTGATATATATGAATGACCTGGACCTATAGGGAGCATAATTTCAGTTTGCAGATGAGATAAAACTTGGAAACATAGTAAACCATGAGGAGGATAGTAGCAGACTTCAGGAGGACACAGACAGACTGGTGAAATGGAGAGACGCATGCTATATAAAATTTAATACAGAGAAGTATGAAGTGATGCATTTTGGAAGGAAGAACAAGGAGAGGCAATATAAACTAAATGATACACCTTTAAAGTGGGTGCAGAAACAGAGAGACCTGGGGATTCACATACACAAATCTTTGAAGGTGGCAGGGCAAGTTGATAAGGCTGTTAAAAAAGCATATGGAATCCTTGGCTTTATAAATAGAGGTCATGATGCGGAGATGCCGGTGTTGGACTGGGGTGGACAAAATTGAGAAGTCGCACAACACCAGGTTTGGCGATTCTGTATCTCTTTACTTCACCCGACGAAGGAGCAGTAACTCCGAAAGCTTGTGATTTCAAATAAAACTGTTGGACTATAACCTGGTGTTGTGCGACTTCTCAATTTTATAAATAGAGGCATAGAGTACAAAAACAAGGAAGTTATGCTAAACCTTTTATAAATCACTGATTAAGCCTCAGCCAGAGTATTGTGTCCAATTCTGCAAGGATGTCAAGGCCTTGGAGAGAGTGATTTATTACAATGATACCAGGGATGAGAGACTTCAGTTATGTGGAGAGACTAGAGAAGCTGGGATTGTTCGCCTTAGAGCTGAAAAGGTTAAGGGGAGATTTAATAGAGGTGTTCAAATTTATGAAGGGTTTTGATAGAGTAAGTAAGTAAGTAGAAACTGTTTCCACTGGCAGGTGGGTGGGTAAGCAGAGTGCACAGATTTAAGATAATTGGCAAAAGAATCAGAGGAGATGAGGAGTATTTTTTTTACACAGCGAGTTGTTATGATCTGGAATGCAGTGCCTGAAAGGGTGGTGGAAGCAGATTCAATAGTAACTTTCAAAAGTGAATTGGATATATACTTGAAAAGGAAATATTTGCAGGGCTATGGGGAAAAAGCAGGGGAGTGGGACTAATTGGATGGTTCTTTCAAAGAGTTGGCACGGGTATGATGGCCCGAATGTCCTCCTGTGCTGTATCATTCTATGATTCTAGTTTGAATTAAGCAAAACCCTCACAGGAGACGTATTTTGCATGATTTCAAGTTGAATTAAGTAATTTGAAATAAGAGGATTAGACTTTTCTGGGATTACATTTGTTATTGCTTGTTTACTTTCAGTGTTTGTCATATTCTTTTCTTTTCTCCACTGATTTTTCTCCCCTATCTTACTCACCTCCTAAAGGCTTTGTGTTTTTGCTGGGATACATTTCCAGCGGTCCTGGGTGCCTTGCGTCCTTTGCCCAAGTCGCCATTCTTCATGCATGAGTCTAGACAGTCAGTGTCAGTAGGCTCGTCAACTCGCGGACAAAATGGGCCGGATTTTGCGGTCAACAGCGAACAAACAACGCCAGCCGTTCAACAACAACTTGCATTTATATAGCGTCTTTAACGTAGTAAAACACCCCAAGGCGCATCGCAGGAGCCGTGTCAAACAAAATTTGACACCGAACCACATAAGGAGATATTAGGGCAGATCAAAGAGGTAGTTTTTAAGGAAAATCTTAAAGGAGAAGGAGAGGTTCAGGGAGGCAATTCCAGAGCTTGGGGCCTAAGCAGCTGAAGGCACGGCCACAAATGGTGGAGCAATTAAATTCAGGGATAGGCAAGAGGCCAGAATTGGAGCAGCGCAGATATCTCGGAGGGTTGTAGGGCTGGAGCAGGTTACAGAGATAGGGAGGGGTGAGGCCATCCAGGGATTTGAAAACAAGGATGAGAATTTTAAGATCGAGGTGTTGCTTAACTGGGAGCCAGTGTAGGTTAACGAGCACAGGGGTGCTGGGTGAACGGAACTTGGTGCGATTTAGGATATGGGTAGCAGAGTTTTGGATGACCTTAAGTTTATGGAGGGAGGAAGATGGGAGGCCAGCAAGGTGTTTTCTTTTTCATTCATGGGATGTGGGCGCCGCTGGCAAGGCCAGCATTTATTGCCCATCCCTAGTTGCTCTTGAAAAGGTGGTGGTGAGCCGCCTTCTTGAACCGCTGCAGTCCGTGTGGTGAAGGTACTCCCACAGTGCTGTTAGGGAGGGAGTTCCAGGATTTTGACCCAGCGACGACGAAGGAACGGCGATATACTTCCAAGTCAGGATGGTGTGTGACTTGGAAGGAAACTTGGAGGTGGCGGTGTTCCCATGCACCTGCTGCTCTTGTCCTTCTACGTGGTAGAGGTCACGGGTTTGGGAGGTGCAGCGAGTTGCTGCAGTGCATCTTGTAGATGGTACACACTGCAGCCACGGTACGCCAATGGTGGAGGGAGTGAATGTTTAAGGTGGTGGATGGGGTGCCAATCAAGCGGGCTGCTTTGTCTTGGATGGTGTCAAGCTTCTTGAGTGTTGTTGGACCTGCACTCATCCAGGCAAGTGGAGAGTATTCCATCACACTCCTGACTTGTGCCTTGTAGTTGGTGGAAAGGCTTTGGTGAATCAGGAGGTGAGACACTCGCCACAGGATACCCAGCCTCTGACCTGCTCTTGTTGCCACAGTGTTTATGTGGCTGGTCCAATTATGTTTCTGGTCAATGATGACTCCCAGGATGTTGATGGTGGGGGATTCGGCGATGGTAATGCCATTGAATGTCAAGGGATGGTGGTTAGATGCTCGTTTGTTGGAGATAGTCATTGCCTGGCACTTGTGTGGCGTGAATGTTACCTGCCACTTATCAGCCCAAGCCTGAATGTCGTCCAGGTCTTGCTGCATGTGGGCATGGACTGCTTCATTATCTGTGGAGTTGCGAATGGCACTGGTCATCAGTGAACATCCCCACTTCTGACCTTATGATGGAGGGAAGGTCATTGATGAAGCAGCTGAAGATGGTTGGGCCTAGGACACTGCCCTAGGAACTTCTGCAGTGATGTCCTGGGGCTGTGATGATTGACCTTCAACCACCACAACCATCTTCCTTTGTGCTGGGTATGACTCCAGCCAGTGGAGAATTTTCCCCCTGATATCCATTGACTTGAGTTTTACTAGGGCTCCTTGATGCCAGACTCGGTCAAATGCTGCCTTGATGTCAAGGTCAGTCACTCTCCCATCACCTCTGAAATTCAGCTCTTTTGTCCATGTTTGGACCAAGGCTGTAATGAGGTCTGGAGCAGAGTGGTCCTGGCGGAACCCAAACTGGGCATCAGTGAGCAGGTTATTGGTTGTAAGTGCTGCTTGATAGCACTGTCGACGATACCTTCCATCACTTTGCTGATGATTGAGAGTAGACTGATGGGGTGATATTTGGCTGGGTTGGATTTGTCCTGCTTTTTGTGGACAGGACATACCTGTGCAGTTTTCCACATTGCCGGATAGATGCCAGTGTTGTAGCTGTAGTGGAACAGCTTGGCTAGAGGAGCGGCTAGTTCTGGAGCACAAGTCTTAAGCACGACAGCTGGGATGTTGTTGGGGCCCACAGCCTTTGTTGTATCCAGTGCGCTCAGACGTTTCTTGATATCACATGGAGTGAATGAAATTGGCTAAAGACAGGAGGAGGCCGATATAGATCATCCACTCGGCATTTCTGGCTGAAGATGGTTGCAAACATTTCAGCTTTGTCTTTTGCACTCACATGCTGGGCTCCACCATCATTGAGGATGGTGATATTCATGGAGCCTCCTCCTCCCGTTAGTTGTTTAATTGTCCACCACCATTCACAACTGGATGTGGCAGGACTGCAGAGCTTTGATCTGATCCGTTGATTGTGGGATCGCTTAGCTCTGTCTATAGCATGCTGCTTCCACTTTTTAGCATGCATGTAGTCCTGTGTTGCAGCTTCCCCAGATTGGCACCGCATTTTTAGGTACGGCTGGTGCTGCTCCTGGCATGCTCTTCTACACTCCTTATTAAACCAGGGTTGGTCCCCTGGCTTGATGGTAATTGTAGAGTGAGGGATATGCCGGGCCCTGAGGTTACAGATTGTGGTCGAATACAATTCTGCTGCTGCTGATGGCCCACAGTGCCTCATGGAAGCCCAGTTTTGAGCTGCTAGATCTGTTCTGAATCTATCCCATTTAGCACGGTGGTAGTGCCACACAACACGATGGAGGGTGTCCTCAGTGTGAAGACGGGACTTCGTCTCCACAATGACTGTGCGGTGGTCTCTGCTACCAATACTGTCATGGACAGATGCATCTGCAACAGGTAGATTGGTGAGGACGAGGTCAAGTTGGTTTTTCCCTCGTGTTGGTTCTCTCACCACCTGTCGCAGGCCCAGACTGGCAGTTATGTCCTTCAGGACTCGGCCAGCTCGGTCAGTAGTGGTGCTACCGAGCCACTCTTGGTGATGGACATTGAAGTCCCCCACCCAGAGTACTTTCTGTGCCCTTGCTACTCTCAGTGCTTCTTCCAAGTGGTGTTCAACATGGAGGAGTACTGATTCATCAGCTGAGGGTGGGCGGTAGGTGGTAATCAGAAAGAGGTCTCCTTGCCCATGCTTGACCTGAAACCATGAGACTTCATGGGGTCCAGAGTCAATGTTGAGGACTCCCAGGGCCACTCCTTTCCGACTGTATACCACTGTGCCACCATCCCTGGTGGGTCTGTCCTGCCGGTGGGACAGGACATACCATGGGATGGTGATGGAGGAATTTGGGACATTGGCTGAAAGATCTGCGTTGGAATAGTCAAGTCTAAAGGTAACAAAGGCATAGATGAGAGTTTCAGCAGCAGATGAGCCATGTTGGTGCAGCGCCATCTAAAGGGCATCTGGGACCTGTGTGAACAGGACAAGCAACTCTGAATCTCCTTAACCAATCAGATTGAAGAATCATTACTGAGCGTGCAGAGTCTATACCAAGAAGTGTAAGTTAGAATATTTAATTCAATGCTAAATCATGTACAGAAAGCGAAATAAAGAGAGGGAAAGAAAGATGGGATTAAGAGAGAGAGATAAAAGAGACAGAAAGAAAAAGTTTAAAAAAAATTATTTAATTTTTTAAATCGGCAACAATAATTAAAATCTGAAGGAATGAGACTCCACACTTGTAAAAGTTGATATTCAGTGCCACAGTGTTTGTTTGGCAGTAATTAAGACTTATAATGCCATTAAAAAATAATTTACACAGGAATGGACAAGCCCTAACTTTCTCTGCCAAGTTTATTGGTTATTTATCACGTAAGTATCCCAACTTCACACCCTTCCATGTATTTCAATGCTGAGTCTCTTGGCGAGATAGAGGTATAGCGAATCTTCTGGAGGAGCAGGGCAACTCGGACAGCAACTTTCTGATTTCTGCATTTAACTGTGCATGTGCGGTCGCCGGAAGTTGCTGTCCGATTTACATAAAACTAACGATGAGCACTGATAGCCTCACTGTTATTTCTACCGCACAATCCAATCCATTGCATCACACAATGGGCCGAAAATTCATCCCGCGACGCGAGAGTGCGCAGTGCGTACTCTCGCGTATTCCCACTCCAATTGCCGGTTTTCTGCATGCCCTGTGCATGCGCTGAAAACCGGCACTTGGTCTTTTGAAAAGGGGGCGGTTCCTCGGTGCATCGCGTGCGCGCTACAGGCTGCGCGCACGCTGTGCACTTCGTGCTTTGGACGCGCAGGTAAGTACGGAAGATTTTAGAAATGGAAAAAGCAGGAGTAAGACCCACTTTTAACAAGGTAAGTAGTGAATTAAGTATTTTTTTGAATTTTTTTTAACAGGTATATCTTTTTTAGAGACTTTAAAGACAGGTAAGTTTATTTTTATAACTTTTTAAAAGATTTTAAATTTTTTCAAAAATTTAATTTTTTATTTAAAATGGTTAATTTATTTAACTATACTTATTTTATTAATGTGATGGTTTTTTTTTAAAATTTAATTGAGGTTTAGCTGTTATTTTGGGGGGGTGTAAGATTCATAGATTTCACAGCACGTATGTGAAACTTATGAATGGAAGATGGTGTGCTGCCATTGGCTTTAACTGAGTCACGTGATCCCACAGCTCGCACGAATTCACTACGCCGCTGGGATACGCAAGCACTGCCCAGCTGATGTCTGGAACATCAAGTTCGTGCGAGCTGGATCTGAAAAAGCACAAGCGAGGTGAGAGATCGCGGGGAAGCCTTACCCCCGCGGGAACAGAGCGAGATCAATTTCTGGGCCAATGTCTACACATGCATTTCTAGCAGTGATTGCTTTATAGTAATCAGGAGCAGAAACTGTGGTCGGTGTTTATGCCCCTAACATAGGGGTGCTGAGGTCAATTTTAGTACAAACCAAGCATAGAACCTGGGACCATCCTGGTTTGTATAGGTCAGCTGCTCACTTCCTTAATCAATTGAACCATGGGGAACTGGTAGACAGTTAAAGGAATTTTGCAGAAAAGCCTCAAGAATTATATTTTTGAACCATTCTATATGAACTATATAATGTAACACTTAATTCAGACATACTTTTTGTAAGTTATTTTATGGCTTCGTGCACTTCCTTTTAAATCTAGTCTTTTGGTAACAATCTGGTCAGGTCTGATCCAAGCTCCCACAGACCCATTTTATCTGAGCTGTTAATCACCCATGAGCACTTGACATTTTTTTCTTTTTTTGACAATTACCTCTACATTTTGATCTTTGGCAGAGAAGCAGAGCAGCGTGCCCTGCAAGCAGAGGAACGGGCAACTTCTCTGGATGATAGCCTGCAGGAGGCTTTGGATAAGATTAAGGACCTGACACTAGAGTTGAAGACAAAAGAACTAAAGGAAAAGCTTCCGGTTCCAACAAAAAGTTAGTTTTCATTCAACCGGAAGAAGTTTCATAGCCACCATTAGCTTTATGTATTGGCCATGGAATTTGTTGGTAGTGTCATACAGGTGCTAAGCTTTTATTCATTACGTCACTGTTGTTAATTGCTGTTGGAGAACCTCAAATGATAGGTTTAATTAGGAAGGTTAATTCTTTCAAATTAATTAAATTAATATTGATGCTATAGTGTAGTCGAAACTGAAATTGTACTGTCAAGAATAATGAACACACCAAATAGATTCAAATAGTATGGGGGAATACATAGGTAAAGTGACTGGAAAGGCTCTTTTCTTTCTAGGAAATATCTGTCAATCTCAATGAAAGATAAAGGTACTGATTGTCTTTGTGGCCAATAACGTTGAAGTTTATTTAGCTACAAGTTAATCATTTCTGGTACATTTCTCCAGCTGAGGAAAGACAAATAAAAGAGGGATTAATTCACCATGAGTATTGAAACCTATAACTCTTGAAATGATTAACAATAATTTTTGCTATGATTGGTCTGAATGTCTGAAGTGATGTTCAATTGTAGTCGCTTCAGTTATTTAAGGTTGAATATCATTCACATAAATCAGAAGGCTTTGGAATGTTAAAAATTTTGTGAAGAAAGGAAGATGATTCTCAAGCAAGCAGACAACAAAAGATAAGTTGATGAAACCAAAATCAGCACATCATTAAAACTTGCTGAACTGTTCCGTGCTCCACCCAATGTTCTTCTACATGAAAGAGGTTGTATCATTCGTAAAACGAAGTTAGAGATGACCTGAAAGCATACTCTTTTGAACTCTGAATGCCGCCAAGTATATGCTGTTATCTTAAAAGTTGACTATTAATATGTTTGGGCTAAACCCTGCTAATGATGATTACTACTACTGAACTGTTATAATGTTGCTATCTCTAGTTTTATATTTGTAGATAAATAAAGCAGTTATTAGTAATATATTGAGTGATGTTTCAAGTCCTTAAAGACTTCCAAGTGCGCTAAATGTAATTTCCACAGTGACCAGTTGCATTCACTTTAACTGCTGGCTGAGAAAGTTTCGTTAATTATAGGTTTATGTAGATGAACTCCCGCGCTAAATCGCATCACACATAAATGGTAAATCTTGATCTAATTCTTCTTTTATAATTGTGAGCATTGTATCAGATTTTTGATTTCACTCTTCCTACAGTCCTTCAGCATGAACTTAAGAAACTGTGAATGTGAAAAGGCTATTCTTCCTATCAACCTCACTTCTTCCACAGCTGTATGCTAATCCATCCTTTCCTGGGTTCTACCTCAACCATTTAATTTCCTGACAGAAAGGTCTGCATAAACACTGCCTAATACTCAAAAATAATCAAGCAATGCTCCAATATATCTCTCCATCGCCATTATCTTCATTATTCAATCTTGACTGGCTGCCATCCACAGATGAGAACTTCTCCTCCCACCTTGTCTGATCCCATCGGCGCAGGATCCATCAATCTCCTGGAGTATTTGATCATTTCAATCTGTGTCTGTCTTATAATATTCAATCCTATTGCCAACCATATTTTTAATCCAGCCATTTCTTGAAAGAGTTAATCAGCACTGCATCAACTACTTTTCTAGGAGTTGATTCCATATCCCCATGTCTCGAAGGGATTTTATTTTCTAATCTCTTTTCATTTGTTAAGTTTGTACTTACGTCCTTTAAATCTTTGCTCACAGTCCAAATCAAATACTATGCAAGCATCCACACCCTCTATGCCTTGTAGGTTTCTGAAAATTTGGATCATGCCTTTCCTCCCAACCCTTCTGCTGCAACAGTGCAGAATTTACTCACAACTGATAACTGCACTGTTTTTTGTGGCTAGTATACAATCAGAAACTCAAACCTGAAAATTAAAGGAAGGTGGATATCTAAATTGGTTGTAACCTAGTCAGAGTTCATATAACATCATAAAACACAAGCACAGACTGGTAACAATAACGCGACTCCCAAGTTGAGGTTACATAAGTTATTTCCACAGAGGCTGTTACTATTTCATTATTCCTATTTTTATTTCCATAATAAGGGTATGAACCCTTCTATTTCTAGTTCTTTGTTTACCCTTACCTTTCCCTCGGCTATGCACCAACTGTGGCCAAAGGGGCTGGTGGAGGCAGAAAGGGAGTGAGCTCTGTCGATGCTGCTGTGAGTCAGCACCAAGGAGATGAATTAGAGTAGTATGTTCAGGATAATCCTTCTGGTTTTCTTTTCCCCGAAAGGGAAGATACCTGGCTTCCACTTGGCACATCGAAGGCAAAAGGGCTGGGGATGGTATTTCATTAGTCTGGAAGGTACATGCTTTGAAACTACATTGCATGACTCCATGACCCTGACATTGGTGCTGCAATGCAGTATGCTCAGCTACAGTCAATATCTACTACTTTTTATAATCTGCACCATGGAATTCTTGGGGTAGTTTGACTTTTGGATTTTTTTTGCTGCAGTTTCTCCCATTTATTGCCCTCTTCTGAATGCATTGACTGATCAGTGTATAGCTCCACATGTGCCAACTGCCCTTTTTACCTTGTCTAAGTGCCCATTATGCACATGAATGCTTAGACAGTGGGTGTTGATAGGGTATTCCACTGTGAGAGGCATTGCAGCTAAACCCAAACCTGCCCCTACCTAACGTCCCCATGTCAATTGGTTGGAATGGGAACCATGGCTGATTTCTCCTTTCCAATCCTGGGCCAGAGTCCAATTGTAGGACTTCAATTCCTGCCCCGGCTGAAATGTACTAATTCAACAGAATTTGAAACTGGTGCCTTCTGGTCTCTATGGCACAGTTCAAGATGCCTTGAACAATAGGACCATCGGGGAGCTTGTGTTCCAATTCTTAGGCCAGAATTTTCTGGGGTCCATGTGGGCGCGATTGGAGGTGGGTTGGGTGGGAAATTCGAAATATCTTGCAGCGGGTCGGGAACCCGCCGTCATCCTGTCCCCACGCGCCTTTCCCTCGGGCGCGTTTGCCGGTGCGGCAGAGACCCGAACATCAAAGGCAGGCGAGCTAATTTAAATCATTGTAGGGTACTTGTCAGACCCTTAAGTGCCTTTTTCACCCTACCTTTCAAATTTCCCTGGTTGAGGTCGGGAACCACGTCTGTGAACCTGAGGTGGAAGTTGAGTGGCCATTGATCCAGCTCATTAGTGCACAACATGAAAATTACAATAAAAACTCCCACCTCACAGCTGATCACTTTCCTAAGACAGATGCTGTTGCTGACTGCATTGTCAGCACAGATTTAGCTTTCTAGAGGTTGCAAGTGTTTCCAGCAATGTCGGCATCCAGTGTCACTTCATTGATAGAACCTATCACACTATTGACAGATTGCTTTTGTCATCTCTACTTGACCTACCATCTATTCCATCAGCAGGGGTGCCCTTTATAGTGTCTCACCTTGGTCCTCAGAATCGGACCACAATGAGCCCCAACACCAGCAGCACCAGGCACACCAGCAGCACCAACAACAACACCACCAACCTTCTCATCAACCACCTGATGCTGCACAGGACAGAGGGCATCAGCGCAGGGCTGCACCGCACCGGAGGCGATACTCCCAGCACAGGGTATACAGGCAGAGGATGAGCTTCCTGAACATGATTGAGCAGCAGTGCCAAAGGAGACTCAGGCTATCGCGCCAGGTCATCACAGACATTTGCACATTACTGGAGGAAGACCTGCAGCCCAGAAGAGCAGGTGGACCCGCCTTACCAGTAGCTGTCAAAGTCACCAGCGCCCTCAGCTTCTTCACCTCAGGCTCCTTCCAGGAATCTGCAGCAGTCATTTGCGGCATCTCGCAGTCAGCCGCCCACAGATGCATCACATAGGTCACCGATGCCCTCTTTGACAAGTCAGCCAATTATATCAACTTTGCCACTGATGATGCCAGTGTAACTGAGCGGGGGCTCGGCTTTGCCACTCTGGCTGGCTTCCCACGGGTGCAGGGCGTCATTGACTGCACACATGTGGCCATCAGGACACCTCATCATCTCCCAGGAGTCTTTGTCAACCACAAGGGCTTCCACTCCCTCAATGTGCAGCTCATCTGCAACCATAGGAAGAAAGGAAGATCATCATGCATGTGTGCGCAAAATTCCCTGGCAGCTATCATGATTCTTTCGTCTTGTGCCAGTCCACCCTCCCTCAGCTCTTCGCTCCTCCAAACAGACTTTCCGGCTGTCTGCTTGGAGACAAGGGCTATCCAATGAAGACTTGGCTCATGACACTCTTGAGGAGGCCAAGTACTGAGGCCCAGGAGAGATATAATGAAAGCCACATTTCCACCAGATGTGTCATAGAGCAGACAATAGGCATGCTGAAAATGCGCTTCAGATGCCTTGACAGATCTAGAGGAGCCCTTCAGTACGCAGGAGCCAGGGTCTCCAGAATCGCCATTGTCTGCTGCGCCCTGCACAACATAGTGCAGCAGCGAGGATTAGCGCTGCATGAGGAGCAAGGCACTGAGTGCACAGCCTCTTTAGAGGAGGAGGAGCAGGAGGAACCTGCGGTCCAGATCCCACCAGCACCCGAGTCATTACTGCCCGGGAGGCCAGGGATGGGCTCATCATGGCCAGATATACTTACCTTTACGCATTACACCCATATGGCTGCCACATGCTGTGCCAGGTTGGAACCACCCCACAGCAACACCATAAAGCATCCCTACAATGACCAAGCCATTTCTTTCACACTGACCACCATTGCTGGAGGTAACGTTATGTCTCACCATTCACTCCAACTCACTAAGCCACTTCCAAAGGTGCACACAAATTTATCCATGACCGCAAAGTGGTGAAAATAAAGATTTTTATCTGTGACATCACAGTAACGGAAACTTTACAGAAACATTTAATAAAACACCCAAGTGGCTACCCTTGTAAATCTACTTGTGTTTCATCTTTCTCTTGCGCGTGCTTCTATGAGGTGCTACACCTGTGGTTTCAGCAGAGGTAGAGGCAGCCTGCTCACTTCCCTGCTGCGACTGCACAGACCCTTGTGGCAGACGTCCTCTGGGTTTTGGAGCCTGTGATGGCCCTGCCAAAGTCTGCTCCTCCTACGACTGTGCAGGGACAGACTCAGCCATGGCGATCCAAGGAGGCATCTGGGACTCTGACTAGAGGGGGCAACGGGGGAGAAGTGTAAGCGCTTTGAGAGGAGCCCCCACTTGCATGTCCCCTTTCACCATCATTCCTCTCATGGGCCACCCGCACTTCCCTGCTAGCAAGAAGCTGGAGAGTACCTTGCTGCACAGCAATGGGGCCATGAGGACCCACTTCTAGAGAGGAGGTCCATGAGCCTCTGCCATCTATTCTCCATAGATGGCTATCTATTCTCCATAGAGACCGTGTGCTCCTATGAGTGGCGCCTTAGCTGCTCCATGCAGGTGGCCATCCTATCCATGGAAGAGCCTACAGTCGCCATCACTTGCGACACAGTGGTGCTCATGTTGGAGATGGACTCCTCCATTCTCTGGACATCGTGGTTGCAAAACCTGTCAAAGCTTCCTGCACATCTTGCCGTACCTCCAGGAACGCCCTCTTTCTGGGTGGCTCCCAAGGCTCAGCGTCTACATGTAGCAGAGCAGAGCTTGGAGTGTCCTGCGCCCTCCAGCAAGGAGTCTCCACTGATTTCCCTGTCTCCACCATCTGCTCTTGCTCACTTGTGAGTTGTGAGACACCAGGTGACAACACTACTCTATCTTGCATGGGACCCACTGAGGTGTAAGTATCTGCGCTGGTGCTGGGTGCGCTTATGTCTGGTGATGGTGCGCCCACAGGCTGGAGGCTGCTCTGAGGAGTTGTCTTCCACTTCCTCCTGGACAGTGCAGGGGACTCTTGATGGGCCTGTGGGAGAGTAAAGAGATGAGTTAGATATGTCATATGAAGAATGGGTACAGATACCATTATGCACATGATGAACATTCACTAGCTGCTGACATCAGTCCCCATATGAGTGACTGCTGTATGCCATGTAGCTGTATGATACGTAATTCTGACACCAGGTTGCTAAGCTGTCCCCCTCTCTCCGTCTCCCACCTCCAGCTGCTCGGCGACTCCAGAGACTTCCAAGGCAGCCTCCTCTGCTGATGTTAGAGTGGCCAATGATGGAGGGCCACCTCCGGTTCTCTCCCTCTCCCTCTTATTGTGGGCTCTCTTTTCCTGCAAGGAGGGAAAGAAGAGAAGGTTGAGTGAGAGTGATGGAATGAGTTTAAGGAATGAATGGGTTACATCTGTAGAGGGTGACTATGATGGAGTGGGGTGGCAATGCCAAGTGGCCTCCTTGTGTGTTGTTAATTGGTATGATTGCATTAGGCTGAGGGTGAGTGTGAGGGGTGGTTAGTCAGATGGGAATGTGATAATGTAGATAGAGAGAGAGGGATGGGTGGGTATGCATGGCATGTTGGTGTGAGTAAGGATGTGCAGGAGCAGGGTTGGGAAGTCAGAGTGTTGGGGAGGTGATGAGAGGTGCAGCAGGATGAAGTTGAGTGTGGCTTTGCACTCACCTTTCCTGGTCTAATGAGATCATTGAAACGTTTACGGCACTGCACCCAGGTCCTCCTGACCACATCCCTGCTTGTGCCCTCCTCTGCAATTTGGAGCCTGTCTCCTAGGGAAGTCTCTTCCACCCATTAGAATGGAAGAGGACCTCCCTGCGTGCTCTGACTCCCTCCACAAGCATATGGAGGGAGTCATCGGAGAACCTGGGTGCTGCCCTCTGTCTCAGTGCAGTCATGTTTGGCACTCTTTCCAGCAGTCCAATTGTGCAGTGTGCTGCCTGCACACTCCTAGATGAACCTTCAAATGCAATGTGGCCCTGGCTCCTTTAAATATCCCGGCTGAAAACGCGTCATCGCTGACGTCATCAGACACCCGCACCATTTATTAGGGCTGGGTAACGCGCAGGGTGGTCTTAATAGGCCCCATTAATGTAAAGTCGATCCCAGGAGCAGCATGGTATGAAGAACGGGGTCGCGACCTGCCATGGTGCCTGCCCGCACCCGACCCGCCCAGGTACAGAAAATTCCGGCCTTACATTTTAGTGAAAAGCTAAGGACCACAGTGCAAGATACTACCTAGGTTGAAAGGAATAGATGGGATGGAATAAATCAGGAAGTAGGGATTAGGTGATGTCATGTTTTGTCTTTAGAAGCCATCAGCACCTTCCATATTCTTCTTCTTGGGTAGCAAGGATCTGGAGCGTGGTTTCTGCTGCATAACATGGTCAGCAGCAGCCTAAATACAACAGAGCTTTGCTCATCGCTGTGATGCAACAAATTTACTGAACAGCCAAGCTGTTCCAGTACAGCTACAACACTGGCATCTATCCGGCAATGTGGAAAACTGCCGAGGTATGTCCTGTCCACAAAAAGCAGGACAAATCCAACCCGGCCAATTACCATCCCATCAGTCTACTCTCAATCAGCAGCAAAGTGATGGAAGGTGTCATCGACAGTGCTATCAAGCGGCACTTATTCACCAATAACCTGCTCACTGATGCCCAGTTTGGGTTCTGCCAAGACCACTCGGCTCCAGACCTCATTACAGCCTTGGTCCAAACATGGACAAAGGAGCTGAATTCCAGAGGTGAGGTGAGAGTGACTGCCCTTGACATCAAGGCAGCATTTGACCGAGTGTGGCATCAAGGAGTCCTAGTAAAACTCAAGTCAATGGGAATCGGGGGGAAAATGCTCCACTGGCTGGAGTCATACCCAGCACAAAGGAAGATGGTTGTGGTGGTTGAAGGTCAATCATCACAGCCCCAGGACATCGCTGCAGAAGTTCCTCAGGGCAGTGTCCTAGGCCCAACCATCTTCAGCTGCTTCATCAATGACCTTCCCTCCAACATAAGGTCAGAAATGGGGATGTTCGCTGATGACTGCACAGTGTTCAGCGCCGTTCACAACTCCTCAGATAATAAAGCAGTCCATGCCCGCATGCAACAAGACCTGGATGACGTTCAGGCTTGGGCTGATAAGTGGCAGGTAACATTCGCGTCACAGCAGTGCCAGGCAATGACTATCTCCAACAAGCGAGAGTCTAACCACCTCCCCTTGACATTCAACAGCATTACCATCGCCGAATCCCCCACCATCAACATCCTGGGCATCACCATTGACCAGAAACTTAACTGGACCAGCCACATAAACACTGTGGCAACAAGAACAGGTCAGAGGCTAGGTATTCTGCAGCAACTGTCTCACCTCCTGACACCCCAAAGCCTTTCCACCATCCAGGACAAAGCAGCCCGCTTGATTGGCACCCCATCCACCACCTTGAGCATTCACTCCCTCCACCACCGGCGTACCGTGGCTGCAGTGTGTACCATCTACAAGATGCACTGCAGCAACTCGCCACGGCTTCTTCGGCAGCACCTCCCAAACCCGCGACCTCTTCCACCTAGAAGGACAAGAGCAGCAGGTGCATGGGAACAACACCACCCCCAAGTTCCCTTCTAAGTCACACACCATCCTGACTTGGAAGTATATCGCTGATCCTTCATCGTCGCTGGGTCAAAATCCTGGACTCCCTACCTAACAGCACTGTGGGAGTACCTTCACCACACGGACTGCAGCGGTTCAAGAAGGCGGCTCACCACCACCTTCTCAAGGGCAATTAGGGATGGGAATTAAATGCTGGCCTTGCCAGCGACGCCCACATCCCATAAATGAATTTTTAAAAATGTATCGCATGATGGACATAAGGTAAGAAGATTGCATATTGCTGATACTGAAAGATACAGGCATCACAAATATATTTGCAATACTATTTCCCTGCCACTTTAGAAAACATGTTTAAGATGAAAGTAGTTGTGTTTGCTCTTTAACCATAAAACCTTATATATTTTCAAATGTAAATAAATGAGAATATATGTTTGCACTACCCCTTACAGTGCATTTGCAGTATTTGCTGTCCTCCTCCAAATCTTCTTTCTCAGTTTACTTTTCACAGTGGATTGCAGTTCTTACTAAAACTGTCCTTGATGTAGTATTGCAGCAGGAAGTTTTTATTCCCAGCATCAAGTCTTCAGTGACCAGTTATAGGTTGGGCTTCATCGATTGTTTTTGGTCGCAAAGTCTGAATGCAGCACCAAACCTCACAAACATTTCCCCTCTGGCCTCAGCGCAAACATCAGTCCTGTTCAATGACACAACTGCATAAAGTGCTGAAAAAAATTGCAATCTTTATTTTTGTTTTTTTCCCCCCACCACTCACTTTAATTTGTAAATTTACCATCTGATTGTGTGGGCTGTGCACTCTGGATATTATCCTTCCACAGGAGAGTTGAAAACTACAACTCTGATGATGCATTTCTCTCATGCTCACAGAATTTACCAACAGGCCTAGTTGAAGAACTCAAGCTCTGGGAACAGAGTAGAGCTCAAGTCCCAGGCCACGCACAGAAGGGTAGGCCTGTGCGGAAGGAGCTTCTTGGAAGCATTTCTAACATACAGTGGATAATCTTATGAGTAAGTTTAGAATTTTTTCTAAAATGATATAATTTATTGTGATGTAAATTTATTTTTTAGGTATATGTATTGTGAATGTGAGGAAGTAACGTGCTTGTTCAAAGGACAAAGAAAATTGAGCACCTTAGTCAGTTTTATGGAACTTGGTAGATGGTAGCTTTGAGGAAAAAATTGAATCATAAAATTGTTTCTGTGGTGTTTGCTGATTGTTGATGAGTAGCTTTTCCTACACATCAAGGGAATGGAACGGAATTTTGGCTGGTTAGCATTTAAGACTATTTTAATCAATTGGCATGGTTAATTTAAAAGATAGTAGTTATTGGACTCAATCGCTGTCTTTACCCTAGCTACACTTTTCAGGTACAACGCCTGAGAGATGTGCTGCTGCAGACATGCATTAGCCATAGGTCATTTTTAATTGTCTAGATTTTTTTAAAAAAGCAACAGTGCAAGTTTGGAAGTCGCAGAAAGCAAGGTGTCACCTAATTGCTGCTTTTGATTTCCTTCATCCATCCTTCTTAATCCTTCTTTGTGTCCTGTATTATGGTCATTGGCCTTTCATTGAGAAACAAAATGCCACAGGAAAAGTGATCCATCCGTGGCTAACTAAAGAAGTTAAGGATAGCATTAGATTGAAAGAAGAAGCTTATAATGTTGTGAAGAGTAGTAGTAAGCCTGAGGATTGGGAGAGTTTCAGAAACCAGCAAAGGATGACCAAAAAATTGATAAAAAGGGAAAAAATAGAATGAGAGAAATCTAGCAAGAAATATAAAAACATTGTAAGAGCTTCTACAAGTATATAAAAAGGAAGAGAGTAGCAAAAGTAAACGTTGGTCCCTTAGAGGCTGAGACAGGAGAAATTATTATGGGGAATAAGGAAATGGCAGAAACGTTGAACAAATATTTTGTATCTGTCTTCACAGTAGAAGACACAAAAAGCATACCAAAAATGGTGGGGAACCAAGGGTCTAATGAGGGTGAGAAACTTAACGTAATTAATATAAGTAGAGAAAAAGTACTAGAGAAACTAATGGGACTAAAAGCCGACATATCCCCTGGACCTGACGGCCTACATCCTAGGGTTCTAAAAGAGGTGGCTGCAAAAATAGTGGATGCATTGGGTTTGACCTTCCAAAATTCCCTAGATTCTAGAACGGTCCCAGCGGATTGGAAGGTAGCAAATATAACACCGCTATTCAAGAAAGGAGGGAGAGAGAAAACAGGGAACTGCAGGCCAGTTAGTCTGACATCAGTCATCGGGAAAATGCTGGAATCCATTGTTAAGGAAGTGGTATCAGGGCACTTAGAAGATCATAACATGATTAGGCAGAGTCAACATGATTTTATGAAAGGGAAATCGTGTTTGACAAATTTATTAGAGTTTATTGAGGATGTAACTAGCAGGGTAGATAAAGGGGAACCAGTGCATGTAGTATATTTGGATTTCCAAAAGGCATTGGATAAGGTGCCACATAAAAGGTTATTTATCAAGATAAGGACTCATGGGGTTGGGGGTAATATATGAGCATGGATCGAGGATTGGTTAATGGACAGAAAACAGAGAGTAGGGATAAACGGGTATTTTTCTGGTTGGCAGGCTGTAACTAGTGGGGTGCCGCAAGGATCAGTGCTGGGGCCTCAGCTATTTAGAATCTATATTAATGACGTAGATGAAGGGACCAAGTGTAATGTATCTAAGTTTGTTGACGATACAAAGCTAGGTGGGACAGTAAGCTGTGAGGAGAGCACAAAGAGTCTGCAAAGGGATATAGATAGACTAAGTGAGTGGGCAGTAAGGTGGCAGATGGAGTATAATGTAGGGAAATGTGAGGTTATTCACTTGGTAGGAAGAATAGAAAAACAGAATATTTTTAAATGGTGAGAAACTTTTAAATGTTGCTGTTCAGAGAGATTTGGGTGTCCTCGTGCAAGAAACACAGAAAGCTAGCATGCAAGTACAGCAAGCAGTAAGGAAGGCAAATGGCATGTTGGTCTTTATTGCAAGGGGGTTGGAGTATAAGGGTAAGGAAGTCTTGCTACAATTGTACAGGGCCTTGTTGAGACCACACCTGGAATAGAGTGCACAGTTTTGGTCTCCTTATCTAAGGAAGGATATACTTGCCTTGGAGGCGGTGCAACAAAGGTTCACTAGATTGATTCCTGGGATGAGGGCTGTCCTATAATGAGAGATTGTGTAGATTAGAAGAATGAGAGGTAATCTCATTGAAACATGTAAGATTCTAAAGGGGATTGACAGGGTAGATGCTGAGAGGTTGTTTCCCCTGGCTGGAGTGTCTAGAACTAGGGGACATAGTCTCAGGATAAGGGCTAGGCTATTTAAGACCGAGATGAGGAAGGATTTCTTCACTCAGGTTTGTGAATCTTTGGAATTCTCTGCCCCAGAGGGCTGTGGATGCTGAGTCTTTGAGTATATTCAAGGCTGAGATAGATAGAATTTTGGACTCTAAGGGAATCAAGGGATATGGAGATTGATCGGGAAAGTGGAGTTGAGGTCGATGATCAGTCATGATCTTATTGAATGGCGGAGCAGGCTCGAGGGGCCGTATGGCCTACTCCTGCTCCTGTTTCTTATGTTCTAATGCTCACCTAGGTTTCACAAGTTACAAAGTTCCTAAAATGCAGGCTTTAGTTGTAAAATAGAAACACAAGCAGTAAAACTCGATTGACTCATCAAAGGAAGAGCAAGGGATGGAGATGTTTAATGGCAACTTCTGGAGAAGCAAGAGGAGACAAACTGGAGCAACAGAAAGAGACTTAGAAAGTAATTCCAAGACTCACCACGCTATCACCTACTCATTCTTTCCCAGGACCTCAAAACTCAGAAATTCCTTACCTACCTCAGCTTCCCTCCCTTCAACAATCTAGCTTTTTATGAACCCAAGTAAAATTTCACCTACCTGCTATTATTTGATTTACCTCGTCTTCTCCAAGTTTCCCTACCTTAATAGTGTCTTGAGTTACGACAATGCCATTAATTTAGGTTTCATAATTTATTTTTTAAGAAGTTCATAAAATACCGGCTAGTGTTGGACGATATGAACAGGAGGATGAAAACCCAGAATGACTCCGGAAAGGAAGAGCAATGGTTAAAAATGTGTCAGGAATAGCAAAACTATGAATGTTCTTGAAGGCTGAGCTGAACCATTTCTGAGATAATAAAGGTTTAGATGCTTAGGATTGATTAGGCAATTTTATTGATGTATTTATATTTTTCCAAATCAGAAGTTTAAGCATTGCACAATATTGAGGGGCACCCAAAATATTACTTTAAATTGTTGCACATATGATTAGAGAGCCTTCTTCTCACTAGACACTGATAGAAAATATTCCTGCTCACCTCTGAAAAGAGAATCGGGCGGAGTGTAAAGCAGGCTGCCAATTTGCTATCACCTGTTTTGCTCGACCACCCAAGACAAATTTTACCCCCATGCAATGTTCCCGTTAAGCTGCGTGGCCGCACAGCAGTGCGCAGGCGGAGGTTCTGCGCAGGCTGCTTGCCGGCTTTACAACGGAAAAACCGCGCATGTGCGGAAATTTGAATGGGCCGCGCAGCCCATTAAAGGGGCCGCGCACCCAAAAATAATTTGAGGGAGCATTGCCCTATTTTAAAAAAAATCTCTGATTGATGATGTGTTTGACAACAAGTATTTCATCTTCTAGGTGTACAGCTAACCAGGACTGTGTCCGCTAGATCTGTTGTAAAGGTCCCAAAGCCAACATCTACCAAACCAAAAAGCGCCAAAACCACCAAGTCTAAGACCAAAAAATGATGGTCATTGCCTTATTATGACATCATGTTACACCTTTGCAATAAAAAACAATTTTTTTCAAAATTCTGTGTTAAGTTGTGTTTTTACCCCTAATGATGCAGAACGTGTTTCAAGTACCAGTCAGCAGTATTGTTTGAAGTAAAGTTGAAATTGTGCCATTAGTGAGCATCTGTTCCACCTTTTGGCCTTATTGTTGTGAAGTCATCACAAGCAAATGTCTCACAAAACAATTCAAACCAATATTAAACACACTTCATTTAAAATAAAGTAGTTTCTTTGTTTGTTTAACTGAGCTTTAAAGATTATGGGACACAAATTTCAGAGGAGACCTATTGGGAACAAATCTCTGGTAGGGCGGAATTACCTCTGCCCCACGGGTGTGGATGTGCCTATATCCTGGGGTATTTACATATTTCTGATGGATGCCTGCACCATTTACAAGGTTGTGAGAGAGAGGAAATTAATTGTGGTATCTTGTCATAGCGTTAGTAGGCTCATGGGCCATGGGAAATTCAACCAAGAAATTTTCAACCTGCCTGCCCCAACTTCTGGTAGAAATTTGAACGGGTAGAAAAAGGGGTGGAGGCTCAGTGTAACTGGGTCCTGCCCCAAATTCCTAGGAAACATAAGTTTTTGCTCTCAGACCTCAGGAATTTCAACACTTAATTTTCTGTTGTAATTATCGACTAATTTTTGTAATTTTGAACATAAGTTAATTTGGGATTTTTTTCATGTGAACAAAGAAAAATGTCAAGGGAACATGAGAGTATGTCTGTAATAAAAAAAGCAATGTGTTATATTAGCAGTGTTAAATAGTGCAGTATATCAGGAATAAGACACATTAACAGATGCAGCTGACTAGTTACTATCAGTATAATGTCATACATGAGGAAAGAGAATAAAATTCTGATAAAGCACATGCCTGGTAGTTCCAATGGTATCCAAGGAAGATGGTGCCATGCAGTTCTTGTTGTCCATGGGCCATTTAATAATTAATTATTGAATATCACAGACCAATTCCACTGAGTTATGTCACAAAGTGTAGGACAATATGAATTTGTATGGTAAGCTCATGATTTAATTATCACTATTTACTCAACATATTTCACCTTATTCAGTTGTAGAATGCAACAACTTTTTTAATGTTGTTAAGATAATCCTGTGTTTTAACATCAACCCTACAAGAGTGTTGTATCCTTAGTAAATGATAAGTTCATTAAAATATAGAGGGCTCGATTTTGCCAGGCCCGAGGAGGCGGGATTGGAGGCGTGTGAGGTGGTAAAATCGCAAAAAATGGCGTGTGGGCCCCATCCCGCCTCCGAGCAATTTTCCCAGAATCGGGGTTTCAGACCCCATTTCCATGCTGCCTCCAAAAGGCGGGATAGGCCCTTAAGGCCCTTAACAACCACTTAATTGCCTCTATAATCCAAGTTTGAGAGGCCTTTCTGATTTTTAGACATTTCCCCCATCCTACACGCCTCCTCTGGAACACGCCAGGTATTCCTGGCGGCCTCACAAGTGGATTGCTTAGTAACAGCTGCAGCTCCACCATTAAAAAGGAGTTTTCAGCAATCATCATTTGCAGGTGGCAGAACTTTGTTGTATCAGGTATGGGGGAACTTTTAGCAGGCCTACCCATTGTTGTGGAAGTTTGGAGCCTGACACCCATCTTCAGTGTGGTGATCTGGGAAACCCCTCTCCCCACCTTGACTGAGCGCTTCCTCAACTGAGGTATATAGCAGAAGCATGGGAACTATTTATTTCCTTTCCTCCTGGACATCAGATTTGGATGAAACCAGCTGCGGCAGCAGCAGAACCCTGAACATCAGCAGCACCAACAGCAGGAGCAACAACAGGAGCGCCACCTGAAATTGCACAGGCCAGAAGGCGCCAGAGCGCGACCACATTGCTGCCCAGGATGCAAGGGACGCACTCATGTTGGCCTGATTTGCTTAGCCTGCACAATCAAACACTTTTGTCTCGCACCTTCTTACCAGAGCATCAACAATGGACAAGAACCTGTGGATTCCTATCACTCTGACCACCATACTGACAATTGCAAGTCGCCCTAAGCCCTCAATGTGAAAGTCCCATTTGCGAAATGACACAGGCCACAACTTCATCAGTTTGCCATTAAATCTGTTTATGATACCATGACGAAGGTGGCTGGTCCAAATACAATACATCACAGCACCCAAGTGACTACCCTTGTGACTACTTGTGCATTATCTTCCTCTTACGTGTGCTCCTACGTCGTGCTTCCCCTGTGGCTTCAGCAGATGTGGAAGCCCCTTGCTCACTTTCTTGCTGCTCCTGTCTCGACGCCTTTGGCGGGCGTCCTCTGTGGTTGCGAACCTGTGAGAGCTTGGCAACAGTCTGCTGCTCCTGCGGCTGTGGAGGGGCTGAGACGCCCATCTCAGTTGGGTGAGGACTCTGGTGGGGCTCTGACCGAGGGCTTTGCAGTGGCATGGTCGTGTGAGCGCTTGGAGAGGAGCCCCCATTTCCTTGTTGTCTGCCACCAACATCCCTCTCATGGGTCAGCCCCACTTCAGAGCTAGCAAGTGGCTTGACAGCACCTTGCTGCACTTCAGGTGGGCCATGAGGACCTGTTTCTGCACTGGAGGTCCTACTCCAGAGGACTTCCATGAAGGTCTGGTTTCTATGCTCAATAGCTGACCATCGCTCCTCAAGAGATGTCATTCTATTCTGAACAATGACCATGTTTTCAAGACCCTGGCGACTAAGCTCCTCCATGGCCGTAGCCATCCTCTCTACCGTAGCCAGCCTTACCATGGAGTTAGCCATCCTTTTCACGGAGGTTGCCATCCTTTCTGCGGTGATGCGTTCATGCGCCAATGCCTCCACAAAGGCTCTGCTCATGTTCGCGATGGACTCCTCCATTCGCTTCACACTCGCAGCAACCCTGGAGACAAAACCTGCCAGAGACTCCTGCACCTGTTCCTGGAGTTCCAGCACCGCTCTCCTTCTGGATGGACCCAGAGGTACAGGGTCGACATGCAGCTGAGCCGAGCTGGCAGAGTCCTGCGCCCTCCGATGAGGACTCTCCACTGCTGTCCCTGTCTCCACCATCTGCTGATGCTCACTTGTGAGCTGTGATACACCAGGTGCCAACACTACTCTATCTCCCGAAGGTCCCACTGAGGTGCGAGTGTCTGCGCTGGTGCTGGGTGCGCTGATTCTGCTGACGCTGCGCCCTCAGAGATTGCAGCTTCCTCTGAGGAGTCTGGAAGCTCAGACTCTTCCTCCTGGACAGGGGCTTTCGATGGTCCTGTGGGGGAGTAAAGGAAAGAGTTAGAGATGTGAGGTCAAGGTTACATGCACATTGAATTGTGCAGATGATCATAAGTCAATCTGTTAGAGCATCACATTCATTATCAGTGACTCATGCAATGTCATTGAGAGAGATGCCAAACTATTCTGTCACCAGCTTGCTGTGATGCGCCCGTCTGTCCGTCCCCCACTTGGGAATCCTCCTCGATCCCGGCGATTTCCAGGGCCACCTCCTCCCAGGCGGTGAGCCGGGCTACTGAGGGTGGCCCTCCTCCGGTCATGGCTCTTTCCCTCTTATTGTGGGCTCTCTTTTCCTGCAATGAGGGACACAAGTGGAGTTTGAGTGAGAATGAAGGAGTGAGTGTAGAGAATCCATAGCATAGATGCTTAGAAGGAGACAAAGGGCCCTCCCTGTGTGTTGTAAGTTGTTGTTGCATCACAGTGATAGGGAGTGTGAGGGCTACATGGTTGAATAGTTAAGTAAATGTGACCATATAGAGAGAGGCAATGGGTAAGGGTGCAGGGATGTAAGTGTCAAGTGGGATTTGGAGGAAGAGGTTAGCAAAGCAGAGTGCTGGTGAGAAGAGGCGATGGGGATCAGATTGAGGGTGATGGGAAAGTCATACTCACTTTTCCTGTGCGGAGAAGGTCATGAAACCTCTTCCTGCATTGCAGCCCGGTTCTGCGGCTCATCGCTATGGAGTTGACCTCCTGGGCCACTTGCAGCGACACAGCTTTAGTCTGCTGGGGTGGCTTTTTTCTCCCTGAGGAAGGGAAGAGCACCTCCTTATTCGATCTTGCTCCCTCCACCAGAGCTTGGAGGGAGGGCTCATCGAAGCGTGGAGCACACTTTTGCCTGCTGGTGGACATAGTCGATCAATGAATTCCTTACTACAATCACCATAAAGTTTGCAGTCTCCAGAAGAAGCAAGGCTGCTTGCAGGCCTTAAATCCAGCAGCGTTGATGACATCTTCGGAGGCAACTTTCTGTATGAAAAGACTCATTGGGCCAGGGGTTCCCACACGCTGGAAATCAATTGCCCAATTCGGGGAAAATCGCACTTTTTCCCCACTTCACTTCGGAGTCGGGGTCCTGACACGAATGCGACCTGACACGCCCCAGCCCGCCCACACTGGCAAAATCGAGCCCAAAGTTTCATTAAGCACAGCAATTAAATTAATAACTTAGAATCTTCCAGTTCAACTAGTCCATTTAACATAATGATTAGAATGTATAAATTATTCAGGATACAGTTAACAGAAGACTGGCAAATCCCCCCGTGCAAGTACAGCTTTAATTAGCTATTAATGTTTCACATAGCAGTAACTGCAGGTAACCTCCATTTAATGGGTAGGCATGACTATTTTTATTGCACAATGTGTGATTAATATTTGCCTTATGAAGTTGGATATATGGGAGTATAATTTCCTGTGAGGGCATAATCGCGAGGTCATAACAACAACAACAACTTGTATTTATACAGCGCCTTTAACGTAGTAAAACGTCCCAAGGCGCTGCACAGGAATATTTTAAGACAAAAAATTTGACACTGATCCACATAAGGATAAATTAGGGCAGGTGACCAAAAGCTTGGTCAAAGAGTTGGTTTTAAGGAGCGTCTTAAAGGAGGAAAGAGAGGTAGTGAGGCAGACAGGTTTAGGCAGGGAATTCCAAAGCTTAGGGCCCAGGCAACAGAAGGCACGGCCACCAAAGGTTGAGCGATTATAATCAGGGATACTCAAGAGGTCAGAATTAGAGGAGCGCAGATATCTCGAGGGGGTTGTGGGGCTGAAGGAGATTACAGTGATTAGAAGGGGCGAGGCCATGGAGGGATTTGAAAACAAGGATGAGAATTTTGAAATCGAGGCGCTGCTTAGCCGGGAGCCAATGTCGGCCTGCGAGCACAGGGGTGATGGGCAAACGAGACTTGGTGCGAGTTAGGACACGGGCAGCCGAGTTTTGGATGACCTCAAGTTTACATAGGGTGGAATGTAGGATGCCATCCTTGGAAGTATATCGCCGTGTTTTCATTGTCGCTGGGTCAAAATCCTGGAACTCACTCCCTAACAGCACTATGGGAGCACCTTCACCACACGGACTGCAGCGGTTCAAGAAGGCGGCTCACCACAACCTTCTCGAGGGCAACTCGGGATGGGCAGTAAATGCTGGCTTGCCAGCAATGCCCAGATCCCATGAATGAATTAAAAAAATGTTTACGCCAAATTTTGAACTCAATCTCTCCACGGATGCTGCCTGGCCTGCTGAGTGTTTCCAGCATTTTCTGTTGTTATTTCAGATTTCCAGCATCCGCCGTATTTTGCTGTTGTATTAGTGTTTGGTTCACTGCTACTTCTCTTCTAGGAATGCCCACCTTGAAGAAGTTCTGCTCTTCTCTCCGACGGGATTTCCGTTTGTTTCTTCAACCTTGTTCATCTTCATTGCTTTCGGTTTCCCTTCTCATGTTTGATCAGCTATCTGCCAAGACTCATTTTCATAGCCACATCTCTTTCCTCAGCAACTGCCTCCGGTTCCGATTTATTCCACGTGGATTCCAACTAAAATTCCACCCTTCGTGTTTCAGATCCACCCAGGATTACAAATATCTCCAAGATATTCAGCATTCCTCGAACTACTGCTCTCACTGCATCCTGAGATCCACGCTCAACGCCACATGAACACTCTCGACCTCTCTCTTCAGCAGCACCGACTCACTCTATCTCAAAGCTGTCCTGGTCCACAGTTCCATTTCATCCTTCGACTCATCCGGCGCTTCAACAAAAAACTTTTTTTCTTCTTTTCAGATGTCAAGGATCGCAAGCTACAACAACTCTTGGACACCAACATCCCTCCGGAACCTTCTTCCCCTTCACTTTCCTCTGACCCCATCCCCTCTTCCAATCTCACCCCCTGCCGTGTTTTCACTATACCCTTTGACCTTCCCCTCTCTGACCCCGAACGATCAGTCCTCAGCAAAGGCCTGAGCTTCATCACCTTACGCCCCCATCTCAATGAATTTCGAGCTTGGCACAACGTTGAGCTCTTTTTCCATCGCCTTCGTCTCCGTGCCCACTTCTTTGGCCAGGAGTCTGGCTGACCCCCACATGGCTGACCCTTTCTCCCACTTTCAGAATTCTCGTTCTACCTGGACCCCTTCCTCTGGCCTCTTACCCTCTCTAGATCTTTTCATTGCAAACTGCCGGCATGATATCGGCCATCTCAATTTCTCTGCTCCCCTCACTCACTCCAACCTACCTCCCTCTGAACTTGCAGCACTCGTTCTCTCCGATCCAACCCCAACATTGTCATTAAACCTGCTGACATGGGTGGTGCTGTTGTTGTTTGGCGAACTGACCTCTACCGTGCGGAGGCTGAACGTCAACTCTCTGACACCTCCTCCTACCTCCCCCTGGACCATGACCCCACTACCAAACATCAAGCCATTGTTTCCAAGACTGACCTCATCTCCTCTGGAGATTTTCCCTCCATGGCTGTCAAACTCATAGTCCCCCAACCCCGCACAGCCCGCTTCTACCTCCTTCCCAAGATCCACAAACAGGACTGCCCTGGTAGACTAATCATTTCAGCCTGTTCTTGCCTCACGGAACTGATTTAGTTCTATCTCGACTCTAATTTTTCTCCCCTAGTCCAGTCTCTTCCCACTTACATTCGCAACTCTTCCGATGCCCTCTGCCGCTTTAACAGTTTCCAGTTTCCTGGCCCCAGCCGTCTCCTTTTCACTATGGACGTCCAATCCCTCTACATCTCCATCCCCCACCAGGATGGCCTGAGGGCGCTCCGCTTCTTCCTTGAACAGAGGCCCAATCAATCCCCATCCACCAGCACCCTCCTCTACCTGGTTGAACTTGTTCTCACATTGAACAACTTCTCCTTTGACTCCACTCACTTCCTCCAAATTAAAGGTGTTGCTATGGGAACCAGCATGGGCCCTAGCTATGCCTGCCTTTTCATGGGATATGTGGAACATTCTTTGTTTCAGTCCTACTCAGGTTCCCTCCCTCACCTCTTTTTCCGGTACATTGATGACTGTATTGGTGCCGTTTCCTGCTCTCACCCTGAACTAGAAAATTTCATTCACTTTGCTTCCAATTTCCACCCTTCCCTCACCTTCACATGGTCCATCTCCAACTCTTCCCTTCTCTTCCTTGACTTCTCTGTCTCCATTTCTGGCGATAGGCTATCAACAAACATCCACTACAAGCCCACTGACTCCCACAGCTACCTGGACTACACTTCCTCCCACCCCGCTTCCTGTAAGGACTCTATTCCATTCTCCCAGTTTCTCCATCTCCACCGCATCTGTTCTGACGATGCCATCTTCCATACCAATGCTTCCGATATGTCTTCCTTTTTCCTCAACTGAGGATTCCCCTCTACCGTGCTTGGCATGGTCCTCGACCGTGTCCGTTCCATTTACCGCACTTCTGCTCTCTCCCCTTCCCCTCCCACCAGCCTCCACATTCAACGTATCATCCTCCGCCATTTCTGCCACCTCCAACGTGATCCCACCACCAAACGCATCTTCCCCTCCCCTTTCAGCATTCCGAAGGGACCGCTCCCTCCACAACACCCTGGTCCACTCCTCAATCACCCCCAACAGCCCCTCCCCTCCCCACGGCACCTTCCCATGCAAGCGCAGGAGATGCAACACCTGCCCTTTTACCTCCTCCCTTCCCACTGTCCAGGGCCCCAAACACCCCTTCCAGGTGAAACAGCGATTTACTTGTACTTCTTGCAATTTAGTATACTGTATTCGCTGCTCACGATGCGGTCTCCTCTACATTGGGGAGACCAAATGCAGATTGGCTGACCGCTTTGCGGAACACCTCCATTCAATCCGTAAGGGTGACCCCGAGCTTCCGGTCGCTTGTCACTTTAATTCTCCGCTCCACTCCCACTCTGAACTCTCTGTCCTTGGCCTCTTACACTGTTCCAATGAAGCTCAATGTAAGCTCGAGGAACAGCACCTCATCTTTCGATTAGGCACTTTACAGCCTTCTGGACTCAACATTGAGTTCAACAATTTCAGACCATAATTTCACAGACCTGAAACGTTAACTCTGTTTCTCTCTCCACGGATGCTGCCTGCCTGCTGAGTGTTTCCAGCATTTTCTGTTGTTATTTCAGATTTCCAGCATCCACAGTATTTTGCCATTGTAAGCTGTTATCTTGGTAGAAATAATGCGGAAACTCCAGTCCAGTATGTCTAAGAACGTGCAATCGTGGAAGCTTATCAATTCTTAATGTGACTCATACTGATGCCATAAAAATGCATTCAAAGAAACAGAAAATACAGTGCAGGTCTCAAGTGAGGAGAAATTTTAAAAATTGCAATAAAACACCAAAAAAATTTGTTTCCAGCTGTGCCTAAAATTCTGGGCATAATTTACAGCCCTTTTGAACATAAGAACATAAGAAATAGGAGCAGGAGTAAACCATCTGGCCCCTCGAGCCTTCTCCGCCATTTAATGAGATTATGGCTGATCTGATTTTGGCCTCAACTCCACTTTCCTGCCTGTTCCCTATAACCCTTGACTCCCCTGTTGCTCAAAAATCTGACTATCTCAGCCTTGAATATATTCAATGACTCAGCTTCCACAGCTCTCTGGGGTAAAGAATTCCAAAGATTCACGACCCTCTCAGAGAAGAAATTCCTCATCATCTCCGTCTTCAATGGGCGACCCCTTATTCTGAGACTATGCCCCCTCGTTCTAGATTCCCCCACGAGGGGAAACATCCTTTCAGCATCTACCCTGTCCAACCCCCTCAGAATCTTATGGGGGAGAAATTCGGTATCGCCCCATTTGGGGCGCAATTATCGGCCGGGCACAAAGATTAGCGCCTGGCGCTAATTATCGCCTCCGACTGCAAACTTGACTTTTATCGCCCCTGGAGGTGATTGGAGCGCTAAATCAGGCGCTACACATCTGTCTTAAGGCGCAAAGGCCGAGGAGCGAGGCGCTAACTCAGAGCGCTGGCGAAGCTCAGGTGATGTCAGTCAGCAATGGAACACAGACACAATGGCGCCGGCCAGTTCTTAAAGGGGAGGGTTGATCTTGCTTTCCATCCACATCCTGCTCATTGCAGCCTTGAATCTCGGCCTGGAGAGACCTGTACATCAAATCTGCTGGAAAGAACAATGGAGAGAACCAGGGAAAGAGCTCAGAGTGCAACCCCCACAATCTCTTCTAAATCGATACAAGGAAGGGCAAATCAAAATGAACCTGCAAAGTGCTGCTCAGTACCCAAAACTCCTTCACACAGCGTTGAATCTCTCCAGAAGTCTCTCTCTCTCTCTCTCTTAGAATGCGTGGTTCAAAAATGTCACCAACAAAAAAAGGCAGGAAGCGGTCGCCTTTAAATAGCGCTCCCCCAGTCCCTTCCTGACTGCAAAACGCTCCCCCTCAACCTGTCGTTGCTAGCGACAGGCGGTAAGGCAGGGGGCGCCACTCAATATCTGCTCCGGGGCGTTGCGCACTCGACTGACGTCACGATCTGCCGGCGCAGGAGATCGTGGCGGTAGTGTTTAGCGCCGCCGCAAGATGTCTAGTTAATTGCGCAAGCAGCGCAAACATCGCCGCGCCCGGGCGCTAGTTGCTTTGCGCCCCATTAGCGCCCTCTTAAGGCGCTAACAGGAGGCACAACCAACTGAATTTTTCCCCCTGTATGTTTCAATAAGATCACCTCTCATTCTTCTAAACTCCAATGAGTATAGGCCCAACCTGCTCAACCTTTCCTCATAAGACAACCCTTCCATCCCAAGAATCAACCTAGTGAACCTTCTCTGAACTGCCTCCAATGCAAGTATAACCCTCCTTAAATAAGGGAACCAAAACTGTACGCAATACTCTAGGTGTGGTCTCACCAGCATAGTTTCAGGAAACTCACATGTATGTCTATTCGCCCACCATTTGCAGCCGTGCCTTCAGCGATCTAGCCCCTAAGCTCTGGAATTCCCTCCCCTAACCTCTTCACCTCTCCTCCTTTAAGATGCTACATTAAAACCTACCTCTTTGACCAAGCGTTTGGTCACCTGTCCTAATGTCTCCTTCTTTGTCTGTTTACGCTCCTGTGATGTTTTACTACGCTAAAGCCACTATATAAATGCAAGTTGTTTTTATTTAGTATAGGGGCATTATAAATGAGCAGGGATTGATAGATGGGCATAAATGATCAAGGAAGTTCGGGTGTAGTGTAATTATGTGCGAGTTTACTCAATCTTTCATGCTGGGTATTTGTTTTATGCCCTGATTATATGTGTAAATACACAAGGAATTCCACCCTATGGAAGTTAATTAAACAAACCTAAGCATGAATTTGTAGTCTCCTCAGAGGTCAAGTATTCCAGTAGTCTGAGGTCTAAAACTAAAAATGTAAGTGGGGAAAACAAATCAGTTTTATGATCTTTAAGTCTGATCGACCAGTACATTCTATATAATTTGATGGGGAAATATAGACTTGACTACAATGCATGAGTACAAATGTTGTTATGCATTGATAGCAGAGATATAACCACTCTTTAAAAACAACTTTACAATATTAAGAGTTGTGGATAAGAATTGTTGCCATTAATCATGGGGGAAAGAGAGCATTGAAGAAAGATACAGGAAATATAAGTCTAATAGTAATATGACTACACAGGACCTTGTGACCTCTTGCAGCTATTGGCTTGTAGAGGAACTGTGATTTATTTTTAGTCACTCTTGATTTTGGAACACAGCTCTTAAAATATTGTGCAAGAATTTGCGGTCAGAGGCTTCCTGCGGGCGGATGCCTCCGAACGGCAAAAAATCTACAACCTACCTGATGTCCCTGGATCCATGGAGACTCGCGCTCCTGGGCCTCTATGCATAGACATGCATAGAGGCCCACGTATCCCAGGGGTGCAAGCGGTTCGCTTATGGGGATTCCGTACGATAAGCATGAATGGGGATCACATAAAACATACATTTACATAACAAATATTTTTTTTTACATATTTAATTAAACATTTAAAACAAAAATTTTATTTTTTGAAAAATAAATTTAAGGGGGAAAAATTGGGTTGATTTGCGCCTCTCGTTAGCGCCCCCGGGAGGCGCTAACCGGGTGCAAATCTCCTAGCGCCCGGGCGCAGCGCCGCTATCGCCTCCCGCAAAATTCAGCAAACTTAGGTTGCACTCCTTGACCTATCGCCGGACAATGGCCCGAAAATTAGACTTAATACGGGAGATTACGCACTGTGTACTCTCGCGTATTAGGTCCCGAAGTGCCGGTTCCCTGCATGCACTGCGCATGCGAGGGAAACCGTCACTTCGGGTATTGCGAAGGGGGCAGTTCCTAAGTGAACCGTGTGCGCACTACAGGTTGCGTGCACGCAGCACACTTCGTTTTTTTTTCAGGTTTGAACGCGCAGGTAAGTGTTGAAGATTTTACACATGAAGAAAGCAGGCGTAAGACCCCCTTTTAACAAGGTAAGTAGTTAATTAAGTATTATTTTAAATTTTTTCAACAGGTTTATCTTTTTTAGAGACTTTGAAGAAAGATAAGTTTATTTTTATA
Organism: Squalus acanthias; assembly: GCA_030390025.1. Taxonomy (NCBI): domain Eukaryota; kingdom Metazoa; phylum Chordata; class Chondrichthyes; order Squaliformes; family Squalidae; genus Squalus; species Squalus acanthias. The sequence continues at coordinate 61,559,747 of CM059439.1, forward strand.
ACTTTTAAAAAGAATTTAAATTTTTTCAAAAATTTTAATTTTTGTTTAAAGTGATTAATTTATTTAACTATAGTTATTTTATTAATGTGATGGCTTTTTAAAAAAAAATTAATTGAGGTTTAGCTGTTCTTTTGGGGACTTGTTGTATTCATAGTTTTGACAGCTCTTCCTGTCAAAACTATGAATGAAAGATGGTGTGCTGCCATTGGCTCTAACTGGCCCACGTGATCCCAGAGGTCGCATCGCACTAACTGCGCCTCTGGGACACGCACACACTGCGCGCCGGCACCAGGGAGAGGCCCAGGAACTGAAGTTCGTGTGGGCCAAAACCATAAAGGCAGGCGTGGAGTGCGATATCGCGGGGGATCCTTACCCCCGCGGCAACCATCAAAGTCCAATTTCTGGGCCAATATGTCCAATCGGGTCTGGGTGGCATTTTTGCAGCTGCGGCGGCGCTACCTAAAGGGCATGTGTCAGCAGCCATTTTTTTGACCGACTGCCAGCACCTGACCCCTTCTCCCTTTTTCTTTCGGGTGCTGGCCCCTCCCCTTTAATCATGGGAGGGAGGCCTGCAATGACGCAGCGCTATGTGCCGATGCGCCTGGCGCTGTTGCACGTAGCACCGCGATATTCAGTTGTAGCGCCCCAAGCAAGAGGTGGAGCGCTTTCTGCTTGCGGCGCTACAAATGAATTTCAGGCGGAGGGGCACTAATTTTTTCGGGGCGCTAAAATTAGTGCCCCAAAAGGGGCGACACCGAATTTTTCTCCTTAAATGTTTTAAAGGGGCTAAAAATAACCTAACCTTATTTTACAGGTGTTTTAATGTTTAAATAATTGAAAAAAAATTATTTTTATATTCATTTAATCTCTTACGTTGGTAAAAGCAGGCCTTACGCCTGCTTTTACCAGGCGTAAGAATTTCACAGGCATTTGCTGTGCAGTAGTTGGGCAAATAGCCCAACTCTCCACCCGCGGATGCCCTTTGCCCAGGGATGCGGATGATCTGTCAAGAAGGTTCTTGACAGTTCGCAAGTCACGGGTTTTCGCGCAGGCGCTTAGCACGCAAAAACCCGGAACTTGCAGGGCCCTTACGGGCGTGTACGCACCACATACGCATCCGTAGGCACTGGAAAATACAGGCCAGTGTTTACTCTTACCCCAGTCTCCATGTAGACATTTATATATTGTAGCAGACATAGCATTTATGATGGTAACAAGAACAACTTGCACTTATACAAATGAGCCAGGCGTTCTAATTGATGAGATTTGATAATATTCTGTTGTAAAGGATCTGCATCTTAATGTTCCATCCTTTTTGGGTGCAAACTGATTGCTTTCTATTGCCTGACTTCACTAAGTACTAGCCCTGATTTTTTTTATTTAACTTCCATAAACACTGAACATTTCATGCAGAGTATTTGCAATAAAATGTTAATACATGCATTTTGTTGCCATGACTCATAATTTATTTGCAGATGATTCTTCCACAATACTGATGGCTAGCTGTGCACCTCTGTATGGTGACAAAAGTAGCTACATATCTGGCAGAAAGAAATGGTATACAATTCTTGTCAACTAGAATTGAGTCATTCCCATCACTATAACATTGGAGAGTCAGTCTTGGTTTCCTGCTGCTGAGGCTCTGCCGTTTTCCGTTGTTCAGCTGCAGCAGTGGCCACTAAAGATTTCTGGGTAACAGTTGACATGACGTTAAGGAGGTCAAAAGGCAGAGGTAAGATAACGGTAGAGGTTTTCTCAGCAGAGAGTGTGTGCAGTGTGTGGAGATAGCGCAGCTGGACAGCAGCAGAAGATCCAGACAGAATGTCCGCTGCAGTTTTCAGGGCTTCTGAGGCCTCCTTCTCAGCTTCAGCCGCAATCACCTGCAATTCATTTACAAGGGTTTGAGAGTTAGGCTCACTACAAATCATTCCGTTTGCAGAAACTCATGCTTTCCTTAGTTCTTAGGATGAAGGATACTTCATTAAATTGGTCCATCTGTAAGGTAAAAAGAATTCAGTCCAACTCTGATTTATACAAGACATATTTTGTTTCTAGAGAGACAAGAAACGTCTATATAATTATTTTTTCTTTTAATACAGCTGCAAGAAGTCTTAAGGGAAAATTTGTCCACAACCCTTTAAGCGTTATAAAGAACAATGGGGTACTTGTTGCCATTTCTCAGTTACCATGTGTTATACTATCTTAAGGTGGCTTAGGAACAGAGAATGTTTGTACAACCCCCAGTCAGTTATAATTGTCCCCAATTGTCCCCAATCCCCATCTATAATAAATGGTTTGAAATGTTCTCATTTGAATCCAGTGTAGCTCTGTAATATTACCGTTCTCCCATAACAAACAAATTACTCACTTACATTGGAGGATCATTTTCAAAGTACGCACTGGCAACGGGAACCCTTGCAGTGGTGAGAATGTGGAACTCGCTACCACATGGAGTGGCTGAGGCGAATAGCATAGGTATATTTCAGGGAAAGCTAGATAAGTACATGAGGGAGAAAGGCTTATAAGGATATGTCAATAGGATGAGATGAAGTAAATAGAGTGGGAGGAGGCTCGTGTGGAGCAGAAACACTGGCTGAATGGCCTGTTTCTGCGCTGTAAATTCTATGTAGCTCCTGCTCCTGGGTACCATGCACCTGACTTCAATGGATGGAAATTACTGCCAGTGCACCTGGAATTTTCTGATAGGCAGTGATAGCGGGTGAGTTTCCCTTCTATTCCCCATATATGAGTGGCTTCTCCCATCATCATCGTTTCAGCTTCCCCGATGCTGCACTTCCACTTTCTGACTACTGCTCTACCCACGTCCGATGAACTTGTATATCTCCTCATTCTCTGAGCTAGGCATTGCAATAACAATTCCACTTATGGTGAGATGATTGATGTTTTATATTTGAGCAGAATCAAGCTGATACTATTCTATTCAGAGTAGGGTGCAAAAGTGTATAGAAGGAGCACTTTTGAGGCATTGTGCATACATATACATGCAATTCTGTATTGAATATGTACAATAGAACTTTCCTGATCAGTCTGTTTTCAGCCCAACAAGGAAGAAAGCAGCACTGGACCTAGTTCTGGGGAATGAAGTGTGGCAAGTGGAGCATGTTTCAGTGGGAGAACATTTTGGGAATAGTCATCATAATATCATCAGGTTTAGAATAGTTATGGAAAAGGACAAGGTACAATCAGGTGTAAAAATACTTAACTGGAGGAGGGCTAACTTCAGTGAGTTGAAAAGGGATCTGGTGCAGGTGGATTGGAATCAAAAACTGGTAGGTAAAACAGAACAATGGGAGGCCTTAAAAGAGGAAATGGTTTGGGTACAGAGGAGACACATTCTTATGAGGGGAGAAAGGAAGGGCATACAAAGCTAGAGCTCGCTGGATGAATAAAGATATCGGGCTAAAAATTTGTTATAGCCAAGAAATGGGCAGTGTTTAGACTAAAAATGGTTAAGTAGCGCCAGGTGAAAATCGTCTAGACTGCACGAAAAATTCGTTCTCACTCCTCAGTAAAATGATTGCAGTCATGATTCTCGTCTAAAAACCCAAGCTCATTGGCGTTACACTGAAAAGATGGACCAATATTGGGTGTAGTCTAAACTCAAGCAATGATTGCCACCGGCTTTTTTTTAACTACGTAAAGGGGAGGTTCATTGATGCTGCAGCACCTCATTCCCAGCATTGTTGAGTGTGGACCTGCCTCAACAACCATAAGAAGAAGAAGAAGGACAAGGAGAAGGAACACTTATTTACAAATCCTGATGGCAGATCGCTGCCCCAGGGAGAGAGCCTGGAGGTTTATCGTGGAAGCTTTGGAGGCATTGGTTTTAGCGGTAGAGAGAAGGCAGGCGGTCCTGTACCCGCCAACTGGCAGGAGGCCCTTGCCACAAGTCTGCCGGACTATGTGGAGGGAGGTGGCACACCACGTCACGGGCAGCACTGTGGTCCCCAGGACCCACACCCAGTGCAGGAAGAAGTTTAACGGCCTCACACGGGTGGTCAGGGCGAGTGAAGGCTTCAACAAATGCTACATACCACCATCTGTACCACAAGCTTCACACACTGCTCAATGCACCCCCCCCCCCCAACACTCACCCACAAACAATCTCTACCTTGCAACACTCACACCCACATCTCACACTTTGCACACAATGACAACTATTCAACTATGGCAAACACAAGGGTCATTAGTTATTAGAATTCATGTCATATGAGTGATATGTTTATAGATAAATTTATTAAGTGTGTTTGGAATATTTTTGGTCTCTCTCATTTCACCTTTTTGCCCAGGTGGACGCTGTGATAAGCCATGAGACAGTGATTGTAGGACGGGGATCTGGGATTTCATTCATGTGAATCGGAGTCTGATGAGCCGGTCACAGGCTGCCCATCCAGAAGGCCAATTGTCTTGCTGCCTCCACCCTCCCTCGTGTTCCTCCTCCTCCTCGTCCTCCTCCTCCTCGTCCTTCTCCTCCTCGTCCTCTTTGTTCTTGTCCTCGTCCTCTTTCTCCTCATCCTCCTCTGCCTCGTCGTCCTCCTGAGGTAATCCTGCGATCCTGCAGCCCCCATGACTGTGAGGAATTGTTGTGAGCAGAAGCCTTTAACAAATAATGAGTGACTTCTGCACTTGAATCAACACTCCCTGTCACCAGAAAAACTTAAAATAATTAAAGAGAGCTGTTTCAGTTGCAGGAAGTAGCAAACAGGCACTGAAACTGCAAAACACTGTCTGGTACAGCTGATTAGGGATGGTGCCTTTAAATATCGCTGCTGCAGCCTGCTTCCTGCTGATAGACGCCAGCTCTCCCTGTTGTTGTTCTGCACTGCCATTAAGGTAAGTGGCTAAATCCAATGTTGGAGACCGGGCGTCCAGCGAGCGTTGCACACACACTGATGTCATGATTTCCATGATGGTGAGGTCCCTGGCGATCGAGTTTACCAGCAGCGCTACCAGCAACCATATGGCGTGCGGCGCTGGAACCGGCTTCAGCTGTTGTTACAGCTGTCAATGGCGTTTTAGCGCCATCTTGTGGTGCTAATGTGTGGTGCAAACCACATGAATTTCTAGCCCATAGAGGTTAAAATGAGACAAGAAAAAGGAAGCCTTTGGCAATTTTAAGGTTCATAATACTGTAGAGAAACAAGCTGAATATAGAAAGTACAGAGGAGATCTAAAAAAGAGAATAAGAGGTGCAAAGAGAGAATATGAGAATAGATTAGCGGCTAACATAAAAGGGAACCCAAAAGTCTTTTATAAACACATAAATGGTAAAAGGGCAGTCAAAGAAAGGCTGGGGCCGATTAGGGACCAAAAAGGAGATCTTCTTGTGGAGGTAGAGGGCATGGCTGAGGTACTAAGGAGGGAAAATTGGCTATGTACGAATAAATAAAACTTAAAATGTTGGCAGTCCTCAAAGTAGAAAGGTCACTCTGTTCGGATGGGATGCATCCTAGGTTACTGAGGGAAGTGAGGGTGGAAACTGCAGAGCCTCTGGCCACAATCTTCCAATGCTCCTTGGATATGATGGTGGTGCCAGAGGACTGGAGGAATGCAAATGTTACATATCTGTTCAAAAATGGGGAAAGAGATAAACCCAGCAACTACAGGCCAGCCAATCTAATGTTAGTGGTGGGGAAACTTTTAGAGACAATAATCCGGGACAAAATTAATTTTCATTTAGAAAAGTATGAGCTAATAAATGAAAGTCAGCATGGATTTGTTAAAGGCAAATCATGTTTGACTAACTTGATGGAGTTCTTTGATGAAGTAAAGGAGAACGTTGATGTTGTGTATACGGACTTTCAAAAGGCATTTGACAAAGTACCACATAATAGACTTGTTAGCAAAATTAAAGCCCATGGGATTAAAGGGACAGTGGCAACATGGATACAAAATTGGCTAAGGGATAGAAAGCAGAGAGTAGTGCTGAATGATTGTTTTTCAGACTGGAGGGAAATATATAGTGGAGTTCCCCAGGGGTCAGTATGAGGACACTGCTGTTTTTGATATATATATTAATGACCTGGATTTGGGTATACAGGGCATAATTTCAAAGTTTGCAGCTGACACAAAACTCAGAAATGTAGTAAACAATGAGGAGGATAGTAACAGACTTCAGGAGGACAGAGACAGGCTGGTAAAATGGGCAGACACATGGCGGATGAAATTTAACGTAGAGAAATGTACTTTGCTAGGAGGATTGAGCGGAGGCAATATGAGCTAAATGGTACAATTTGAAAGGGGGTGCAGGAGCAGAGAGACCTGGGTGTGTATGTACATAAATCTTTGAAGGTGGCAGGACAAGTTGAGAAGGCTGTTAAAAACCATATGGGATCCTTGGCTTTATTAATAAGGGAATAGAGTACAAAAGCAAGGAACTTCTACTAAACCTTTATAAAACACTAGTTAGGCCTCAGCTGGAGTATTGTGTTCAATTCTGGGCACCACACTTTAGGAAGGCCTTGGAGAGGGTACAGAAGAGATTTATTAGAATGGTACCAGGGATGAGGGACTTCAGTTTTGTGGAGAGACTGGAGAAGCTGAGGCTGTTCTCCTTAGAGCAGAGAAGGTTAAGAGGATATTTGATAGAGGTGTTCAAAATCATGAATAGTTTTGATAGAGTAAATAAGGAGAAACGTTTCCTGTGGCAGAAGGGTCAGTAACCATTGGACACAGATTTAAGGTGATTGGCAAAAGAACCAGAGGTGACATGAGGAAAATTTTTTTTTTACGCAACGAGTTGTTGTGATCTGGAATGCGCTGCATGAAAGGATGATGGAAACAGATTCAATAGTAACATTTAAAAGAGAATTGGATAAATACTTGAAGGGAAAAAAATACAGAGCTATGGGGAAAGAGCAGGGGAATGGGATTAATTAAGTAGCTCTACCACAGTGCTGGCACAGGCACGATGGGCCGAATGGCCTCCTTTTGTGCTGTATCATTCTATGATTCTATGAATGAACAGCCATTGAATGTTTTATGTAACAAGCTGGTGTTATATTCCAAATGATGTGACAATTCGGTAGAGCTGGGTATCCCAGCCAGTAGAGCCCCAGTAGGTCCTGGGTTTAAATCTATTGTGGCTCACATCCTATCATTCTTCTGAATTATGTAAAGTAAGTGCTTGCCATGCTGTCATAGGATCTGTCTTTGGATGTTCTGTGCTATTTGGAAATAGAAACAGAGACGAGTAACCTCACCCAATAGACATTTATCTGCAATGGAGATGGAGTTCCATGATTATTCTTTATCCCCCTCTCTCTCTCTTTAAGTAATGACTCCTAGTTTAAAATGGTTTCTCTCTGTTTATGAATTAGAAACAACTGATAAATTGACTTTAATGGTTTATGATCTTTTGTGGATGATTCAGCATTTCCTTACCTTGGCTTTGGCCTGTCTATGTGCCTCTGCTTCCACCGCTAATGAGTGCTGAAGTTCTGCTGGCATGCGGACATCTTTACTGTGACCAGAGGTAGATAACCGTTAATGGGATGTTATCCTTCACTAAATCCAGGCCTGCAATTTCACTCCAATATCAACCTCAGTTGTAACAATTGGCACAGTGAATACCGGTAATTACAATCACGCACTAAATCTATCCTACCTTCAGATGGAGCGCTACCAAAGTTTGAACGTTCAGTTGATGTCATTTTTCCTGGCCCCTCTCCCTGCCATAATAGAATGTCTTTCACATTGTGTCATCTAGCAACCTGGCTGAAGACAGTTGCCCAACTCAACCAAATGAGCTCAAGTGGCCATGCTTCTCAGGGTCAGTCATTATATTGAACTTTTCACAGCAAAAGCTAACTTTACAAACAGTACAGATGTAAGCCACTGCCCCTTGCTTATCATCACAAATTATAGCTCTGGGATTCACAGGAAAGCATGGGTCAGATAAGCAGCATAATGTTTACAAAGTGCTCATTCTTCACACTGACCTCTGCTGTGGTAACCTAAAATGATTCACAATGGATTGGGCCAGTTTTATTTCTTGATGTAGGGTATGTCAGTGGAGTCCAGGCACTTAACCACTCGTCCAAAGCAAAAGATGGAGGAAAAATCAGACACCGCTCAGGCTGCCCTTGTGATCCTCCTAGTGGTTGGCTTTGACATGACATGAGGAAGCTTAAGGTCAAGTTACCTTCATGTGTCTCAGTTGAGCTCTGGTGTATACAGATTTTCAACTTCAACAAAAATGCTGGCATTTAAAACATATTTAGGGATTTAATTTTTAGAAAGAATATTTGAAGATATTGTAGGGCCTTATCCCAGAGTATTCTTTCAAGCACAAAGATCAACAGAAATTGAAAGCCACGTCTCTAAGCAAAAATATTTTTCTGCAAAAAGAAAGGCAGGCTATCATTTATATAGAGCCTTTCATGTTCTAAGGACATCCCAATGCCCTTCACAGCCAATGAACTACTTTTTAAACTGTAGTAGTTCCATAGGCAAATTCAACAATTTACACATTGCAAGTTTCCACAAACAGCAATAAGATAAATGACCAGATAGCGAATGTTGGCCAAGACAACTCCCTGCTCTTCTTTGCAAAAGTGCTATGGAATCTTTTAGGCACATCTGAACAGACAGATGGCACCTCATTAATGCTTCCTTTTAAAAATAGTACCACTGACAATGCAGCTCTCCCTCATTACTGGTCAGTTTAGATTATGTGCTTAAATCCTGGAATGGGGAGCTACCACTGAACAAAGGCTGGCACTTGAAATTGATGATATTAATTTATGATTGATTTCTGAACATGATTCCATGGTGAATTTCCTTCTTTAAACCTACATTTCAGCATGTTCCACCTTGATTCCCCAATTGCAGGTTGCTGCATCCAGTGCTACCTGCAAAACAAAATGGAGCAATGATTAGATTAGAACTTATAGGCCGCGATTTCCCCTACCTCGGCGGGTCTGGTGTGGCCGGGGTCGGTGGCGGGTCCCGACCCCGCTGCTGGCTCCAGCCCGCTCTGTGAAATGATTTTACGCTGATTGGGCTTGTTAAGCCCGCCCAGCACGTTTCCTGACCAAATGAAGGAAGCAGATCTGATGATGTCACTTGACGCGTCATCAGCCAGTTTCCTTAAAGGGACCATGTGCGCAAATTGATTTTGACAGTTCTGCTGTCAGTATTCTACAGCACTGAGGTGCTGCAAACACTGACAAGCACTGCACAGAGTTGAACGGCTGCACCCAGGCTCTTGCATGACTCACTCCATATGCTTATGGAAGGAGTCACAGCACGCAGGGAGGTCCTCTTCCCTTCCCATGGGCGGAGAAGACCTCCCTAGGAGATCAACGCAGCCTGATTGCACATTGCACAGGAGGACACAAGCAAGGATGTCGTTAGGAGGATCAGACTGCAGTGGCACAAACCTTTCAATGATCTCAGTAGATCACGAAACATTAGTACAAAGCCACACTTAACCTCATCCTGCTGTGCCACATCACATCCTCATCACTCTGCCTTCCCTACCCTACTCCTGCACATCTTTACTCACACCAACCTACCTTGCACCTCCACCCATCCCTCTCTATTTACATTATCACTTCCCCATCTCACTAGCCACCCCTCACACTCACCCTTATCCTAGTGCAATCATACCAAGTAACAACACACAAGGGTAGGCACTTGGGTGTTTTATCCAATGTTCATGTAAAGTTTCTGTTAATGTGGTGTCAAACATTGAAATCTTTATTTTTAACACTTTGCATTCTTGGACAGATGTGTGTGCACCTTTGGAAGTAACTTAGTGAGTTGCAGTGAATGGTAAGACATAACGGTACCCCCTGTAATGGTGATGTGTATGAAAGGACTGGCTTGGACATTGTAGGGATGCTTTATGGTGTTGGTGTTGGGTGGTGCCAACCTGGCGCATCATGTGGCAGCCAGGGTGTACAGCATCAAGTGAAGTAAATTTGGCTATGGTGAAGCCATTACTGGCATCCCGGGCAGCAATGTGGCCGGGTGCTGTTGCCCTCTGTCCTGTGCAGCATCAGTTGATTGCGGAGAAGGTTGGTGTTGTTGATGCTGCTGGTGAGCCTGGTGCTGCTGGTGTTGGGGCTGATCGTGGTGGGATTCTGAGGACCAAAGTGAGAGAGTTTCAAGGGCACTGATGCTGATGGAACAGATGGCAGGTGAAGTTGAGATGACAGAAGCGATCTGTCAGTGGTGAGAGAGGTTGTTCCAATGAGGTGACACTGGATACAGTGTTTGCTCCAAACACTTGCAAGCTACATAAAGCTCAATCTGTCTTCCAAATGCAGTAAGCAACAGCTTCTAACCTTGGAAAGTGAACAGCTGTGAAATGGGAGTTTTTATAGAACATTTGCAGCTCTCAAGTTAAGAAATCATCCCATGCTGACACAACTCCTGACCTCCTTACCTGACGTGATCCCCGAGCAGTGGGGAAGCCGTGGGCGAACTCTTAAAATCGAAAGGTGAGCTTAAAATAGTTTTAAAGTGCCTGTTAACAAGCTCGTAATAATCTAAATTGCCTCTCCTGCCACTTGGTGTCGGGTCTGTTCAGTGATGACAGACCCGACATCTGGGAGACTAGCATGGAGGTGGGTTGACAGCGGGTTCCCTACCCGCTGTCAAAATAAATTTCCCACCCGACCCGCCACCAAACGCGCCCACTGACCCCCTGAAAATTTCCCCCATAATGTATAAAAAGACCAGTTTTTTATGTAAGTGTATGGGGCCAGCTGACTAGGACAGATGACTGGCAAGATCATTTTATAATCTAGTACACTACCATGGACTGTCAAATCTAGAATTCTGATAGGGTGTGCATTTAGACTCCCTTCTTAATTTTCATTACTGAAATGCTGCAAGCATAATATAATTACCTGGATGTACTGTAAATAATAATCAGTGTCCATTTTTCATAGAATCAAAGAATCTTAAAAGGCCATTCGACCCATCGTGCCTGTGCCGGCTCTTTGAAAGGACTATCCAATTAGTGCCACACCCTAGCTCTTTCCTCATAGCCCTGCAAATTTTTCCCTTTCATGCATCTATCCAATTCACTCTTGAAAGTTACTATTGTATCTGCTTCCACCACTCTTTCAGGACATGCATTCCAGCTCATAACAACTCGCTGGCTGTGTCCTGGAGCAGCTCCTTTCATTTCAACAGGGGTTGGAACTTTGGACTGGGATTTGGCCTGGAGAAGCCTACCGCTGTAAAACCACTATGTGCTGGGCACTTCTTTTGTGCCAGTCCAGAGTAAAATGTATCATCTGCTCAGAGTTCTGAACATGTAATTTCTGCACTTATTTCATGAATAAGACAATTACAGAGACATACTTGGCATAATGAGAATGGAGAAGTGCCTCTCCCAAGTCTTGTGGCTGTTCAGTTGATGAAGCCTAGCTGTTTTCACCTTCTCACAGATTCAGTGCCAATATGAGAAATGAAGGATGTGATCAACTACAATAAAAGTGGCAGCTTTTCTTTCCATTCTGACATAGCTAAAAATATGCTTTGAATTAATCACAGTATAAACTAATTAATTTTAGCTGCAATGAATATGCCACTATAGCAGGGCTCTTAAATAACAAACTAACTTGGAACCTGACAAATGGGGAACAATAAGCACAGGCTTTCTGCACACTTGCCTCTGCAGTAGAAAAGAAGAAGATAATGCATAAACCAGCATACTGTCACAAGAATTGACGTGTGAGAAAGATAATGAGCCAAATTTTGCTGTAGCAGGGCATCTAACGGCATCTGCCATTAGTTAGACTTGCACCTGCACTTTTCAGCTCAAAACATTTTTGCCCACTAAGTTGCTGAAAGTGTGAGCTGATAACGGCACAGCGAGGTAAATGGGGCATCTAGGACCTGAGAGAACAGGGAAAGCAACTGTGTATCTCCTTAATCAATGAGATTGAATGATTGAGAAATAAATAGTGGAAGGACTGAGAAGGAAGTGTAAGTTATAATGTGTGAATTCAATGTCAAATCAGGTACTGAAAGAGAAACAAAAGAGGGGAAAAAAGATTGGATTAAGAGAGAGAGAAAAAAGAGACAGAAAGGAAAAGTAAAAAAAAATTAAATATTAAATTTGACATTTTAAAATTTCCAACAACAATTAATACTGGAAGGAATGAGACTCCACATTTGTAATAGTTAATTTTCAGTACCAGAGAGGTTGATTGGCAGTAATTAACATTTGTCACGTAGTTAAAAGGGTACTTACACTTAAAATTACAAGATTTAACTTTCTGTGGCAAGTTTAGTTCATATCTACCGTGCAAATACAGCAACTTCATGGCATCCAATGCATTTCAATGGTGAAGAAGACAGCGAAATGCCGTTTTCGCAAAGCTAATGATGGAGTGGCGCAACTCAGACAGCAACTTCTGGGTATTGGGATTTAACCGCGCAACTGCCCCTCACCAGAAATTGCTGTACCTTTAATGCATAAATAATTAGCCTCACCATTATTTTGACAGCAAAATCTGGTGCATAGATTTATTGGATAAGCCTAGCAGCTCTTTTAAGGAAACACATTTTTAATGCTACAGTAATGCTATTAAAATCTTATTGTACAGAAACCCATGGGGCTAAACCTATGATGACTTGCTTGCTGTACTTTAAGCCCCGTTCAACAATTAATCCCATGTATCACAAACAGACCACAGTGCCTGTATAATAATGTTACATTAACATACAATTAAATACTCTTGCATTTTATGATGCTGGCTTTAACAACAACATAAAATGCCTTTCAGAAATGTTGCAGAATTGTGAATTAAAATGAGTTTGGTAGGAATCCCTTCTGAGTCCAGAGGTTGCCATAAACAGTGAATCTTATCTAGAAGTTCTCGTATATTGGAGGGATGGGGAGGGTCTGCTGTATTGGAAAGCTACAGTATTAAACCAGAATGAAAAAAAGCAGAAAATCTGTAGGAGTTTATAGAGAAATAATAAACTGCCCTACCAATCTGCTCTCCCAGCTGAAGAAGGGTTTGTGAAGGCACAGGGTCAAATGGTATGATAATATCTTTCATTTATATAGTGCCTTTAATGTAGCAAACATTAAAGGGAGAATGCACAGGATGTCAGAGTTGAAGAATTGAACAGCATAGAATGGCACGTATAGCTGGAGGAAATTGCAGAAATAGGTTGGACGAGGCTGTGGACTAACTTGTCAGTGAGGGTCATGATTTTGAATGAAATTAATTGGGTGAATGTGATAGTCAATGGAGGTTAGTGAGGACAGCAGAGATGGGCAAGTGTAATTTACTGCTGGACAGGCAGCACTGATTTGGACAAGTTGGAATTTATATTGGATAGAGCTTTGGAGGCTGGTGAAGAGGCCGTTGCAGAAGCCAAGTCTGGGGTGGGGGGTGGGGGTAACAAAAATGTGGATCAGCTTTTCAACCGTGATGGGGGGCGGGGTAGGTAGGTGTACAGCTGCATGATGTTGGAGATGGAATAGACGGTCTTGGTGATGGATAAAATATGGAGTTTGAAGCACAGCTCAGGGTTAAATAGGATATCAAACTTGCACACTGTATGCTTCAGTATGAGTGATCAGCCTGAGGACAGGGATGAAGTGGAAAAAAGGGTACAGAGCTGTTGGCAGGAGGAGAATAAGATGGTTTGATCTTGGCGATGCTGAATTTGAAAACGTTCTGGCTCACCCATGGCTTGATTTTGGACAAGCAATCTGGCAACACTGAAAGTTGTGAAGTTGAGGATGGTGGAAATGCAGAGCTGGTTGTTGTTAACATATATGTGGGAGCTTACTCCAAGTCTGCAGATAATATTGTTACATGTAAATGAGAAAAAGGAGGGGGTCCAAGGATGGAGCTTTAGGGTATTCCTGAGGTGATTATGTAGGGGCAGAAGGAGAAGCAAGCATTGGTAGTTCCTTGAAGGTGGACCACACAAAAGAAGCAGTGGATTTGGATGAAGTGGTCAACAGAGAGGTTGAGCAGGACAAGGATGGATAACGTGCAACAGTTGCAGCCACAGAAGATTTCATTGGCAATTCTGTGTCAGTGCTGTGGACAGAATGAAAGCTGAACTGAAGGGATTCAAACAGAATATTTTAGGAGAGGTGAACATCCAGGTGGGTAGTGACAAAATATTCAAGAGAGGAAAGGGAGGTTAGATATGGGGCAGTAGCTGGAAAAGGTCAAGGTATGAGGTAGGAGTGAAAATGGCAGTTTTGAAGGAGAGTGGAGGATAAATTGGGTGAATTCCTACACCTGGAAATGCAGCACCTTCAATTTCATATACCTTGATTTATTACCTTGATTTCATCGCTAATGCTTTTTCTTTCCAGGAGAATTTCATTGAATTTCCGATGTGCTAAGCTCCGTTTAACAATAGTTTGTACCAGCAGAGATACTGAGACAGAAGAGTTGGTGACACTTGTTAATGAGAGGGAGGCATTCTCCACCCGATAATAGCAGATGGCATTCACCTCAGCAGTCACCATGTCCTTGGATATAACCTGTAAAATAAATGCCAGCATCTTGAGTGTTACAACTTCTGCTATTGCAGTGGAGACCACGCAACATCAACTAAACACTAACTGGAACCAATCAAATCTTTCTCAATACCAACATCTCAACATTTAGAAACTGTTCTAAAGGATCAGCAACTTTATTCATAGTAGCTGATCCATAAAGACCAGGAAGGTCCCAGGTTTGATCCCCAGTTTGATTCCAGAAGGTTCCCGTTTGATCCCCAGTCATCATCTTAGTTGGGGGCATTCTAATTGGATTGGGGGGAGGGGGAGGTGGGGCACGGGGAAATTAGGGTTCCCACTCCTTGTTGATATTCAGAGGCCCCTGCTGGACATATTCATGTATGTAGGTGGGATTGAGTATGGCCATGATGGTCCATGCAGTTGAATAGCCTGCTGACCGCTCTTTCAGATGCTGATTGATTGACCTGCTGTGCATTTCCAACATTTTCTGTTTTTATTGTGGATTTACAGTTTTTCTTTTTATCTCAACGTAAAAGGAAGGGCGTGCCTGAGGTCTATCTTATTTCTGGTAGAATAATAATCTGCCAAATTACACTTTTTCAAAAAAAATTGATTTATGAAGGGAGGTTTTCAGCAAGGACATTTCCTGGAACAACCAGGAACACATTGTTCTGAAACGTCTGCTGTGCAGCTAACTCATGCTGTATCACAAAGGTGGCCAACCCACGCCTCATGGACTGCACACAGCTCTTCTGTTCCTGAGATGTAGCTCTTTCTCCTGTATTCAAATCACCTGCAGTGCAGCTCTCTCTCTGTTACTGGCTGAAGTGACACTGATGTCATCTGTTGACTGTTGTCGATTGGGCACTCACAGCAGTTGTGCACGGCACTATGGAGTGATAGCAAGAAGTGCAAAGAAGCTTCACTGAAAGGGGAGCAACAGGGAATGGGACACCCCATTCGTCGAGATGGGAACTTGTTCACTATTGATCAAACTGATGAGTCAGGTGTGCACAATTCAAAAAACAATTATGTGCCAAGAATTATGGGGGGGTGGGGGGGGGGGGGGGTGCGACGTGAGAAGGTCATTTTTATGGACTCTAATTTGACGAATGATACAAGTGTAGAACTGAACCTACAGAACATTTAAAAGAGAGAATGCACTTGGCGGCATGTGCAAGATCATCGTACACGTGCCAAGAGGTCTATGACCTCGTACAGGTGCCAAGGGGTCTATGTCATGATCCCCAGGTCATGCTATCATTTAATCAGATATTGTTCTGTGAAAGTGTATTCTGAATTGTAGGGGACATGAGATCTATTTACAGGATTGATCGGTGACACTTGTTAGACATCCTAGAGAGATGTAAAATAAAAACAGAAAATGCTGGAAATACTCAGCAGGTCAGGCAGCATCTGTCGAGAGAAAAACAGAGTTAACGTTTCAGATCGATGACCCTTCGTCAGAACTGGAAAAAGTTGGAGATGGAACAGGTTTTTAAGCAAGTGTAGGGGCAGGGAAAGGGGGAGGGGAGGAAAGAACAAAAGGGGAGGTCTGTGATAGGCTGGAAGGCAGGAGAAATTAAGAGACAAAAGGGATGATGGTGCAAGGCAGAAGGAGATGGTAATGGGACAAGTTAAGAAACAAAAGATGACTCTAGATGAAGTGTAAATGGCACTGGCAGAATGATCGACAGCTGCCGTGTGAGAGAGAGAGAAAAAAATTGAAAAACAAGATAGGGGCAGAGGTTATGGTCTGAAATTGTTGAACTCGCTATTGAGTCCAGAAGGCTGTAAAGTGCCTAATCGAAAGATGAGGTGCTGTTCCTCGAGCTTACGTTGAGCTTCATTGGAACAGTGTAAGAGGCCAAGGATGGAGAGGTCAGAGTGGGAGTGGAGCAGTGAATTAAAGTGACAGGCGACCGGAAGCTCGGGGTCACCCTTATGGACTGAACGGAGGTGTTCCGCAAAACGGTCACCCAATCTGCATTTGGTCTCCCCAATGTAGAGAAGACCGCATCGTGAGCAGCGAATACAGTATATTAAATTGCAAGAAGTACAAGTAAATCGCGGTTTCACCTGGAAGGAGTGTTTGGGGCCCTGGACAGTGGGAAGGGAGAAGGTAAAAGGGCATGTGTTGCATCTCCTGCGCTTGCATGTGAAGGTGCCGGGTGAAGGCGAAGAGGTGTTGGGGGTGATAGAGGAGTGTACCAGGGTGTCGCGGAGAGAGTGGTCCCTTCGGAATGCTGAAAGGGGAGGTGAGGGGAAGATGTGTTTGGTAGTGGGATCACACTGGAGATGGCGGAAATGGCGGAGGATGATCCGTTGAATGTGGAGGCTGGTGGGGTGGAAGGTGAGGACAAGTGGGGCCCTATCGTGGTTCCGGGAGGGAGACAAAGGGGTGAGAGCAGAAGTGCGGGAAATAGAACGGACACGGTCAATGGCCGTGTCAACCACAGTAGAGGGGAATCCTTGGTTGAGGAAAAAGGAAGACATGTCGGAAGCACTGGCATGGAAGGTGGCATCGTCAGAGCAGATTCGGTGGAGACGGAGAAACTGGGAGAATGGAATAGAGTCCTTACAGGAAGCGGGGTGGGAGGAAGTGTAGTCCAGGTAGCTGTGGGAGTCAGTGGGCTTATAGTAAATGTTCGTTAATAGCCTATCCCCAGAGATGGAGACAGAGAAGTCAAGGAAGGGAAGGGAAGAGTTGGAGATGGACCATGTGAAGGTGAGGGAAGGGTGGAAATTGGAAGCAAAGTGAATGAAATTTTCTAGTTTAGGGCGAGAGCAGGAAACGGCGCGATACAGTCATCAATGTACCGGAAAAAGAGGTGTTAAGAATTGTGCAGGAGGTAACAAGCTTGGGTGAGGACACGGACTATGAGCTTGAAATTTTGAATCAGTACAGAATGGAATTCAGTAGAAAACATCAGAAATTGAAAATTGGTTTGAGGGAAAAAGGATAAATAGTTTTTGATGGAATAAAGAAGAAAAAGGAAGATCATGGGGGAAAAATTAGTTTGGTTTGTGCCTCCCGTTAGCGCCCTAAGAGGGCGCTAATGGGGCGCAAAGCAACTAGCGCCCGGGCGCGACGATGTTTGCACCGCTCGCGAAATTAACTAGAGTTTTTGCGGCGAAGCAAAAATTTACCGCCCCGATCTCCTGCGCCCACAGATCGTGATGTCAGTCGAGCGTGCAACGCTCTGGTGGCGCCCCGGACCAGATATTGAGTGGCGCCCCCCTCCTTTCTGCCTGGCGCAAGCAACGACAGGGAGACTGGAACGTTTCCCAGTCGGTGAGGGGCTGGGGGGGGCGCTATTTAAAGGCACCCTCGTCCTGGCTTTTTCTGTGGTAGACATTTTTGCACCACTCATTCTGACAGAGAGAGAGATTCTGAGAGAGAGATAGACTTCTGCATAGAGTCAACGCTGTGTGAAGTAGTTTTGGCTACTGAGCATCACTTTGCAGGTACTTTTGGGTTTGACCTTCATTACTTCGATTGCCAAGAGATTATGGGGGCTGCACTGATTCGGGGCGTCGTCCTGCGCCTGCAGAATCAGAGGCAACAGAGACGCAGAGAGAGAGTGGCAATCATGGCCAGACGGAGGAGGGCCAACAGGCGTCTGCACAGGAGACCTTACCCTCCCAGGGTATTCCGGGAACAATTCTCCTACATTAATTTGTTTGAGGAGCAGTGTTTGTGCAGGCTGTGCTTCAGCAAGGAGGTGGTTACTGAGCTCTGCCACCTGCTGCAGCCAGATCTGCAGCCTCAACTGAGAACCAGGACGTCTCTGTCGGTGGCAGTGAAGGTCACAGTGGCTCTGAATTTTTATGCCACCAGCTCCTTTCAAGCAGCTACTGGGGACATCGCCAATATCTCCCAGTTTGCGGTCCATTGCTGTATCCGTCAGGTCACAAATGCCCTCTATAAAAGGAGACGCCAGTACATCTCTTTCCCGATGACCCGGGCCAAACAGCATGAACGCGCATTGGGCTTTGCGAGGATAGCGGGCTTCCCCATGGTGCAGGGCGCCATTGACTGCACGCATGTGGCATTGCGGGCACCGCATGAGAATGCAGAGGTTTTCCAAAACCGCAAGGGGTTCCACTCCTTAAACGTCCAGTTGGTCTGTGACCACAAACAGCTGATACTCGCTGTCAATGCCCGCTATCCTGGCAGCAGCCACGATGCATTCATCCTACGCCAGACTACTGTGGCAGACCTTTTCCAGGCACTGCATCACCCAAGTGGTTGGCTTCTCAGGGACATGGGATATCCACTGTGCACCTGGCTGATGACACCGCTCCGTAACCCCAACACCCCTGCTGAGCTGCGGTACAATGAGAGCCATCTCGCCACCAGGTACATCATTGAGCAGACGATCGGCGTGCTCAAGCAACGGTTCCGCTGTCTGGACCACTCAGGAGGAGCCCTGCAGTACTCGCCTGAGCGAGTCTCCCTCTTCATAGTTGTGTGCTGCATTCTTCATAACCTGGCAATCCTCAGGACCCAGCCAATGCCACCAGGCCTTGGAGCACCACCGGAGGAAGAGGAAGAGGAGGAGGATGATCAGCAGCAGCACCAAGGCGGGAGGGAGGCCCACAATGTTGAAACTGCAAGGGCCGTCCATCAACGACTGATAACAAGCCGCTTCTAGGCCCCTACTGAGGAAATGGCTTCTGGCATTGAGAACAACATGAATGAAAGCAACCCGCAACCCCAAAGCCGGCCAAGGCAGCAATGATTCCAAAAGCCAAACCTGTACATTTTGAATACAAAAACTTTTTTATTTTACAAACTGTGTGTGTGTCATTTCTTCATGACAAACTAATAGAAACAAACACAAAAAGTCATTAATTAACATAACTGGTTCTCACAACCTGGAGATAATGTCCAAAACACTAAACAAAAGTTTGAACACGAACCTCAGCCTTTAATAAAAAAATTCCCAACATTTAGTCACACCTCCTACTATTTTCCCTTCGAGGGTGATCTCCTTCCCTTGCGCACTCCCCCCCTTCCCACCCTACTGCTCCTCTGTAATGGGGCCCCAGTGGCTGCAGCAAGGCTGGTGGAAGGTTGCTGATTGTCAGAACCTGAGACTGCAGATGCCCTTGAAGGACGGCCTCGACCATCTCTGGGCCTGGAGGGCCCGGCTGCAGACTGCACCAACTCTGCATGGGCGGCAGCAGTCTGGGCTACAGGCGGTGGCAAGTGCAATGGGGAAGTGACAGTGGTGGCAGCAGGAATGCTGTCATCTTGAGAGAGGACAGCAACTCCATGCTCGACCGACACACTGGCACTCCCACGGGACAGCACCTCAGCATCCGGAGCAATCTGCTGGAGCACAGATTGCTGGCCTGCTGCGGCGCGGTGAGAGTCCCGGGGAAATGTGTCCGAACCAGCGACAATGGCAGCAGTCAGTGCTTGCGTGGCCTCAATCTGAGTCTGCATGAGACCAGTCTGAGATTGGATCATGGCAGCCAGTGACTGAATTGCAGCACTAAGCATTTGTGTGGCATCTGCCTGTGCTACAGCGTAGTGCACCACACTCGTTGCCAGTGCTTCAGTGCATTCGGGTACCCTTCCCACTGCACCCATGAGCTGAGTGTGCATGTCCACCGCCTGGGTGTTCATTTCAGCGATGAGCCGCTCCTCCTCTGCGTCCAGTGCAGCAGGACTCGCTGGCCTACTCTCCCTCCCTAGCCACATCGCGTTGCTGCAGCCCGCTGGGTCCCGGAGCTTCACCCTCATCAGACCCTTCCCCCCAGCTCCCCTCCAGGGAAGACGTGGTCCCAGTGTGGGCATGGGCTTCCTCGGGAGAGGGTGGCGCTGATGCTCCAGCTTCCTCTTCCTCCTCGCCTGCAGCTTCGCTCCCACTGGCAGCTTGAGGGCCCGTCTCCTCAGCTGGTGAATCACCATCTGAAAGCAGGGAGGTACATGAGTGGCTTTAGCGTCAGGGCAGGGGGGCAGTAAGGGAGGAAAGAGTGGAGCGATTTAGTAAGTTGGATTGAAAGTGTCAAAGGTTGGTGTTGTGAGGAACAAGTGGAATGAGAGAGGAGAGAAAGCTGGTGACCTTACCATTGCCGTCCCGAACGGGGTCGACCTCTCCAGGGGCGACGGGACCGATCACCTGGCTTGCCACAATCCTGTGGACGCACGCCTCATGATCGCTGAGGGGTTGCAGCTGAGGCCGCCCTCCACCCGTCCGTTGCTACTGTCTCCTATTATGAGATAGCTTGGCCTGCAAGAAAAAGGACGGCGTCTGAGTAAATATACAGCCATGGTCTTGCCTGATGTGCCTCCCATAATTGAATAGCCCTTACTGTATGCAGCCATGGTCTTGCCTGATGTGCCTCCCATAGTTGAATAGTCCTTACTGTATGCAAGGTGTGGAATGTGCATGTGTGTTTCATGAGAGGGCCATAGGTGTTAAATGAGTGTTGGGCATTGGGGTTTTAAGACCCTCTGGCCATAGAGTGAGGTTGAAATGGAGGGATGGAGAGGTATTGAAAAAAAGCCACTCACTCTGACGATCCGAGTGAGGTTGTTGAACCTTTTTGTGACATTGAGTATGGGTCCTGGGCACCATGCTCCTGGAGGAGACATGCCGAGCCACCTCCCTCCAGACTCTTCTGTAGTCCCGCGGCAAAGGCCTCCTGCCACTCTCAGGATAGAGTATAGATCTTCTGCGCTCCACCGCGCCAACCAGAGCCTCCAAGGCCCGCTCGCTGAAGCGCTGAGCTCGTTCTCTCACCCTCTCCATAGTCCTTGGCTGGAAAATGTAGTCACAGGTCTCTCCAGGCCGAGATTCAAGGCTCCAATGAGCAGGGCCTGGCAGGAGAGCAAGATCGACCCTCCCCTTTAAGAACTGGCCGGCGCCAGTTTGTCTGTGTTCCATTGCTAACTGACAGCACCTGCTCTGCGCCCACGC
This sequence comes from Squalus acanthias, assembly GCA_030390025.1. Lineage (NCBI taxonomy): Eukaryota > Metazoa > Chordata > Chondrichthyes > Squaliformes > Squalidae > Squalus > Squalus acanthias. Next base: position 61,581,164 of record CM059439.1, read on the forward strand.
TCTGAGGTAGCGCCTCGCTCCTCGGCCTTTGCGTCTTAAGACAGGTGTGAAGCGCCTGATTTAGCGCTCCAATCACCTCCAGGGGCGATAAAAGCCAAGTTTGCAGTCAGAGGCGATAATTAGCGCCAGACGCTAAACTTTGCACCCGGCTGATAATTGCACCCCAAACGGGGCGATACCGAATTTCTCCCCCCATGTCTCTTTTCTACTGATCTGCAGGTTTTTAAAGCTGCAAGAAGTTGTGTAACACAAGCTGACATTGATTGATGTTGTGTGGGTTTGTCCTATGAAAAAAAGAAATTAATGCTTTTCATAAGCAGCTGTGTGCTTTTTGTTACTTTCTGTGTCAGAGTAACTCTGTTTTAATTCACTAAGCAACAACTTTTGCATTACTGACTGTAAACATCTTGGACATTTTTTAATTTTAAGTTTTTAATTTGAGTGGATGTTTCCCCACACTGACAGAAGGGAATTAGAAATTGACAAATGAAGAATTAACCCATTGGGCTGGCAGGAGCCACAATGGATTTTCTGTTTTTTCTTTTAAGCAGAGGACCATATGAGTGTTGATGGTGGAAGATTACCAAGAGGGATTCTTTGATATGAAATGACTTCAAGGTGTTAGAGCTTGAACTTTGCTGGAAAAGTTCAGTGGGAGCTCCAGTAATGTTCAGAGTTCGATGGATATTGAATGTCGCAGCGTGGTGACAAAAAATTGAACTTAAGACTTTGGGCTGGATTTTCTCAATGGCGATGAGTTGGAGGCGGGACTGCTGCATGTCCCGCCTCCATCATCTTCTGGCCAACCAGAGGGATTGCCCCCTGATTGACCTTGTTAAGCCCGCCCTGCGGGCTCAGCAGGCCAATTAGAGGGGAAGTCACTGACAGAGCATGTCAACGTCTGACATACTATCTGTCAAGACTTCTTGAAAGAAGAAATGTCAGCGTTTGTCAGCTCTGTGAAGCTGTCAAACACTGACATTCTCTGTAGTTTGATGAGGCTTTGTGTTCAGGACTCATCAAACCTTTCAACTTTGTAGATTTCAGATGGTTGTTGGGTCGGAGGATCCAACAGCCAGTCTGTGAAATCGACAAGGAAGATGTCGGGTCTCCCGATCCAGGGTGGATGAAGGCTGTAGGCAGAAAACAAGGTAAGTGAACATTTTTTAACACTTAGCACTCACCTTCCATACTTACCACTCCACACTTGCACCCATCACTCACCTCTACATCTTACTTTCAGGTGCCTCCGACCCCCGCAGACCTCCTTCACGTCTCCTCCAACCTGACGGGGTTCTCCGAGGTCGGGAAGCCTTCACCTGAGACGGTAAAATGGCACTAATCCTTTTTTCTGCCTGTTAACTACCTGTTAACAGGCAGTTAAAAGGATTTAATCCCTTTCCCGCCTCCAGGAGACGGGACCCGAAGCAGCACATCTTCCCGCCTCCTGGCAAAAGGGCACAGAGGCCACTTTCTGCCACTTTACCTGCAGTCCTGCCTCCATGCCCGCCTCCTCGGGGCTGACAAAATCCAGCCCATGGCCTTTCCAATTTTATGTTCCAAGACACATTGCTCAAGGGGGACGATAAACGACTTGCATCCAAACACAATTACAACTACTTTTGTCTCTTTTGTTAAATCACGAGCCTGGACATAATTTTATGAAATTAAAATCGATTCGATAAATTGATGTCAATTGCTGTTCAAACACTCGGGAAGGGAAATTTATCTGAAATTTAAGGGGATAATCAAATTTTATTTTTCAAAAGGTCCAGTCCAAACTGTGTATTAAGAAAGAGTTTTTGGGGGAGACTGTTGTGTTAAAGATAACTAACATACCTCATCTTGCAGACTGAATTGCTCTCTGGCATATTTTGGGGAATAAAAGGTCCAATAAGAGTTTAAACAGAATGAACAAAAATGTGTTGATAACTTAGATTAATTTGGAAACTTTTGTTAAGTGGTAATGATCACATTGTATTGGATGGTAAAGTTTCTCCAGGGCTCCTGAATGAGATGAAATCATTATATAATGGGAATTTTTCTAAAATCATTTTCCTAGGTGATTATGAGTGAATTTCAGAAACTTGGGTAATATTACACATCATGATACAAACAAAGAATATCATAATACATACATACAGGAAAAGATGTGTGAGTGCATCCCTGAGTAACATGATACCTGAAAAGATTTCAATTGGTATCAATGTAAATTCTATTGAAAGCCAGGAAAGTGTAGGTGAGAAACATTAATTGAAAGGTTTCTCTTTGCGATGTTTGTGTCTTTGCCTATACTGAACAATGAAAAAATGTATTTGATAGCCTAGCCACTACCCTAGACATTGGGACTGTGCAGGAAGAGATGTGAAGAGACCTCCAATCTTTTCATAAGATAACTTAAAAACTCAGGAATGGCTTGTATCTGATGTCAATTGTGGTATGATATTGGGATACTGTGTGCAAATGTGATATGTTGCGCATGAGGCAACTAGCATTTGGAAATGCATGGTGAAGATGCACTGAAGAACGGGTCTCAGACATGCTCAGTTATTTGACAATAGCACGACATGAAATGGTTAATGTGGCTCAGGGGAGTGAGGCAACTTTTAAAGGCACTGACACATATTCCATAGCGAAACTGAACTTTTAATGAGACAATATAGAATTGAACGCACTGGTACCTATCAGAGGGATTGAAATTAAAGTAAAGAGGGACATAGATTTTTTATTTCTAAAATTCAGGGTGGAGATCACAATGAAATTGGAGTAACTGAAGGTTAGTGGGAAATGATACTTAGCGAGAATATCCACAAGATGCATAATTGTAAAAGAAGAGCTGGAGACTTCTTTTAAGTCCATGATTACTTGATCTGTAATGTTCCGTACATAGAATCATAGAATCATAGAAATTTACAGCACAGAAGGTGGCCATTCGGCCCATCTTGTCCGTGCCATCTGACAAAGAGCTATCTAGCCTAATCCCACTTTCCAGCACTTGGTCCGTACAATGTATTATGATATTCTTTGTTTGTATCATGATGTGTAATATTACCCAAGTTAAACTTAGACAAAACTTCTGTAGTTTAAAAACCTAACATGAAATGACTGACAGTGTATATGATATGATGTAATGCTAACGTTGAAAAGGGGACATATACCCTTGGAAATCATGAATGGTGGGTGAAAGTTTAAAACATAGTTCAGCACCTATGGACTAGAAATATACTGTATAAACAGTCTACCTTCATTATATGAGCATGCATTAGAAGAAATAAAAAGTGGTGATTATGTTAGACATCCTGGAGAGATGTATGTTGGACATCTTGGGGAGTTAAGGGTTAACAGTCGAACTTCTTTATATCTCAAAGCAACTGGTTTTCCAAGATATAAACAGGATGCCATTTTAGTGTTGTAAAAGGAATGCATTGTCAGGCTTTCCGATATAAAAAGGATGACATTGAAGTGTCGTGAGGAGAGGCATTGCTTGTTTTCTGAAATGTAAAGTGCTTGTGTAAGGGAATAAGTGTTAGTAATGACATCACCCATGAATGGTTAATGTTTGGTTTTAGGGTAATAAACATGGGAAGTAGATATCTATCAGATACAGATTGATCAAAGATGCTAGAAAATGTTATGTCAGGAAGTGTTGTTTAAGGGAAGTGGTTCTGAGATAAACAATTGCAAACTATTTACATAGATATTCTGTTTTCAAAGGATTTGGGAAATAGATAAGTCATTTTGACATTTTCCTTTGATGTAGTCAAAATATGGTGTATAAAAGGTCATGGTTTTCAACAGTATCTCAGAGTGTACTCGAAAGATACAGAAACCGGTAAAGTCACTCTCTGTATACAGTTAAATACCGATCACCTTTGCAGTGTATCAATAAAGTCTGTTCCCTATACTCCACTACGAAGTCTCATGCTTACTCAAAACGTGTTGTTGTGAACCAGTTGAGAAAGGAGGTTGACTGCTTAACATCACTGAGCCCAAGATAATATTTATTGTAGACCCATGATACTTGTTAACAGCAGACTGTTCGTATATTTTAACGTAGCTCTCACCTGCTTCAGGCTGCTGCTTCCTGCCCCTGTATTTTCTTCCACCAGAAATGCTTGCAATGCATAAAGTGGGCAGACACCTGATGTAAAATTGGGTGAATGCAAGTGGAAAATCCGTACTCTAATGTAAATAGATTTTACTTTACCAGGAGAATCTGATTAAATGCAATTTGTTTAATTGCACCAGTGTTCCAGTTATCAAGCTGCAGTTTGCTTGGAGAAGTACATGAACATAATAATGGCCCAGAAATTTGACTCGGAGGCTTGCCGCGGGGGTAAGGATCGCGCGCGATATCACACATGGCGCCGGCCGTTGTGTTTTGGGCCCACAGGAACTTCGGGTCCTGGGCCTCTCCCTAGTGCCGGCGCGCAGTGTGTGCGTGTCCCAGGGGCGCAGTTAGTGCGATGCGACCTCTGGGATCACGTGGGCCATGGAGAGCCAATGACAGCAGACCATCTTTCATTCATAGATTTGACAGGAGACCTGTCAAATCTGTGAATTGAAAGAGACCCCAAAAGAACAGCTAAACCTCAAATAAATTTAAAAAAAACCATCACTTTAATAAAATAACTATCGTTAAATAAATTAACCACTTTAAACAAAAATTTTAATTTTTGAAAAAATTTAAATTCTTTTTAAAAGTTATAAAAATAAACTTACCTTTCTTTAAAGTCTCTAAAAAAGATAAACCTGTTGAAAATTTTTTAAAATTATACTTAATTAACTACTTACCTTGTTCAAAAGGGGTCTTACGCCTCCTTTTTACATGTGTATAATCTTCCATACTTACCCTCGCGTTGAAACCTGAAAAAAAACCTAAGTGTGCTGCGTGCACACAGCCTGTAGTGCGCACGCGGTTCACCTAGGAACCGCCCCCTTCGCCATACCGGAAGTGCTGGTTTCCCGCGCATGCGCAGTGCATGCAGGAAACCGGCACTTCGGGATCGAATACGAGTGAGTACACAGTGCGTACTCTCCCGTATTCGGCTGAATTTTTGGGCCATTATGTTAGATAAGAAAAGAACTACTGGTCCATTTAGCCTGTCCAACCAATTATTCTCTCATGTCCCTGTAAAAAATCTCTATATCATTTTCATGTAATAACCATGAATCCCTTCAGATGCCAGGAACTTGTCTGTTTCCTTTTTGAAACCTCTTAAAGTTCCTTGTTCAACCACTTGCACTAACAGTTTGTTCCAGATGTTGATAGCTCTTCAGGTTGGCTACATGCATTGCCTGGGGCTTGTGCTTTATTCATTGCATTTTTAACATCTCATTGCCTTTTGTAGACTTACTTCATGAAATGGGATCTCCAAGGTTTTGACACGTAGATCCACTTTGTGGTAAGTGTCCAGACACGGCATGAAGAAGAAGAGACCTATAATGAGAACCAATGAAGGACCATTTATATAATAAAAATCTTACCCTCTTTCACTGATCTTTTGTATCAGTGGTGGAGCACTTTTCGACTGCTTTAAGAGAAATCCAAGTAATATTGCTAAGACATCTTAGAATAAATTTACTGATCCCACTCTCTTAGTAGGGTGTCACCTTCAAAGGAGCTGTAGATCGAAAATACAGGTATAACATTGTAGCAACAAGTGTCCAACCTGCATGCCCTTCAAGTGCAATCATCTGCTGGGAGCATGGGATCAGTGAATTTACCCTTTTATCTAATAGATTGTCAGTCATTGAGAAACATTACAGCAACATTACAGCTTCCTTTACATTGGCCCTCCCTTAGTTCCCTAAATTCTGGGGTGCTTTCCCCTAAAATAGGAGGGCCTTGTTGATTGTCTCATGGTATTGGTCTTTGCTAAATCCTACTAAAACTGGGTCCGTTTAAAATAATGTCACTTCCACTTATCTATGCCTATTCAAAATCTAAATGTCCACTCAAAGTCCAGAGATAAATTGATACTATCCAAATGCATCCTGGTGGACACCTAAGATTGGCAAGTTGCAATGCACTGTGTAGTACAGTAATGCTACATCCTACGAACCCACTGAATTATGTGCACCTAACTAGTTCAATCTAATCCCTGGGTTTCTTAATATTTGTTTTTGGATGTGGGCGTTATTGCCTATCCCTGGTTGCCCTGGTTGTCCTTGAAACACTGCAGCCCTTGTAGTGATGATGCTCCCATAATGATGATATATAAGTCAAAATTCTTATACACCGAAACTGAGGTTCTGGCTGATAATTCACTGAGTGATATTTTCTCTTTTAAAAGCCAGTATCATCAAGGCAAAATGCCTAAACTTCATCTTGTTTAGAAACAAAAGGTGCAATAATATGATTGACAGCAATGTGCCACCAACGTAATGTGTCACTGAGAGTACAGACACCTACCCGGCCCCCTGGCTCTCCCTGGTAGCAGTCGTCCCAGTCTGAATATCACCGCACGCTCGTATTCTTGGACTATCTGCACCACAAAAGAAAGGATGATTATCACACTGGTGAGCATTAGTTACTGGCATATAATCCAGCCGTTTCCTGTTTAGTAAATCACAAGATTTACCCAATATTCCTTTTAGATACTGACTGCCATGCGATGCAATTCTAATATTTTCTGCTTTTATGTCAGCTTTCTTCTGTCTGGGATGGTAATGTTTCTTTTATGTGTAGCACTCCATAATGTGGCATACTGCTGAGAAATTACTAAATGCGTCCAACTCAGTAAATGATGGCCACCACCTAGACTTAAACATACGACCTACGAGTTGAGAGTCAAGTATTAAACCCCGAGAGATACCTCATACCCACTGAACCAATTCTCCCAAAAATGCATTTTGCAGCCCTTTGATAGCAATGTACTTGCCTTAACACAGAACCAGACCGAGACTGGGAATGAGAGAAGAACCAGCAGCAAAGAGAGGAATGTGAGAATACACTCGCAGATCCCTGGACTTTGGTGCTTGATACCTGATGAAAAAGAGCAGACAGGCATATCAGATTAATTTCACTACAGTTTGTTTCTATTAAAGTGAAACTATACCGAGCTTAAACATCATCCAAGAGCTATCTGCCAGGTTTCCTGTATTATGCTCTGCTTGTCCTTTCCCCCCCCCCAATTTTGTTCTCTCAGAAGGCTGACTTCAACAGGATGAGACAGAGACTGTCCACAGTAAACTGGGCAAATCTGTTAATGGGTAAAACGACAGAAGATCAGTGGGAGGTGTTCAAAAAAATAATTTAACGTGATACAGAACCAGTTTATACCCCTAAGGGCAAGGGCTCTACTTGCCAAAAAAAACACTAAAGAGGTAAGGGACAGCATAAAACTAAAGGAAAAGCATACAAGAATGCAAAAGATAGCACAGATTCTGGCAACTGGGAGACATACAAAGAACAGCAAAGGGTGACAAAACAGATAGTAAGAGCTACAAAAAGGGAGTACGAAAAGAAATTTGCAAGGGATATCAAAATCAACACAAAAAACGTTTACAATTGTATGAGGAAAAACAGGGCGGTTAAGAGTAATATGAGCCCCTTAAAAACTGATGACGGTGATATTATAAATGAAAATAAGGAAATGGCGGACATGTTAAATAATTACTTTGCGTCAGTATTTACAGTAGAGGAAGATGATAGCATGCCAGATATCCCAAGGAAACTAATATTGAATCAGGGATGGGGACTTACCAAAATTAACATAAGCAAATTAACAGTAATGAAGACAATAATGGCACTAAAGAGTGACAAATCCCCAAGACCAGATGGTTTTCATCCCAGGGTTTTAAAGGAAGTAGGTGAGCACATTGCAGATGCCCTATCTATGATCTTCCAAAGTTCTCTCGATTCAGGAACCGTTCCTTTAGATTGGAAAATTGCACATGTCACTTCGCTATTTAAGAAAGGCGAGAGAGAGTAACCAGGGAATTATAAACCAGTTATCCTAACATTTGTTGTCGGGAAATGACTAGAGTCTATAATTAAGAATGGAGTGACGAAACCCGTGAAAATTTTCAGCTGATCAGCGAGAGCCAGCATGGATTTGTAAAGGGTAGGTCATGCCTGACGAACCTGATTGAATTTTTTGAAGCGGTGACTAAAGTAGTGGACAACAACAACAACAACTTGTATTTATATAGGGGAATGTATATGCATGTTATTTATATGGAATTCCAGAAGTAATTTCATAAAGTCCCTCATAAGAGATTGTTAGATAAAGTTGAAGTTGAAGTCCTAAACTAATGAAGGGGGTGGGGAAGGATTCAGGAAAGAGTACATTTAAAAGCAGCAAGGGAAATGTCAAGGCTCTAGAGCAGAGCAAAGTTTAGGGTAAAGATAAGCACAGTGGGTCAGGAAGGGACAGAGAGAGTAACAAAGGTAATAGGGCATCAGTGACTAAGATGACATCAGGGAAAAATAGAAAAAAGTCAAAGCTAAAGGCACTAAATCTGAATTTGCAAAGCATTCGCAACAAAATAGATGATTAAATAGCGCAGATAGAAATTAATAGGTTTGATCTAATAGCCATTACGGAGACGTGGTTGCAAAGTGACCAAGGTTGAGAACTAAATATTCCAGGATACTTAACTTTTAGAAGAGATAGGCAAAATGGAAAAGGAGGAGGGGTAATAAAGGATGGGATAAAGACAGTAGAGAGAAAGGATCTTGGCTCGGAAAATCAAGAAGTAGAATCAGTTTGGGTGGAGCTAAGAAACAGCAAGGGGCAGAAAACATTGGTGGGAGTTGTTGATAGGCCCCCAAACAGTAGTTATAATGTAGGGCAGAGTATAAATCAGGAAATTGGAGACGCATGTAACAAGGGTAATACAGTAATCATGGGGGACTTTAATCTACATATAGACTGGGCAAACCAAATTTGCAGTAATAGTGTGGGGGATGAGTTCATGAAATGTATACAAGATAGTTTTCTAGATCAGTATGTTGAGGAACCAACTAGGGAACAGGCTGTTTTAGATCTAGTATGAGAAAGGGTTAATTAATAACCTTGTAGTAAAGGAGCCTTTAGGGAAGAGTAACCATAACATGATAGAATTTTATATTGAGTTTGAAAGTGATTTTAGTTAAGTCTGAAACTAAGGTTTTAAATCTAAACAAAGCAAACTACGTAGGTATGAGGGGTGAGTTGGCTAAGGTAGATTGGGAAACTACATTAAAAGGTATGATGGTAGACAAGCAATGGCTAGCACTTAAAGAATTAATACATAAATATACATTCCTTAAAGGCACAAAAATCCCTCAGGAAAAGTGGTCCAACCGTGGATAACAAGAAAAGTTAAAGATAGTATTAGACCAAAGGAAGAGGCTTATAATGTTGCCAAAAAAGAGTAGTAAGCCTGAGGATTGGGAGGATTATAGGGGGAAAAATTCAGTTGGATTGCGCCTCCCGTTAGCGCCTTAAGAGGGCGCTAATGGGGCGCAAAGCAACTAGTGCCCGTGCGTGGCGATCTTTGCGCTGCTCACGAAATTAACTAGACATTTTGCGGCGGCGCTAAACACTACCGCCATGATCTCCTGCGCTGGCCGATCGTGACGTCAGTCGAGAGTGCAACACTCCGGTAGCGCCCCGGACCGGATATTGAGTGGTGCCCCCTATCTTACCGCCTACCGCTAGCAACGACAGGTTGAGGGGAGCGTTTTGCAGTCAGGAAGGGACTGGGGGAGCGCTATTTAAAGGCGACCGCTTCCTGCCTTTTTTTGTTGGCGAAATTTTTGCACCACGCATTCTGAGTGAGAGAGAGAGACTGCAGGAGAGATTCAACGCTGTGTAGAGGAGTTTTGGGTACTGAGCAGCACTTTGCAGGTTCTTTCTGGTTTGATCTTCCTTGCATCAATTTAGAAGAGAATATGGGGGCTGCAGTCTGAGCTCTTTCCCTGGGCCTCTCCATTATTCTTTCCAACAGATTTGATATACAGGTCTCTCCAGGCCAAAATTCAAGGCTTCAATGAGCAGGGTGTGGATGTAGAGCAAGATCGACGCTCCCCTTTAAGAACTGGCCGGCGCCAGTGTGTCTGTGTTCCATTGCTGACTGACATCACATGAGCTTCGCCAGTGCTCTGAGGTAGTGCCTCGCTCCTCGGCCTTTGCGCCTTAAGACAGATGTGTAGCGCCTGATTTAGCGCTCCAATCACCTCCAGGGGCGATAAAAGTCAAGTTTGCAGTCGGAGGCGATAATTAGCATCAGGCGCTAAACTTTGTGCACGGCCGATAATTGCGCCCCAAACGATGCGATACTGAATTTTTCCCCCATAGAATTCAGCAAAGGAGGACCAAGAAATTGATAAGGAAAGAGAAAAAAGAATATGTGAGTAAATTAGCACGAGACATAAAATCAGATTGTAAATGTTTCTATAGGTATATAAATATGAAGAGATTAGTGAAAGTAAACGTGGGCCCATTGGAGGCAGAGACAGGAGAAATTATAATGGGCAATAAGGAAATGGCAGAGACATTAAACAAATACTTCGTATCTGGCTTCATAGTAGAAGACACAAAAAATATTTCGGAAATAATGAGGAACCAAGGGTCTAGAGCGAATGAGGAACTTAAAGAAATCAGTATAATTGGGATTACGGAGACATGGCTCCAGGATGACCAAGTCTGGGAATTCAACATCCAGGGGTATTCAATATTCAGGAAGGACAGGAAAAAAGGAAAAGGAGGTGGGGTAGCATTGCCGGTTAAAGAGGAGATTAACACAATAGTAAGGAAGTATATTAGCTCTGATGATGTGGAATCTGTATGGGCAGAGCTGAGAAATACCAAGAGGCAGAAAACGTTAGTGGGAGTTGTATACAGACCCCCAAACAGTAATGCTGAGGTTGGGATGGCATTAAACGGGAAATTAGAGACGCGTGTAATAAGAGCACAGCAGTTATCATGGGTGACTTTAATCTACATATAGATTGGGCTAACCAAATTAGTAACAATACTGTGGAGGAGGAATTCCTAGAGTGTATACGGGATGGTTTCCTGGACCAATATGTCGAGGAACCAACTAGAGATCAGGCCATCTTAGACTGGGTATTATGTAATGAGAAAGGATTAATTAGCAATCTTGTTGTGCGAGGCCCCTTGGGGAGAAACGATCATAATATGATAGAATTCTTCATTAAAATGGAGAGTGAAGTAGTTGACTCAGACTAGGGTCCTGAATTTAAATAAAGGAAACTACGATGGTATGAGGCACGAGTTGGCTAGGATGGATTGGGGAATGTTACTTAAAGGGTTGATGGTGGATAGGCAATGGCAAACATTTAAAGATCGCATGGATGAACTACAGAATTTGTTCATCCCTGTTTGGCATAAAAATAAAACAAAAAAGGTGACTCAACCGTGGCTAACAAGGGCAATTAGGGATAGCATAAGATCCAAGGAGAGAACATATAATTTGGCCAGAAAAAGCAGCAAACCTAAGGATTGGGAGCAGTTTAGGTTTCAGCAAAGGAGGACAAAGGGATTAATTAAGAGGAGGCAAATAGATTATGAGAGTAAGCTTGCAGGGAACATAAAAAAAAATGACTGTAAAAGCTTCTATAGATATGTGAAGAGAAAAAGATTGGTAAAGTCAAGCGTAGGTCCCTTGCAGTCAGAATCAGGGGAATTTATAATGGGGAACAAAGAAATGGCAGACCAATTAAATACATACTTTGGTTCTTTCTTCACAAAAGAGGACACAAATAACCTCACAGAGATGTCGGGGAACATAGGGTCTAATGAGAGGGAGGAATTGAATGAAATCAGTATTTGTAGGGAAATGGTGTTAGGGAAATTGACGGGATTGAAGGCCGATAAATCCTCAGGGCCTGATAATCTACATCCTAGGGTACATAAGGAAGTAGCCCTAGAAATAGTAGATGCATTGCTGGTCATCTTCCAAAATTCTATAGACTCTGGAACAGTTCCCATGGATTGGAGGGTAGCTAATGTAACCCCACTATTTAAAAAAGGTGGTAGAGTGAAAATGGGGAATTATAGACCAGTAAGTCTGTCATCGGTAGTGGGGAAAATGCTAGAGTCCATTATAAAAGATGTAATAGCAGAGCACTTGGAAAACAGTGACAGGATCGGACAAAGTCAACAAAAGGTAAATCATGCTTGACTAATCTACTGGAATTTTTTGAGGATGTAACTGGTAAAATAGATAAGGGATTACCAGTGGATGTGGTTTATTTGGACTTTCAGAAGGCTTTCGATAAGGTCCCGCATAAGAGATTAGCGTGCAAAGTTAAAGCACATGGGATTGGGGGTAAGGTACTGTCTTGGATAGAGAACTGGTTGGCAGACAGGAAGCAAAGAGTTGGAATAAACGAGTCTTTTTCCGAGTGGCAGGCAGTGACTAGTGGGGTACCGCAGGGATCGGTGCTAGGACCCCAGTTATTCACAATATATATAAATGATCTAGACGATCAAGTTTGCAGACGACACAAAGCTGGGTGGGCGTGTGTGCTGTGAGGAGGATGCAGAGAAACTCCAGTATGATTTGGACAGGTTGGGTGATTGGGCAGATGCATGGCAAATGCAGTATAATGTGGATAAATGCGAGGTTATCCACTTCGGTGGCAAAAACAGGAAGACAGATTATTATCTGAACGGCAATAGATTGGAAAAAGGGGAAGTGCAACGAGACCTGGGTGTCCTTTTGCACCAGTCGCTGAAGGTAAGCATGCAGGTGCAGCAGACGGTTAAGAAGGCAAATGGTATGTTGGCCTTCATAGCGAGAGGATTCGAGTACAGGAGCAAGGATGTCTTGCTGCAGTTGTACAGGGCCTTGGTGAGACCACACCTTGAGTATTGTGTGCAGTTTTGGTCGCCTTATCTGAGGAAGGATGTTCTTGCCATGGAGGGAGTGCAGCGAAGATTCACCAGACTGATACCTGGGATGGCAGGAATGACGTATGAGGAGAGATTGGGTTGATTAGGCTTATATTCGCTGGAGTTTAGAAGAATGAGAGGGGATCTCATTGAAACTTATAAAATTCTAACAGGACTAGACAGACTAGATGCAGGAAGGATGTTCCCGATGGCGGGGGAGTCCAGAACCAGGGGTCACAGTCTAAGGATAAGGGGTAAGCCATTTAGGACTGAGATGAGGAGGAATTTCTTCACCCAGAGAGTGGTGAACCTGTGGAATTCTCTACCACACAAGGCAGTTGAGGCCAATTCATTAAATATATTCAAGAAGGAGTTAGGTATATGACTTAAGGCTAAAGGGATCAAGGGATATGGGGAGAAAGCAGGGACAGGGTACTGAATTTGGATGATCAGCCATGATCTCATTAAATGACGGAACAGGCTCAAGGGGCCAAATGGCCTACTCCTGCTCCTATCTTCTATGTTTCTATGTAAGTAAAGACATAGTACTGGAGAAATTAATGGGACTAAGTGGCGACAAATCCCCTGGACCTGACGACCTGCATCCTAGGGTTTTAAAAGAGGTAGCTGCAGAGATAGTGGATGTACTGGTATTAATCTTCCAGAATTCCCTAGGCTCTAGAACAGTCCCCAAGGATTGGAAGGTAGCAAACATAACCCCGCTATTTAAGAAAGGAGGAAGAGAAAAATCGCGTAACAATAGGCCAGTTAGCATGACATCAGTAGTAGGCAAAATGCTAGAATCTATTATTAGGGACGTGGTAACAGGGCACTTGGAAAATCGTAATATGATTAGGCAGAGTCAACATGGTTTTATGAAAGGGAAATCGTGTTTGACAAATCTGTTAGAGTTTTTTGAAGATGTAACTAGTAGGATGGATAATGGGGAACCAATGGATGTAGTGTATTAGGATTTTCAAAAAGCATTCGATAAGGTGCCACACAAGAGGTTATTACACAAAATTAGGACTCATGGGATTGGGGGTAATATTTTAGCATGGATTGAGGATTGGTTAATGGACAGAAAACAGAGAGTAGGAATAAACGGGACCTTTTCGGGTTGGCAGGCTGTAACTAGTGGGGTACCGCAAGGATCAGTGCTTGGTCCTCAGCTATTTACAATCTATATTACTGACTTAGATGAAGGGACTGAGTATAATGTATCCAAGCTTGCTAATGATACAAAGTTAAGTGGGAAAGTAAGCTGTGAGGAGGATGCAGAGAGGCTGCAGAGAGATATAGACAGGTTGACTGAGTGGGCAAGAACATGGCAACTGGAATACAATGTGGGGAAGTGTGAAGTTATCAACTTTGGTAGGAAAAACAAAAAAGCAGAATATTTTTTGAATAGTGAGAGACTGGAAAATGTTTGCATTCAGAGGGACCTGGGTGTCCTTGTACATGAATCACAGAAAGTTAACATGCAGGTACAGCAAGCAATATGGAAAGCAAATGGTATGTTAGCTTTTGTTACAAAGGGATTACAGTATAAGAGTAAAGAAGTCTTACTACAATTATACAGGGCATTGGTGAGACCACACCTGGAGTATTGTGTACAGTTCTGGTCTCCTTACCTAAGGAAAGACATACTTGCCTTAGAAGGAGTGCAACAAAGGTTCACTAGACTGGTTCCTGGGATGAGGGGGATTGTCCTATGAGGAGAGATTGAGTAGACTAGGCCTATATTCCCTCGGGTTTAGAAGAATGAGAGGTGGTCTAATTGAAACATATAAAATTCTTAAGGGGCTTGACAGGGTAGATGCTGGGAAAATGTTTCCCCTGGCTGGAACACGGGGTCACAGTCTCAGAATGAGGGGTCGGCCATTTAGGACTGAGATGAGGAGAAATTTCTTCACTCAAAGAGTTGTGAATCTTTGGAATTCTCTACCCCAGAGAGCTGTAGATGCTCAGTCGCTGAGTATATTTAGGACAGAGGTCGATAAATTTTCTGGGAACTAAGGGAATTATGGGATATGGGGATAGTGCGGGAAGGTGGCGTTGAGGTAGAAGATCAGCCATGATCTTATTGAATGGCGGAGCAGGCTCAAAGGGCCAAATCGCCTACTCCAGCTCCTATTTCTTATGTTCTTATGTTCATGGAATTGAGGGCAAATTATTCACCTGGTTAGGAGATTGGCTGAGCGGCAGGGGACAGAAAGTAGGGATAATGGGCATGTACTCTATTTGGCATGATATGACTAGTGACATCCCACAGGGATTTGTGTTGGGGTCTCAACTATTCATTGTATTTATTAATGACTTAGATGATGGGACAAAGCCACATATCCAAGTTTGCCGATGACTCAAAGATAGGCGGCATTGTAAGCAATGTAGATGGAAGCACAAAATTATAAAGAGACATTAATAGATTAAGTGAATGGGCAAAACTGTGGCAAATGGATTTTAATATACGCAAGTGTGAGGTCATTCACTTTGGAGCTAAAAAGGATAGATCAGAGTACTTTCTAAATGGTGAAAAGTTGAAACGGTGGAGGTCGAAAGAGACTTAGGGGTCCATGTTCATAGATCATTAAAATGTCATGGATGGGTACAAAAAATAATGAAAAAGGCTAATGGAATGCTGGCCTTTATATCCAGAGGACTAGAATACAAGGGGGGAACAATTCAGTTGGTTGCTCCTCCCGTTAGCGCCTTAAGAGGGCGCTAATGGGGCGCAAAGCAACTAGCGCCCGGGCGCGGTGATGTTTGCGCCGCTCGCGAAATTAACTAGACATTTTGCGGCGGCGCTAAACACTACCGCCACGATCTCCTGCGCCGGAAGATTGTGACGTCAGTCGAGTGCACAACGCCCCGGTAGCGCCCCGGAGCGGATATTGAGTGGCGCCCCCTGCCTTACCGCCTGCCGCTAGCAACGACAGGTTGAGGGGAGCGTTTTGCAGTCAGGAAGGGACTGGGGGAGCGCTATTTAAAGGAGACCGCTTCCTGCCTTTTTTTGTTGGTGACATTTTTCAACCACGCATTCTGCGAGAGAGAGAGAGAGAGAGACTTCTGGAGAGATTCAACGCTGTGTGAAGGAGTTTTGGGTACTGAGCAGCACTTTGCAGGTTCATTTTGATTTGCATCGATGTATCAATTTTGAAGAGACTGTGTGGGCTGCACTCTGAGCTCTTTCCCTGGGCCTCTCCATTGTTCTTTCCAGCAGATTTGATGTACAGGTCTCTCCAGGCCGAGATTCAAGGCTGCAATGAGCAGGATGTGGATGGAGAGCAAGATCAACCCTCCCCTTTAAGAACTGGCCGGCGCCATTGTGTGTGTGTTCCATTGCTGACTGACATCACATGAGCTTCGCCAGCGCTCTGAGGTAGCGCCTCGCTCCTCGGCCTTTGCGCCTTAAGACAGATGTGTAGCGCCTGATTTAGCGCTCCAATCACCTCCAGGGGCGATAAAAGTCAAGTTTGCAGTCGGAGGCGATAATTAGCCCCAAATGGGGCGATACTGAATTTTTCCCCCAAGGGGTTAGAAGTCATGCTACAGCTATACAAAGCCCTGGCTAGACCACACCCGGAGTACTGTGAGCAGTTCTGGGCACCACACCTTAGGAAGGATATATTGCCCTTGGAGGGAGTGCAGCGTAGATTTACTAGAATGATACCTGGACTCCAACTGTTACATTATGAGGAAAGATTACATAAACTAGTGTTGTATTCCCTGGAATTTAGAAGATTAAGGGGTGATTTGATCAAAGTTTTCAGGATATTAAAAGGGAACTGATAGGGTAGATAGAGAGAAACTATTTCCGCTGGTTGGGGAATCTAGGACTAGGGGACTTAGCCTAAAAATTAGAGTCAGATCTTTCAGGAGTGAAGTTAGGGTGGTAGAAGATGGGAACTCTCTACTGCAAACGGCAGTTGATGCTAGGTCAATTGTTAATTTTATATCTGAGATTGATAGATTTCTATTAACCAAAGGTTTTAAGGGATATGGAGCATATGGAGTTAAGTCGCAGATCAGCTATGATCTCATTGAATGGTAGAACAGGCTCAAGGGGATAAATAGCCTACTCCTGTTCCTATAACAACAGTTGTGGCACTCCAAAATAATTAATTGTATACAAAGTGTGAGAGACATACCTGAAATTATGGGGAACCAAGGGTCTAATGAGAGTGAGGAACTTAAAGTAATTAATATTATCATGCTATGATTCTATGAATATACCAGGGAGCAGTCTGCAGGAATGTGAGTCAGAACCTAACCTATATCCTTACATTATTTCCTCATTTAAAGGAAAAAGGGAAAAAATTATGGGCTAGAAATTCGGCTGCTTTGCGCCTCCCGTTAGCGCCTGCGGGGGGGGGGGGGCGGTAATGGGGCGCTAAGGGGTTAGCAACTGGGCGCGGTGAATTCAGCTACGCCCGCGAATTTCTCTGGCGGTTTTGTGCTAGCGCTAACACTTACCGCCTCGGTCTCTAGCGCCCCGTAGATCGTGATGTCATCAAGTGCGCAGCGCCCCGTTACTGCCCCGGATGTGAAATTCGCTCCAGCCGTCTGCTGCATCGCCGGGCGTCAACAACAGCGGCAACAGGGGGCGTTGTCACCTCGGCTGGTCGCTTGGGAAATGATAATTAAAGGCAGTGGTGGTCAGATAGGCCAAACTTTATCCTTCACACCAGTCTGGATCCTGTACTGCACATTCTTCAGCGCTCTGCCGCTACCGCTCCTCTCACACACTTTAGCGCCCTAAGAGAAGTGGTTAGCGCTTGATTTAGCGCTCCACTTCCCTCTTGGAGCGCTAAATCTGAATTTTGTGGGAGGTGAGAATGATTAGCGCCTGGTGCTAATTTTTCAACTTTTAAAGTTTTAGCGCCCCGAGTGGGGCTATACCGAATTTCTCCCCTATGTCTTCACACATATAATGGGAAGTCATTGTACATATTCAGGTTATTCTCGTACAGACTTTGGAACATGCTACCCTCTCCTAGGAGACCAAAAAGAGAGGAATTAAATTTAAATAATCAATCTTCATGAGCCAGGCTGCTGGGCATTAAAGAGAGTAATCAGGTAATATATATTTTTATACAATATTTAAAAAAAAAACTACTTTTTACCATAAGGTGCCCTTTTCAGCAGTTGGATGATACCAAAAATGGTATATCATTGAAGGCTGCAGAGTTGCACCATTTGAAAATAACTACATTTAATTCTTGCATTAGTCAACCATTCTCAATTGAATCTGATGCAAGAGTCTTGTGGACTCGTAGTGAAAAGGATTGAAAATAGCACGTAAAGGGCAAGCATCTTTTGTTGGGGGAAGGGGAAAGACACAAAATCTGATTCCAACCCAACAATTTTGTAGTTATTTTTGAAGTGCAGGCCATTGCTCTCCCCTTGCCCCCTTACCTTCCTCTGGTGTTTCCATTTCAATCAGGGCAATGTGCTCCACGTTCTCATCCTCGCCTGAGCTCACTACATTGTCCACGTCCACTACAGTGGAGCTCGTCACCTTGCCATCAGCACTGAGGGAGCTTTCTGGCTGTATCTTCTCATTTCTCTCTGTTTTCCTCTTTGAGTCCTGTCTCGCTGTGTTTCTCGTTTGGGTAGTTTTGCCCTTGGAGCTCCTACTGCCGCTTTTCATGTTATTGTTTTGTACGCCTTTTTCCCCAGTGGAAAAATCTTTCTGTCTTTTTTGTGAATTCTTTGAAGAACGGGATAAAGTCCTGGAGTTCCTTTCCATTGTTCTTACAGATCCACTGGTTGAAAGCTTACCCTCTGTGCAAATTAAAGATGTCCTTGCTATTTATACTTGGGGTCTGTGTATTTTTCATAGGCATCTCGGACTCTCCTCCCTGAACTGAAAAGATGCCAAGAGTCATATTTGATTAACTAAATACCCAGGTTCGCGTTTTTCTAAACATTTTACTGTTGTGAAAGGGAGTGACTGCCTCCTCAGATTTAATTAAAGTTACCCGTCTAAGATAGTGGGCCTCCACTGCTGCACTGATAAAGTGCTGGATGACCAAAATAATCATGGATCGTTGGGCTGTGTTACTACATTGTATATGAACCTGAGTGTAGATTGGGCTGATGTGTACCTGACCAGAGCAGCTGCTATATAAAAGAAGTATATTTAACCGGGTTGCCAAATAATGTCATAATGCACACTTTTGGGTACAGCTTTGAGCCTGTGCTTTATCCTTTAAAACCACTCAATGGCTCCCCGATGGCTTAGTGGATGAAGGCACTATCTTGTGTGATACTAAGTCGTGCACACCAAAAGGTGCCAGCTTCAATGCCTGATGTCTGCTGAGCTTTTGTGTGCCCTCTGCTCTTTCAATACTGACCTCCTGTGCAACTCCCACTCCTTCTGTTCCATGATTTATGGCACGGCGTTCATCTATCTCGGCCCTACATTTTGAAACTGTCTACCTAAAACCTTCTGCCTTGATATCTCGCCACCTTCCAAAACCTCCTGAGAATTATCCCTTCAACCATGCCTTTGGTGACCTCATCTAATTTCATCTTCTACTACTGCTAAACATTCATTTCTACCATAGAAATTCCTCAATTGCCCTGGGACATTTATTATGTTAAGGGCACTATATAATTGCAAGCTGTTGGTGAGCTATGCAGGATAGTAGTTGGAACACTACAAGAGCGCCCTTGGGCTATGGATGGAAAAATCAGCTTGTGCTCCTGTTCCTAAATAGATTGCTATCTAATGTTCCCTGCTAGAAAGTGCATAGGTTAGATTTACTGACTGGTTCTCCAATCATGTATTAGTCAGGCAGTGTGTTATTAGAAATAAAAGCAGAAAATGCTGGAAATACTCAGCAGGTCAGGCAGCATCTGTGAAGAGAGAAACAGAGTTAACGTTTCAGGTCGATGACCTTTTGTCAGAACTGAAAAAAGTTAGAGATGTAACAGATTTTAAGTAAGTGTAGGGGCAGGGAGAGGTGGGAGGGGAGGAAAGAACAAAAGGGAAGGTCTGTGATAGGCTGGAAAGCAGGATAGATTAAATGACAAAAGGTATGATAGTACAAAGCAAAAGGAGATGGTAATGGGACAAGTAAAGAAACAAAAGATGAGTCTAGAAGAGGTGTAAATGAGAATGGCAGAATCAACAACAGCTGCCATGTGAAAAAATAGGGGCAGAGGTTATGGTCTGAAATTGTTGAACTCGATGTTGAGTCCAGAAGGCTGTAAAGTGCCTAATCAAAAGATGAGGTGTTGTTCCTCGAGCTTATGTTGAGCTTTGTTGAAACAGTGTAAAAGGCCGAGGACAGAGAGGTCAGAGTGGGAGTGGAGAGGAGAATTAAAGTGACAGGCGACCGGAAACTCGGAGTCATGCTTACAGACTGAATGGAGGTGTTCCGCAAAGCAGTCACCCAATCTGCATTTGGTCTCCCCAATGTAGAGTAGACTGCATCATGAGCAGCAAATACAGTATACTAAATTGCAAGAAGTACAAGTAAATCGCTGTTTCACCTGAAAGGAGTGTTTGGGGCTCTGGACAATGGGAAAGGAGGAGGTAAAAGGGCAGGTTGCACTGGAAGGTGCCGTGGGAAGGGGAGGGGGTGTTAGGGGTGATTGAGGAGTGGATCAGGGTGTCGCGGAGGAGGCGGTCCCTTCAGAATGCTGGAAGTGGAGGGGAGGGGAAGATGTGTTTGGTGGTGGGATCATGCTGGAGGTGGCAGAAATGGTGGAGGACGATCCGTTGAATGTGGAGGCTGGTGTGGTGAAATGAGGACAAGGGGAAACCCAGCGTGGTTCTGGGAGGAGAGGGAAGGGAAGGGGTGAGAGCAGAAATGCGGGAAATGGAACGGACATGGTCGAGGGCCATGTCAACCACGGTAGAGGGGAATCCTCGGTTGAGGAAAAAGGAAGACATATCGGAAGCACTAGTATGCAAGGTGGCATCGTCAGAATAGATGCGGCAGAGACGGAGAAACTGGGAGAATGGAATAGAGTCCTTACAGGAAGCGGGGTGGGAGGAAGTGTAGTCCAGATAGCTGTGGGAGTCAGTGGGCTTATAGTGGATGTTTGTCAATAGCCTATCCTCAGAGATGGAGACAAAGAAGCCGAGGAAGGGAAGAGAAGAGTCGGAGATGGACCATGTGAAGGTGAAGGAAGGGTGGAAATTGGAAGCAAAGTGAAATTGGAAGCAAAATGTGTTATTAGCACCTGGCTGACCATTTGTGTGCTGGTCATGCCAGATTTTACAGGGTCAGTGTCACTTACATACTGTGAGAGAAACAAGAAAGAAAGACTTGCACTTATATAGTGCCTTTCATAACCCTGGGATGTGCCAAAGTGCTTTACAACCAATGAAGTACTTTTTTTTGAAGTGTACTTGCTGTTGTAATGTAAGAAACGCAGCAGCCATTTTGCACACAGCAAAGACTCACAAATCACCATGAGATGATGACCAGTTAATTTGTTTTAGTGGTGTGGGTTAAGGGATAAATGTTGGCCAGTACACCAGGGATAACTCCCCTGCTCTTCTTCGAACTAGTACCATGGGATCTTTTATGTCCACCTGAGAGGGCAGATGGGGCCTCGGTTTAACATCTCTTCCAAAAGACAGCACCTCTGACAGTGCAGCACTCCTTCAGTACTGCACTGGAGTGTCAGCCTAGATTTGGTGCTCAAGTCCCTGCAGTGGGATTTGAACCCACATCCTTCTGACAGAGGCTACAAGCTGACACTGTGGATGAGCTTTTAGCCTACATTGGGACTGGCATAGGGATCTCACAATAGCGGGATGAGAAATTTCATGCAATCAGCCCAGCGCTGCCTACAAGGGGTGCTGGGTTAATTGGGTAACAGCTGCCTGTCAATATTCTGGAAATCAGTATGAAGGTCTGAGTGTGGAGGTCCTGTAAACAACAATGCAAATCTTTTCAAAATATACTTACTGCTGCCAGTTTATGATTGGAGCGATAAACAGCATATCCCACTGTTGGAAATGAATTACTGGTGCTTGTTCATTGATGAGAAAATCTAACTCTCTTAAGTCGGTGGCACCATGGGTGTTTCCCACCTTTTGCAAAAGCCCAAACCAAACCTTGGATATAACAGTACCTGGGCAGGAGGCAGGGTCACAGCTTAAATTTTGATTGATGATGAGCATTCAACAAAAAATCTGAAGAACTAAAACCATATCATTAGGTGTAGATGTAAGTGGAAAGAATACATTTTTATTTAAAAAACCATATTTTGGAAGGCCAATTTTACAAAACTCCTGGATTGCATTTAGCTCTTTGACCAAGCTTTTGGTCACCTATCCTAATATGTCCTTGTGTGGCTCAGCTACAAATTTTGTTAGCTAACACACCTGTGAAGCACCTTGGGATGTTTAACTACGTTAAAGGTGCTATATAAATGCAAGTTGTTGTTGGTGATGATAGTTACAGGTCAGAAAATTGGCCTCCAGATCTCGTGCACGGATTTCTCGTGAGCACAATTTTGGGGGCACAAACGAGGTAGCGCTGGAGGCAAAACAAGCCCACACACACACCTAAGTTATTGAAATGAGGTTTCATGTTGAATATTTTGCGACTTTGGGTACAACTCCACCCATCCATCCAACATGAGCTTATGACACCAAAATGGGCCTGGCCTGCTGTGGACTAACTTTTAAACCAAGGTTGCTGGTTGTCACATTTTGGAATTTTTGTTGTCTATTTTTTCACAGTAAGTATTTGGAAATTAGTTACATTTAAGGGTTGTGTTTTACATTAATGTGAGTTCACGCAGGTTTAAAATTCTGCTTACAGTAATGTGCTGCAGCAGCTGAGTCAATAGGGAGTTTATATGTTAACGTGCCAAGCATTGAATATGTGTTTACACAATGACTAAGGATAATAATTAATTCATTATCTCGCTTCAGATAAGAGGGAGGGAGAAACCAGGAAATTATAGATCTGTCAATTTAACGTCAGTTGTGGGAAAGTTACTGGAATCTATCATCGGCAGCAGAGTGACTGAGCATTTCAACAATTATTTTTTTTTATTCATTCCTGGGATGTGGGCATCGCTGGCAAGGCCAGCATTTATTGCCCATCCCTAGTTGCCCTTGAGAAGGTGGTGGTGAGCCGTCTTCTTGAACCGCTGCAGTCTGTGTGATGAAGGTACTCCCACAGTGCTATTAGGGAGGGAGTTCCTGGATTTTGACCCAGCGACGATGAAGGAACAGAGATATATTTCCAAGTCAGGATGGTGTATGACTTGGAGGGGAACTTAGAGGTGGTGGTGTTCCCATGCGCCTGCTGCCCTTGTCCTTGTAGGTGGTCGAGGTCGGGGGTTTGGGCGATGCTATCGAAGAAGCCTTGGCGAGTTGCTGCAGTGCATCTTGTAGATGGTACACACTGCAGCCATGGTGCGCTGGTGGTGGAGGGAGTGAATGTTTAAGGTGGTGGATGGGGTGCCAATCAAGCGGGCTGCTTTGTCCTGGATGGTGTTGAGTTTCTTGAGTGTTGTTGGAGCTGCACTCATCCAGGCAAGTGGAGCGTATTCCATCACACTCCTGACTTGTGCCTTATAGATGGTGAAAAAGCTTTGGGGAGTCAGGAGGTGAGTCACACGCTGCAGAATACCTAGCCTCTGACCAGCTCTTGTAGGCACAATGTTTATGTGGCTCGTCCAGTTAGGTTTCTAGTCAATACTGACACCCAGGATGTTGATGGTGGGGAATTCGATGATAGTAATGCCATTGAATGTCAAGCGGAGGTGGTTATTTTCTCTCTTGTTGGAGATGGTCATTGCTTGGATGATGAAAGAGATAGAGAGTAAGATGAAACCGAAAAAGAGTGCATATGACAGATGTCAGGTTGAGAACGCAAGTGAGAATCAGGCTGAATATAGAAAGTTCAGAGGGAAAGTGAAAAAGAAAATAAGAGGGACAAAGAGAGAGAATGAGAATAGATTGGCAGCTAACACAAAAGGGGAATTCAAATGTCTTCTATAGGCATATAAGTAGTAAATGGGTAGTAAGAGGATGGGGGAGTGGTGGCGATTAGGGACCAAAAAGGAGACCTACGCATGGAGGCAGAGGGCATGACTGAGGTAATAAATGAGTACTTTGCATCTGTCTTCACCAAGGAAGAAACTTAGAAACATAGAAACATAGAATCTAGGAGCAGGAGTAGGCCATTCGGCCCGTCGAGCCTGCTCCACCATTCAATACGATCATGGCTGATCATCCAAATCCAGTACCCTGTCCCTGCTTTAATCCCCACAGTACACATATCCCACCCTACCCCCGTAACCCCACGTATTTAATTCCCCCTAACATATCCCATCCTATCCCCATAACCCCACATATTTAATACCCCCCTAACACTAAGGGTCAATTTATCATAGCCAAATCAACCTAACCCGCACATTTTTGGACTGTGGGAGGAAACCGGAGCACCCGGAGGAAACCCACGCAGACACGGGGAGAATGTGCAAACTCCACACAGACAGTCACCCGAGGTCAGATTTGAACCCGGGTCCCTGGCGCTGTGAGGATGCCATAGACATAGTGAAGGAGGAGGTAGTGGAGATTCTGGATGGGTTAAATATTGATAAAGAGGAGATACTAAAAAGGCTGGCTGAACTTAAAGTAGATAAGTCACTAGGACTGGATGGGATGCATCCTAGGATGGCCATAATCTTCCAATCCTCCTTAGATACAGGAGTGGTGCCAGAGGACTAAAGAATTGCAAATGTTACACCCTTGTTCAAAAAAGGGTGTAAGGATAAACCCAGCAACTACAGGCCAGTTAGTTTATCTTCGGTAGTGGGGAAGCTTTTAGAAACAATAATCGGAAAAAATTATCAGTCACTTGGACAAGTATGGATTAATTAAGGAAAGCCAGCACGGATTTGTTAAAGGCAAATTGTGTTTAACTAACTTGATTGAGTTTTTGATGAGGTACCAGGGAGGGTTGATGAGGGTAATGTGGTTGATGTGGTGTACATGGACTTTCAAAAGGCATTTGATAAAGCGCCACATAATAGGCTTCCCAGCAAAGTTGAAGCCCATGGAATAAAAGGGACAGTGGCAGCATGGATACGAAATTAGCTAAGTGACAGGAAACAGAGAGTAGTGGTAAACGGTTGTTTTTCGGACTGGAGGCAGGTGCACAGTGGTGTTCCCCAGGGGTCGGTACTAGGACCACTACTTTTCTTGATCTTTATTAATGACTTGGACTTGGCACAATTTCAAAATTTGCAGATGAACTTGGAAGTATAGTATAGGAGGATAGTGATAGACTTCAAGAAGACATAAACTAAAAGGTTCAATTCTAGAGGGGGTGCATGACCTGTAAGACCTGGGGGTATATGTGCACAAATCGTTGAAGGTGGCAGGGCAGGTTGAGAAAGCGGTTAAAAAAGCATACGGGATCCTGGTATTCATAATTAGAGGCATAGAGTACAAAAGCAAGGAAGTTATGATTAACCTTTATAAAACACTGGTTCGGCCTCAACTGGAGTATTGTGTCCAATTCTGGGCACCGCACTTTAGGAAGGATGTGAAGGCCTTAGAGAGGGTGCAGAAAAGATTTACGAGAATGGTTCCAGTGATGAGGGACTTCAGTTATGTGGATAGACTAGAGAAGCTGGGGTTGTTCTCCTTGGAGCAGAGAAGGTTGAGAGGAGATTTGATAGAGGTGTTCAAAATCGTGGTGGGTCTCGACAGAGTAGATAGAGAGAAACTGTTCCCATTGGCGGAAGGGTCAAGAACCACAGGACACAGATTTAAGGTGATTGGCAAAAGAACCAAAGACGACATGAGGACAAACTTTTTTACGCAACAAGTAGTTTGAATCTGGAATGCACTTCCTGAAAGGGTGGTAGAGGCAAACTCAATCATGGCTTTCACAATGGAATTGGATAAGTAACTGAAGGAAAAAAATTAACAGGGCCACAGGGAAAGGGCGGGGAGTGGGACTAGCTGAAGTGCTCTTGCAGAGAGCTGGCATGGGCTCGACGGGCCGAATGGCCTCCTTCTGTGCTGTAATGATTCTATGAGTCTATTGTGTGGTGCTAATGTTACTTACCACATATCAGCCCAAGCCTGGATGTTGTCCAGGTCTTGCTGCATGCGGGCACAGACTGCTTCATTATTTGAGGAGTTGTGAATGGAACTGAACACTGTGTAGTCATCAGCAAACGTCTCCACTTCTGACCTTATGTTGGAGGGAAGGTCATTGATGAAGCAGCTGAAGATGGTTGGGCCTAGGACACTGCCCTGAGGAACTCCTGCAGTGATGTCCAGGGGCTGAGATGATTGGCCTTCAATAACCACAACCACCTTCTTTTGTAGTTGCTATGACTCCAGCCAGTGGGGAGTTTTCCCTTGATTTGCATTGACTTCAATTTTACTAGGGCTCCTTGATGGGACAATCGGTCAAATTAAAAAAAAATTAGTTCCTGGGATGTGGGTGTATTTGGCAAAGCCAGCATTTATTTCCCACCCCTAATTGCCCTTAAAGGGGCTGCGCAGGGCCAAGAAAATTTACAGGAAACATAGGTGATGAGTTGATTTTGTGATATCACATTGGATGGATAGATGTATAAAGTTGGATTGGAAAGTTTGCTTTGTGGTGGCTTTTATTTCAGCATCGTGGCCAAGAGGATGTTGTGATGGTCAGTAACAGATGGAAGGTAAGATGTGGGACTAATGTTGAAAGGGGAATTGGGGTTGTGGTCACTGCTACCACAGGCGGATGATTCCATCATGGATATCCCAGCCACAAAGGGGCTGTCTGGGATGCATCCTTCCTTCTGCTTCCTCCTCTTCTGATTCCTTCTCTTCTGCTTCCTCCTCTTCTGATTCCTTCTCTTCTGATTCCTCCTCTTCTGCTTCTTGCTCTTCCCTGTGCGAGTGGATGCTGTAAATCTGAATTGCCGGCATAAAATGCTGGAAATACTCAGCTGGCCAGGAAGCATCTCGACCTGAGACGTGAACTTTGTTTTTCTCTCCACGGATGTTGCCTGACCTGCTGAGTATTTGCGCATTTTCTCTCTTCTCAAAGGCCTTCATTTACCATCTGAGCCCTTGCAAGCATACAGCAGCACTCCCTACATACTGAAAAAACTTTTAACATCTATTGCAGCAAGCCACCACTTCAATGAAATCCAAACAACCCAGTCCAAAAGCTTAAATACAAACTTACCTGAAAGATGTGTGTTAACCTGGCATGCTTAGAACCCAGTGCTTAATTCAGCGCTAGGGTTGAAGTTTGCATGTGTGACGTTAAGTCGGCGTTGCACGCCAATTGATGTCACAATGTCACAATGTTGTCCAGCATGACGCTGCCAGTTACCAGCAGTAAAAGGTAAGGACCAAAATGGAGGCCGCCGCAGGACTGGCCAGCAGCTGATGAAAAAATAGCGGCCAGCGTTTTAGCGCCATTTAATGGCACTACCGAGTGGCACTCAGGCCACAAATTTCTTGCTCATAAACTCTCATTAATTAAATAAATAAAACAAGGTTATATAGGGATGGCAGTACAGGTGGTGTGCCGCAACTGCAGCATGTGGGAGCTTGTGGAGAGCATCGCGATCCCAGATGACCACGTCTGTGGTAAGTATCTGCATCTCGAGGAACTTCAGCTCAGAGTTTTTGAGCTGGAGTCTGAGGTGCAGACAATGCGGGGCATCAGGGAGGGGAGAGTTACCTGGACACTTTGATCCAGGAGGCAGGCACACCCTTTAGGTTAAGTAGTGGTACTGGTCTGGTTAGTGGTCAAGGACAGGAGAGTGTGACTGCAAATCAGGCAGTTAAGTGGACCCCAGGCGCAGTGCTGGAGGAGCCTTGGCCTTTGCCCTTATCCAACAGGTATGAGCTTCTTGCTGCCTGTGTGGATGAGGGCAAAGTCTGCATGGTGGATGAGCAAACTGACCACGGCACCGAGGTACAGGAGGGGGGGAGTGAAAAGGAATATTATAGTGGTAGGGGACAATATAGTCCAGGGGACAGATACTGTTCTCTGCAGCCACGACTGGGAGTTCCGAAGATGGTGTTGCCTGCCCGGTGCCAGAGTTAAGGATATCTCCTTGTGGCTGGAGAAACATAGAAACTAGGAGCAGGAGTAGGCCATTCGGCCCATCGAGCCTGCGCCACCATTCAATACGATCATGGCTGATCTTCCAAATCCAATACCCTGTCCCTGCTTTCTCACACAGAATCCCCATCGAGCCTGCACCGACACATATCCCACCCTATCCCCGTAACCCCACATATTTAATTCCCCCTAACATATCCCATCCTATCCCCGTAACCTCACAAGAATTTGGAGTGGGGGGTGGGGGGGGGGGGGCGGGGTGGGGGGAGGATTGAACTAGGATTGAGGTTCTGCTGAGTGAGTTTGAGGAGCTGGGGTCCAAATTAAAATGCAGAACCTTAAAGGTAATCATCTCGAGATTGTTACCTGAGCCACACGCAAATTAGCATAGGGACAAGCAGATCAGAGAATTAAATGCGTGGCTCAAAGAGTGGTGTGGGAGGAAGGGGATTTGATTCATGGGCCAATGGCATCAGTACTGGGGAAAGAGGGAGCTGTTCCATTGAGACAGGCTCCACTTAAACTGGGCTGGGACCAATGTCCTGGCAAATTAAACAACTATGGCTGTAGATAGGGCTTTAAACTAAAAAAGGTGGGGGGAGGGGTCAGGTGAGAGGAAATTTAGATATCTGAAGAGAATAGTCACGGCAATGGAGCAGTATAGCAATTTGGGTAAAGATAAGCAGAGTGTGACAGGAATGGACAGTGAGTTTAACAGTAATAGTGCATCAGCGAATAAGGTGAAAGCAGGGAATAATGGTAAAAAGTTAAAATTAAAGGCTCTTTATCTGAATGCATGAAGCATTCATAACAAGATAGATGAATTAGTGGCACAAATAAAGATAAATTGCCATTACAGAGATGTGGTTGCAAGGTGACTCAGGTTGGGAACTAAATATTCCAGGGTACATGATGTTTCGAAAAGACAGGCAGAATGGAAAAGGAGGTGGGGTAGCCCTGATAATAAAGGATGACATAAGGACAGTAGTGAGAAAGGATCTTGGCTCAGAAGATCAGGAAGTAGAATCAGTCTGGGTGGAGAAAAGAAATAACAACTGGCAGAAAACACTGGCGGGAGTAGTTTATAGGCCCCCAAACAGTAGCTAGACCATTGGACAGAGTATTAATCAATAAACAGTAGGAGCGTGTAATGAAGATAATACAATAATCATGGGGGATTTTAATCTTCACATAGACTGTGCAAATCAAATTGGCAAAGGTAGTCTGGAGGCCGAGTTTCTGGAATGTATTTGAGACAGTTTCCTAGAACAATACATCATGGAAGCAACCATGGAACAGGCTATTTTGTGTAATGTTATATTGTGTAATGAGACAGGGTTAATTAGCAATCTCAAGGTAAAGGATCCTCTGGGCAAGAGTGATCATAATATGATAGAATTTCACATTGGGTTTGAGAGTGAAATACTTAAATCCAAAACTAGAGTCTTAAACCTAAATAAACCCAATTACATAGGTATGAGGGGTGAGTTGGCTAAGGTAGATTGGGAAATTAGATTAAAAGGTATGATGGTAGATAAGCAGTGGCAAACATTTAAAGAAATATTCCAGAATTCTCAACGATTATATAATCCATTGAGAAATAAAAAAATCCACAGGAAAAGTGATCCATCTGTGGCTAACTAAAGAAGTTAAGGATAGTATTATGATGTTGCAAAGATTAGGGGCTGGATTTTGCCATTGGGGCAGGCTGGGGCGTGTCAGGTGGTTTTCGTGTCAGGAACCCGACTCCGATGTGAAGTGGGAAAAAAGTGCGATTTCCCTCTAATTGGGCACTTAATTTCCAGCGTGTGGGAACCCCTGGCCCAATGAATCTTTCCATCCTGAAAGTCGCCTCTGATGACGTCATCAGTGCTGCTGGATTTAAGGCCTGCAAGCAGCCTTGCTTCTTCTGGAGACTGCAAACTTTATGGCCATTGTTGTGATCGCTTCATTCAGCAAATATGTCCAGCAGTAGGCCAAAGTGTGCTCCATGGTTCGATGACGCTGCCCTGCAAGCTCTGGTGGAGAGAGCAAGATCAAATAAGGAGGTGCTCTTCCCTTCCTCAGGGAGGAAAAAGCCTCCCCAACAGACTAAAGCTGTGTGGATGCAAGTGGCCCAGGAGGTCAACTCAATGTCTATGTGCCGCAGAACCTGGCTGCAGTGCAGGAAGAGATTTCATGACCTTCTCCGCACAGGAAAAGTGAGTATGACTTTCCCATCACCCTCAATCTGATCCCCATCGCCTCTCCTCACCAGCACTCTGCTTTGCCAACCTCTTCCTCCACATCCCACTTGACACTGACATCCCTGCACCCTTACCCATTCCCTCTCTCTGTATGTTCACATTCACTTAACTATTCGACTATGCAGCCCTCACACTCCCTATCACTGTGATGCTATGACAACAGCTTACAACACACAGGGAGGGCCCTTGGTCTTGGCACCTCACTCCATCTTTGTCTCCTTCTAAGCATCTATGCTATGGAATCTCTACACTCACTCCTTCATTTTCACTCAAACTCCACTTGTGTCCCTCATTGCAGGCAAAGAGAGCCCACAATAAGAGGGAGAGGGCGAGGACAGGAGGAAGGCCACCCTCAGTAGCCCAGCTCACCACTGCAGAGGAGGCGGACCTGGAGATTGTGGGAGTGGAGGAGGATGCGCAAGTGAGGGACGGACAGACGGGTGCATCACAGCAAGCTGGTGACAGAATAGTTTTGCATCTCTCTCATTGACATTGCATGAGTAACTGATAATGATTCTGAAGGTCTAACAGATTGAGTTATGATCATCTGTACAATTCAATGTGCATGAAACTTTACCTCACATCTCCAACTCTTTCCTTTACTCCCCAACAGGACCATCGACAGCCCCCGTCCCCACTGCCCAAGAGGAAGAGCCTGAGCTTCAAGACTCCTCAGAGGAAGCTGCAACCTTTGAAGGCGTAGCGTCAGCAGAATTCAGCGCACCCAGCACCAGCGCAGACACTTACACTTCGGTGGGAACTGCGCGAGATAGTGTAGTGTTGTCACCTGGTGTATCACAGCTCACAAATGAGCATCAGCAGATGGTGGAGACAGGGACAGCAGTGGAGAGTCCTCGTCGGAGGGTCCATCCAGAAGAAGAGCGGTGCTGGAACTCCAGGAACAGGTGCAGGTGTCTCGGGCAGGTTTTGTCTCCAGGGTCACTGCGAGTGTCGAGCGAAAGGAGGAGTCCATCGCTAACATGAGCAGAGCCTTTGTGGAGGCGTTGGCGCATGAACGCATCACCACGGAAAGGATGGCAACCTCCGTGGAAAGGATGGCTACCGTAGAAGAGAGATGGCTACGGCCATGGAGGAACTTAATCACCAGGGTCGTGAAAACTTGGTCATTCTTCAGAATAGACTGACATCTCTTGAGGAGCAACGGTCAGCTATTGAGCAGAGAAACCAGACCTTCATGGAAGTCCTCTGGAGTAGGACTTCCAGCGCAGAAACGGGTCCTCATGGCCCCCCTGAAGTGCAGAAAGGGGCTGTCCAGCCACTTGCTAGGTCTGAAATGGGGCTGACCCATGAGAGGGATGTTGGTGGCAGACAACAAGGAAATGGGGGCTCCTCTCCAAGCGCTCGCACGACCATGCCACTGCAGAGCCCTCCGTCAGAGCCCCACCAGAGTCCCCACCCAACTGAGATAGGCGTCTCAGCCCCTGCACAGTCGCAGGAGCAGCAGACTGTTGGCGAGCCCTCACTGGCTCGCAACCCCAGAGGACGCCCGCCAAAGGTGTTGAGGCAGGAGCAGCAAGAAAGTGAGCAAGGGGCCTCCACATCTGCTGAAGCCACAGGGGAAGCACCACGTAGGAGCACGCGTAAGAGGAAGATAATGCACAAGTAGTCACAAGGGTAGTCACTAGGGTGTTCTGTTGTGTTTATTTTTGAAATGCCATCAGTTGCTTGTTGTGATAAAAAATGCTGATGTCAAACTGTTGAAGTGTGTCATTTCGCAAATGGGACTTCCACATTGAGGGCTTAGGGTAACTTGCAATTGTCAGTATGGTGGTCATAGTGATAGGAATCCGTAGGTTCTTGGCCATTGTCGATGGTCTGGTAAGAAGCTGCGAGGCAAAAGTGCTTGATTGTCTAGGCTAAGCAAATCTGGCCAAGATGAGTGCGTCCCTTGCATCCCGGGCAGCAATGTGCTCGCATGCTGCTGATGCTGGTTGATGCTGGTTGATGCGCCTCTACAAGCTGTTCGTTGTCGCTCTCCTCCTCCTCCTCATCTGAGGAGGCTATGTGATGAGCCACTTGTTCCTCAGCCAGCTGCAAGCCATGATGCTGTGCCATGTTGTGAAGTGCACAGCAGACCATGACGATTCTGGAGACCCTGGCTGCTGAGTACTGCAGGGCTCCACCTGATCTATCAAGGCATCTGAAGCGCATCTTCAGCAAGCCGATGGTTTGTTCGATTATGGATCTGGTGGAAATGTGGCTGGAGTTGTAGCGCTCCTCAGCTTCGTTGGATGGGCTCCGCAACAGCATCATTAGCCACGTCTTCAGGGGCTAGCCCTTGTCTCCAAGTAGCCATCCGAAAAGTTGGTCTGGCGGACTGAAGAGCGGAGGCACACTAGACTGGCACAGGATGAAGGAGTCAAGGTAACTGCCAGGATACTTGGCGCAAACATGCAAAATTTCCTTCTTGTGGTCACACACCAGCTGTACGTTGAGGGAGTGGAAGCCCTTGCGGTTGACAAAAATACCTGGATTGTGATGGGGTGTCTTTAGGGCCACATGTGTGCAGTCAACGATGCCCTGCACCCTTGGAAAGTCTGCCAGATTGTCAAACCCAACTGCATGCGCAGTTACACTGGCTTGATCCTTGGAGAAATTGATGGAATTATGAGCGATGGCAAAGAGGGCATCGGTTACCTGCGTGATGCAAGTGTGTGCGGCCGCCTGGGAGACGCCGCTGATGTCTGCTGCTGATCCCTGGAATGAGCCTGAAGCAAAAAAGTTGAGTGCGGTGGTGACTTTGACGGCCACTGGTAAGGGGTGTCCACCTGCTCCTCTGGGCTCCAGCTCTTGCTGCAGCATTGCGCAGATGTCACCCACTACCTCTCGCGAAAGTCGGAGCCTCCTTTGGCACTGCTGCTCAGTCATGTTGAGGTAGCTGATTCTCTGTCTGTAGACCCTGTTTTGGGGGTATCTCCTGCATCGACGTGCTTCCATGCGCTGGTGCCTTCTGGCCTGTGCAGCTTCAGGTGGGTGAGCAGAAGCTTGGTGCTCCTGTTGTTGCTGCTGCTGTTGGTGCTGCTGTTGTTCATGGTTCTGCTGCTGCCACGGCTGGTCTTCGTCCGAATCTGATGTCCAGGAGGAAAGGAAATCAATGGTTCCCATGCTTCTGCTATATACCTCAGTTGAGGAAGCGCTCATTCAAGGTGGGGAGAGGGGTTTCCCAGGAAGTCACACTGGAGATGGGTGTCAGGCTCCAAACTTCTAGAACAATGAGTAGTCCTGCTAAAAGTTCCCCCAGACCTGAGACAACAAAGTTCTGCCACCTGCAAATGATGATTGCTGAAAACTCCTTTTTAATGGTGGAGCTGCAGCTGTTAGTAAGCAATCCACTTGTGCTGCCACCAGGATTCACTGGCGTGTTCCAGAGGAGACGTGCAGCATGTGGGAAAAGTGTTAGAATCAGAAAGGCCTCTCAAAATGGGATTATAGAGGCAATTAAGTGGTTGTTAAGGGCCTTAAGGGCCTATCCCGCCTCTTGGAGGCAGGATGGAAACGGGGTCAGAAAACACGCATGTGGGAAAATTGCTTGGAGGCGGGATGGAGGTGGGATCGGGCCTGCCCGCCTTTTTTTGCAATTTTACCACCTCACACGCCTCCAATCCCGCCTCCTTGGGCCTGGCAAAATCGAGCCCCTCGAGTAAGCCTGAGGATTGGGAGAGCTTTAGAAACCAGCAAAGGATGACCAAAAAATTGATAAAAAGGGAGAAAATAGAATATGAGAGTACACTAGCAAGAAACATAAAAAAATTGTAGGAGCTTTTACAAGTATGTAAAAAGGATGAGAGTAGCAAAAGCAAGCTTTGGTCCTTTAGAGGCTGAGACAGGAGAAATTATAATGGGAAATAAGGAAATGGCAGAGACTTTAAACAAATATTTTGTATTTGTCTTCACAGTAGAAGACACAAATAGCATACCAAAAATAGTGGGGAACCAAGGAGCTAATGAGAGTGAGGAACTTAATGTAATTAACAGCAGTGGAGAAAAAGTACTCTGGAGTTTAGAAGAATAAGAGGTGATCTCATTGTAACATATAAGATTCTGAGGGGGATTGACAGGGTAGATGCTGAGAGGTTGTTTCCCCTGGCTGGAGAGTCTAGAACCAGGGGGCATAGTCTCAGGATAAGGGGTCGGCCATTTAAGACTGAGATGAGGAGGATTTTTTTCACTCAGAGGGTTGTGAATATTTGGAATTCTCTACCACAAAGGGCTGTGGATGCTGAATCATTGAGTATATTCAAAGCTGAGATAGATAGATTTTTGGACTCTAGGGGAATCAAGGGATATGGAGATCTGGCAGGAAAGTGGAGTTGAGGTTGAAGATCAGCCATATGGCCTACTCCTGCTTCTAATTCTTATGTTCTTATGTTCCTAAGTACTGCATTCAGTTCTGGGCATCACACCTCAGGAAGGATATATTGGCCTTGGAGGAGCACAGTGCAGGTTTACCAGAATGTTAAGTTATGAGGCGAGCTTACATAAATTTGGGTTGTATTCCCTTAAGTTTAGAAGGTTGAGGGTTGATATAATTGAGGTGTTTAAAATGATAAAGGGATTCAGAGAAACTATTTCCTATGGTGGGGGAATCCAGAACAAGGCAGCACAAATTAGAACTAGACCATTTAGGAGTGAAATCAGGAAGCACTTTTTGCACACTAAGGCCAGTGGAAATGTATAATTTACTTCCCTCAAAAGGCTGTGTAATGAGAGAAATGTTGACCAAGCCGATGTAAGCCTTGGTTTGTTTCATTGCTAAGATGTGAAAATAAGTGTATTTAGCCCACTGACTGAGGCAGGACTGCAGGATTTATTGGCCCGGATTTTACGAGGTCTATGACCGCACCGCCGTAAGTGGCCCCGCAAGTTCCGGGTTTCCGCATGCACAGAAACCTGGAACTTGCGATCTGTCAAGTTTCAGCTCGACAGATCATCCGCATGTGCAGGAAATGGACATTCGTTGGCGGAGAGTTGGCCTTTTGCCCAACTACTGCCCAGCGAATGCCCACGAAACACTTATGCCTGGTAAATTTTTTAAATCAATTAAATATTCAAAAATCTTTAAAATTAGTTT
Organism: Squalus acanthias; assembly: GCA_030390025.1. Taxonomy (NCBI): domain Eukaryota; kingdom Metazoa; phylum Chordata; class Chondrichthyes; order Squaliformes; family Squalidae; genus Squalus; species Squalus acanthias. The sequence continues at coordinate 61,616,427 of CM059439.1, forward strand.
CGGTTATTTTTGGCCCCTTTAAAAATATTTACATTTATTTTTCAAAAAATTAAATTTTTGTTTTAAATGTTGAATTAAATTGTATTTTTATTAATTTTAAACATGTGGTGATTTATTTTTATTGAGGTTGTGTGAAGCTGTGTTTTTTATGTCATTCCTATTCATGCTTCTGGGGATTCCGTACGTAAATGGAATCTCCATAAGCTTAATGGGAATCCCCCTTTTTGATTGGTTGGACCGGTCCACGTGATCCCAGGGATGCTTGCAAACCGCATGCTCCCCTGGGATACGTGGGCCTTTACGCAGGAGTACGCCTGCAGGCCCAGGACTGCAAGAGTCTGAGGATACGGAGACTTCAAGTAAGTGCGTACTTTTCTTGTGGATCGGAGGCATTCGCCCGCGGGAAGCCTCCGACCGCAATTTCAGGTCCATTTTTCTTATACATGAGGAAGGGTTTGAAGTTAAGTGAAGTATGTGAGTTTTGATTATAACTGTTATTCTGCATGCTCACTTGCTGTCTGTAAAATAAAGCAGCTGAATGATTCGTATCTGGCCTTGACTTACTAAAGTGTTATTAGTCTGCCTACTAAAAGATTGGAGAAATGCATATGAGGGCATGTGCAAAAGACACAATATCCAGTTCAAATCACAAGTGAGTACTATTGCTATGCCTTGGGTTATGCTGCCATATAAGTAGATATTGGGCAGTATGGGCACACTCCTGAATGCAATATGCAGGGATTACTGACAGGAGTGACCAGCACCACTGAATCCAAAAGAGTATCCAAGGTAGACTGAAAATTTGTAACATTGGTGTCTGTTAGTGTTGAAGTGTCGTTTTTTTTTACAAGTTAGCATTATTCACTTCTGCACTTTTGCACTTCTTGCAAATTTTCTCCCCTTTCTGTACTTGTGCCTTTACTACCCTGAACCTCTTGTCCTGCTGCCTTGAAGGTTTTGTTCCAAGTTTACTTTTTCATTACCTGTTAAGTATTTTGTATAACTCTATTAACGTCCCCCCAGAGACTTGCAATGCTGTGTTTTGATGGATATTGTTTAGTTAAGTTGGTCTCTCTGTTTTAATAAGTCATGCAGATGACCTGTTGACCTGTGTTAAATTGGTTTTGCATACCATCCAATGATGAATGACTAGCTTATTCATTCAATGCGCTCAGTTTACACAACAGCAAATCTTCAAAAGAAAACTTAACCAAGTGAAAGAAGTAAAAGAAGCCTAAGAAATGAGACACGATGGGAAAAGGGAAGGATGATGTTTACAGCATAGTTCAACTGTGCTTCTGTCACATTATCAACAACAACAACTTGTATTTATATAGCACCTTTAACGTAGCACCTGAAACATCCAAGGTGCTGCACAGGAGTGTAATCAGACAAACACTGACACTGAGTCAAAGAAGGAGATATTAGGACAAGGCTTGGTCAAAGAGGTAGGTTTTAAGGAGCATCTTAAAGGAGGTGGAGAGGCAGAGAGATTTGAGGAGGGAATTCCAGAGTTTAAGGCCTAGATGACTGAAGGTATGACCGTCAAAGGTGGGGTGAAGTGGGTGGGGTGTGGGGGATGTACAAGAGACCAGAGTTGGAGGAACGCAGAGATCTTGGAAGATTGTTACTGCATTTAAACCTTCACCATGAATGTTTTGTTTTGTTTTGTAATGGGGTAGAGAGGGGGAAAACTCTCCGCTGGCTGGAGTCATACCTAGCACAAAGGAAGATGGGCATGGTTGTTGGTTGTCAATCATCTCAGCCCCAGGACATCGCTGCAGGAGTTCCTCAGGGCAGTGTCCTAGGCTCAACTATCTTCAGCTGCTTCATCAATGATCATCCCTCCATCATAAGGTCAGAAATGGGGATGTTCGCTGAAGATTGCAGTGTTCGGTTCCATTTGCAACTCCTCAGATGATGAAGCATTCCATGCCCGCATGCAGCAAGACCTGGATGACATTCAGGCTTGGGCTGATAAATGGCAGGTAACATTCGCACCACACAAGTGCCAGGCAATGATTTTCTCCAACAAGCAAGAGTCCAATCACCACCCCTTGACATTCAATGGCATTACCATCACTGAATCCCCCACCATCAACGTCCTTGGGGCATCAGCATTGACCAGAAACTTAACTGGACCAGCCACAAAAATACTGTGGCTACTAGAGCAGGTCAGAGGCTGGGTATTCTGCGGCCAATGTCTCACCTCCTGACTCCCCAAAGCCTTTCCATCATCTACAAGGCACAAGTCAGGAGTGTGATGGAATACTCTACACTTGCCTGGATGAGTGCAGCTCTCCACTTGCCTGGATGAGTGCAGCTCCAACAACACTCAAGAAGCTCGACACCATCCAGGACAAAGCAGCCCGCTTGATTGGCACCCCATCCACCACCTTAAACATTCACTCCCTGCACCACCGGCGCACCGTGGCTGCAGTGTGTACCATCTACAAGATCCACTGCAGCAACTCCCCAAGGCTTCTTCGGCAGCACCTCCCAAACCCGCGACCTCTACCACCTAGAAGACAAAGGCAGCGGGCGCATGGGAACACCATCACCTGCAAGTTCCCCTCCAAGTTACACACCATCCTGACTTGGAAATATATCGTCGTTCCTTCATTGTCACTGGGTCAAAATCCAGGAACTCCCTCCCTAACAGCACTGTGGGAGTACCTTCACCAAAAGGACTGCAGCGGTTCAAGAAGGCGGCTCACCATCACCTTCTCAAGGGCAATTAGGGATGGGCAATAAATGCTGGCCTTGCCAGCGACGCCCACATCTCAGGAACGAATAAATCAAATGTAATGGTAATAATATTAGTTACAAACCTCTAATTAAAGTCATCTTATTTTGATACCTGTGATTACAATCAATTCTAAAGCCTAACTTACTTTAATCTTTCACCAACTATAGTACAGTGCAATCAAATGTAATAGCTAGTCGGCCCCCAGCCAAGGTATCTGTCATTGGATTTCCCCAAATCCAGGCGCATTTATATGCAGTTCATATAAAGTTCTTTTCTTGCACATTTTTGGTAAGCGTCCTAATTACTGTAAGGTTGTGAACAATACAAGTTTTGGGATATCATGACTGTTTAACTTTTAGTGACCTGGAAGCATTATATAACAATAACGAATTATAGGTTAATTGCTGTTGGTGAGGAATGTTTGCACATTGACAGCTGTTTATAAATTCCTGGCTCCAGGTCAAATTAATGTTTTTGATACGGTACCTTTGAGACATAGAAGCAATAAATCTGGTGGTTGTTTATATATTATGTACAACATGCAATTTCTTTAAGTTTCGCACTTGTAACACTTTTTCTGTCACAATATCTTGCACATTATTTTTGTCACACTTTTCTGTCATTTTTAAAATGTCCTATTTATTATAGAGGGCTGTAATTCAGGTTTCTAGCTGCATCTCCAAGCTAGGTGGTACTGTGGTGCTCATATATTGATTAAACTTACCCATGATTGCACTGCTGGATCAACTCCAGCTTGCTTTCCCATCACCACTCCCAGGTCCACTGCAGGGCAGCATTAACAAATTTTACTTTTTTTCGTTTTGCCATCCCATCACCACCCTGAGAGAAATTCCAAACCACAGAACCTCTTGCCAGTGCTGCCAAATTCCAGAGCTCCTAGCTTGGTTTTGCCAAGTCCCAGCAACACTCCCTCAATACTGCCAAAGTCTCCCCCTTGCCATGAAATGCCAGCATCTCCCCAATAGTTCAAAACCCCAGAACCCCAGCAAACTACAGGACCACCCTATAGTGTTGCTAACTTCCAGGACCAATGCTGTTTTGAAAAACCTTAGCTCTTTCACCACAACTTTTATGGAAAAATGGGCAATCACAGGACTTGATCATCAAAAACGCCAGTAAAAATTCCATACAATCATGTAATAAAACTCAGTTTTATTCACAGACATTGCAAATGAGTAGGTCTGTAAGGGGTGACGTGTGGCTCTGTGCTTAGCCTGGGTGCTAGTGCGGGGTTAGGCCTTGTTGCCTGTTCTGGTCTCCAGCCAGCCTGGTAACACTAGACACCTGTGAGTGGTTCGACCCACTCGCCCTTACGGTTCTGACACTGGACTTAGGTGCGAGAGCAATAATGCAGAGAAAACTCAGGTAGACCCGGTTGAATAGTGCGAAATGGAAAATCTTTATTGCATATTATTCAAGATTACGAGATACATGTCATAAGCACAGATTAATGACAGTACAATCTTACACACAGTTATGAAACTAATTTTAGGGAAACGAGGAGCGCACGACACATCGTAAAAGGGGACACACATTATAATTATCCTTAAAACTTAAACCCTTCCCTATCAATACCTGTCCTAATCTAGATTTGTAGGATCGAGACTCATGCTCACCACTCGTGATAACTCGGAGAATTCCGAAACTCTGCTCGGATGTTTTTACCGCAGCACCTGACTATCCACGTGTTGATCAGGGGTCTCTGTACCCCACTTGTTTACTCGTTTCTGCTCCGGCTAGCAGGCTGGACCGTCTGCTGTCATGAAGATCTGTGTTGCCCTCGGAGTTCTGATACTACTCAAAAAAGAGTCTTCCTGTGCCCTCACACCGGTTGCCTGTAAAATTCAAAAAACAGTCTTCCTGGGCCAGTTGTGGAGTAGCCGATAGAATTCGAAAATGGTCCTTATATTTTTAGGCGCGGTCGGGGCTTGCTGACCGCGGCGACACGTGTAGTCTTCTTCTCATCTCATCTCATCTCATCTCATCTCCTCTCGGGCCTTCGGTTCCAACACCGTTTACCGACTCCTCGGGATGGTGCGCCCGCCTCCAGGCCTCACAGCCCAGTTCTCCACAGATCTTCGCGGCAAGCCACGAGGTTGATCCTAGCGGATCAGAGTCCAGAGTCGTCAGGCAAGAGAATAAAAGTTCAGCAGCCTTCCAGCGAGTCAAAGCAGCAAGAGAAAGATGGACGGTTGTACTTTACAGTTATAGTGCTGTAATTCCTCTTTTCCCGCCCAATCTTAATGTCTATCTTTTGTCAGGGTTTTGGCGCTCAAACTTCTTGTATGGAGTGATCTCAGTCTTTAATGGGTTTCGGTGACACTTGTAACTGTCTGAGTACCCGTTAATATTTCTCCCATTGTGGAACCGGCTAGTAGTCTCCCTGGAGGGGTTTTGGGGCTTCCAAATGCTTGCTGTGAGTACCCGCGAACGGCTCTCTCATCGTAGAGCCGTGGGGATTTTGCATATTAATGTCTTTGGATGGGTCCTTGATCGCTCAGTACAATAGCCCTTGTTTGCACCTGGGGGACCGATTTCAGTATTTATGTTTAAAATGCAAACCCATCATGTCTTGTCAATTATCTCAAATGTGCTGAGTCCTGTCCGATCTTGCTGAAATGTTTATTGAAGCGCCATCTTGTCTGCCTACTGAAAGTCTAGAACTTTCTGCCACGAGGCGTGGCGGCCATTTTACAGGCTGTTTGTGTCCGTTTTGAAACCTGACAGCATTCTGCTGAAATAAAGCTGTTTATACGAAACTTTATGTCTCCTTTTATTTTTATAAAATCGCGATAATTTTGCGAATTCTACAGGTCTGATAATACATTGGGGATTACATGGCATAATACCCCCACTGGTATATGCTGACTCTCCATGCGCAATGCCACAGGAGATCTACCTTTTCACCATAAGGACAGATTGCCATGGCTGGTGATACAGGAGCAAAATGGTTCACTTTGAGGGCTGGAAAATTGGGCAGAGATACATATCAGCTTTCAAGCCAGCCTAAAGTGCTGTTGCACAAAATGTGCACAAACTTCATTTAAATATTATGGTACATTTAAATTGAAGCTATATTTTTTTTTAATTGTAAAATGTCGGACTTAAAATATCTGAATATTGTTTACCAAATCACTGGAAAGTTGACTGTAACTGAAGCGTTTACAAGGCTTTAGTAGAACAGGAGGAGCTGAAAAAAGAGGGATGATAAACAGGAAACTCTTAATGTATAAACTTTTGTCAGAGCTCAGGAAGCAGCAAAGCATCTAAGTGCAATCTATAGAACCTTTTGGTGGTCTCCACGTTGTTAACATTTGTGATAAAGTTTGGTTTTGAAGCTGGTTTAAGCAAGCAGGAGCCTTGACTGGTATGTGCCTTCGCAGGTGACAGGTTTGGAGACTTAGCCAAGTGGTTGGAAAGATTCTACAATAAGGTGAGTGCCCAGAAGTTGTAGCTCATGTGGGAACCAACAATACCAGAAGATGTACTCTGGAGGTCTTGCAAGGAGAGTTTCAGGAGCTAGGAGAAAGATTAAGGAGAAGTATCTCCATGGTAATAAACTCAAAATTACTTCCTGTGCCACATGTTGGAGCAGTTAGGGAGATACTGATAGGGCAAGTAAATGTGTGGCTTAAGACATGGTGCAGGAGGAAGGGTTCCACATTCCAGGATATTGGCACTATTTCTGGGGCAAAGGAAAACTGTGCTGATGAACCGGTCTTCTTCTGAACCAAAGTGGTATCTATATCCTAGTGGATTAGATAAATAAAGCATTTTGAAATATTTTAAAACAGTTGTTAAGGAAAGTTACATAACATAAACCAAGAATTGTGAAAGATGACCCAAGCTGTGCTTATATGATTCCAGGGGATAAAAGTGTCAGCCATGGCTCAATGGTAACAGTCTTGCCTCTGAGTCAGAAGGTTGTGGGTTCAAGCCCCACTCCAGAGACTCGAGCACATAATCCAGGCTGACACTCCAGTGCAGCGCTGAGGGAGTGCTGCACTGTCAGAAGTGCCATCTTTTGGATGCGACGCTAAACTGAGGCCCCATCTGCTCTCTCAGGTGGACATAAAAGATTCCATGGCACTATTAAAAGAAGAGCAGGGGAGATCTCCCTGGTGTGCTGGACAATATTTATCCCTCAGCCAACATCATTAAAACAGATTGTCTGATTATTATCTCATTGCTATTTGTGGGACCTTGCTGTGCGCAAATTAGCTGCCATGTTTCCTACATTACAACAGTGACCACACTAAAAAAGTACTTTGTTGGCTCTAAATCACTTTGGGACGCCCTGAGGTCTTGAAAGGCGCTATATAAATGCAAGTCTGTTCTGTGTTAAAGACAAAAACAGATGAGCTGGAAGTGATGATGAATAAGGAGCAAATAGACTCCATGTTTGAATCCCTCCAATCAGGTTTCTGCCCCTGCCACAGTACCGAAACGGCTCTTATCAAAGCCACAAATGACATCCTATGTGACTGTGACAAAGGAAAGCTATCCCTCCTCATCCTTCTTGTCCTCCTTGACCTGTCTGCAGCCTTTGATACGGTTGACCACTCCCTCCTCCTCCAACGTCTCTCCTCCGTCATCCAGCTGGGTGGGATTGCATTAGGCTGGTTCCATTCTTATCTATCTAATCGTAGCCAGAGAATCACTTGCAATGGCTTCTCTTCCCGCTCCCGCATCGTTACCTCTGGTGTCCCCCTCACCAATGTTTACCAGGACTCACTGGACACGGGTCACGTCCCAGCGGATTAGAAAGTAGCAAATGTGACTGCTCTTTTTAAAAAGTGTGTTAAAGACAAATCATCAAATTACAGACCAGTAATTCTTAACTCAATTGTGGGGAAGTAGCAAGAATGAAGGATAGTATGAGGGATCATTTTGAGGGATAAGGATTAATTAGAGATAGCCAACATTGTTTTTGAATTACCAGGTCATGCTTAAAAAAATTATTGGATTTCGTTGAGGAGGTTATGGATCTAGTGAATATGGATGAGATAGTGGATATCGTCCCACAAAATAGGCAACTATATAAAAGGTTTTGGCCCATGGGATAGGTAGCAACCCGTTAAACCTAATAAACAACTGGCTGGTTGTTAGACAGCAGTAAGGGTCAACAGAGGTCAGTGTTGGGATTCCTATTCTTTATATTTTTTAATAATTGATTTGGAAGATGGAAATATTTTCTGAGGGATCAAATTTGCAGATGACATGAAAATAGGAACAGTGACAAATGATGATTATAATTGTGCGCTAATCCAAAAAGATATGGAGAAACTAGAGCTGTGAGAGTCCGTAAGGGCTTTCTCAGTTGGCGGGGGTCTGGCAGAACCCCGAAAGAAGCAGATTAAATAGCTGAAAATGACCTATTATGCCATTTCACTGGGTGTTCCGCTGGTCTCCAGCCGAAGCCATGGCAAGAGCCAGGGCGAACACCTGTACAATTTCAGTGCCTAGGTTTGCGAGCAGAGAAGTGGCAGGTGCAGTTTAATGCAGGAAACTGTAAAGTTATGAAATTCAGCAAAGGAAAGGTTAGGGTTTAAGTAGTAAATGGAAATGTGCTTGCGGTGCAACAGAGAAAGGATCTTGGGGGAGGGATTGGATGGACAGGCTGCTAAAACTGTCACTTTAATGTTCACAAGCAGTTAGGAAAGTGAATAGAGTGCTGGGAGGTATAACTAAGCTTGTGATTTATAAGGCGAGAGGTAATTCTGAAACTGTAATCTGGCTTTGGTGAGACCACATTCGGAGTATTGTGTGTAGTTTTGGTCTCCCGACTTTAAAAAGGGTGTTAAGTTATTGGAGGAGTACGACGTAGGGCTATTAGTGTAATTTCTGAATTAAGAGGACAAAACTGTGAGGAGAGGTTAGCTACCGATATATTTCTCTCTTGAAAATATAAAACTCAGGGGAATAGTTGATGAAAGGATATGGACTGTGATAGTGATAGACTACTGACTGCATTTTCTGATCTATCAGTTTAATGGTTCCCACCTAAAAATCATGAGTAATGTCAGACCAGAAAGGGAAGCACTTCCATCAGCACTGTAACTACAGAAAGTCAAGATCTCTGGAAACTGTAATGGTGCAATTATTCCTACATTATCAAGAGACATGTAATGTACAGTCACTGTTAATGTGCGAGACTGAATAAAATTAGACTGATATAAACAGCAGAGTAATACATTTCCTTATCAGAAGGAACCAACTGGAGTTGTAAATTTACATCTGATCAATTCTAAGAAAACTTCCAATATATTCCAAGGGAACAATGGCTCCAAGTTCCGAGTATTGAAATGCTTTGTTGAACACCTCTGTTCAGTCTGCAAGTGTAACCCTGAGCTTCCAGTCGCTTGCCATTTTAATTCTGGTTTGCTGACTACCTATGTTCAGTCTGCAAGTGGGACCCCGAGCTTCCGGTCGCTTGCCATTTCAATTCTCTGTCCTACTCCCACTCTGACATTTCTCTCCTCGTCCTCCTACACTGTTCCAACAAAACTCAACGGAAGCTCAAGGAACAGCTCTTCATCTTTCGATTAGGCACATTACAACCTTCCGGACTCAACATCAAGTTCAATTGTTGTTTCGTATGACAGGAAAAACTTATAATATGATGTCTAGTTTGGTTATCCATTCGATGGCCTCCTGAGATACCAAGTGGTGAAATGAGATGCTTCCTGCAACAGAGCTTAGTGGGCAGGTTGATGTGATGTGTTTCATGGTCTGAGACTCCTGGCCACAGTCGCACTTCGTGAGTGGGAAGATCAATGTTGCTTAGGATTTCACGGAGCACAGTGGCATCACGGCGAATGGCAGGCGGGGCAGTGTGGGACAGCAGCAGGAGCCACTCAGTGGACTTGAGCGTCCCTGACACTGTCTTCATGGTGGCATTTAGCTGCATGTCCACGATCTTTGTGTGGCGGCTGCAGTACCATGAGGCAGAGCAGTTGGTGAGATAAGGCCGATAGGTGAGAGTCCTGTCCAGGGTGACACCCAGGTATTTTGGGTGTGGTTCGTGGGTAAGTCGCCTTCCGCAGAAGGAAACGTTGAGTTCTTTCCGGTAGCGTTGTTGTGCAGATGGAACATTGACACAACTGTCTTCTCTGGATTGGGACGGAGGCGCCAGGTCCGGAAGTAGTGTTCCAGTAGGTCTAGGTTGCTTGTTAGTGTCCTATTTGCTTCCTTTAGCGTTGGTGCCTGCGTCAGCAGTGCTATGTCATCGGCATATGCAAACTTCCGGGATTTGGTGCAGGGCATATCCGCCGTGTAGATGTTGAAAAGGGCCTCTTCGGGGGGAGCTGATGACAACCTGCACGTGGTTTCCCTGTGTGTGCTGGTTCACCGAGAACTTGCCAGCTAATGTCATCAAGAAGATGACTGAACGTCCGAAAGCAGCCTCCTGGTCTGAAAAGCATGAAAGCATCGAGTTTAATAATTTCAGATCATAACCACTGCTCCCATTTTTTCGGACAGCAGATGCTGGTGATGATTCTGCTGTTGCCATTTACAACTCCTCTGGACCCATCTTGTCTTTCTTTACTTGTCCCATTATCACCCCCTTTTGTCTTGCACCATCATCCCTTTTGTCATTTAATCATTCCTGCCTTCCACCCTATCACAGACCTTCCCTTTTGTTCTTTCCTCCCTGCGCCCCTTTCCCTGCCTCCCTGCTTAAAACCTGTTACATCTGTAACATTTTCCCGTTCTGACAAAAGGTCATTGACCTGAAACATTGGCAGCGATTTTCCTTACCTCGGTGGCTCCATTGTGGGTGATGTCGGTGGTGGTGGGTCCCAACCCCGCTGCTGGCTCCATTCCGCTGTCTGAAATGAATTTACCTTGATTGGGCTTGTTATGCCCGCCCAGTGCATTTCCCAGCCAATTAGAGGATGCGGGCCTGACGACGTCATTTGATGGCGCGTCATCAGCCGGTTTCCTTAAAGGGACCATGTCCAAATTTATTTTGACAGTTGTGCTGTCAGTGTTCTACAGCAATGAGGTGTTGTAATCACTGACAATGACTGCACAGGTGCAGGGCTGCATCCAGGCTCTCCCATGACTCCATATGTTTATGGAGGGAGTCACAGCACGTGAGGAGGTCCTCTTCCCTTCCCATGGGCGGAAGAGACCTCCCCAGGAATTCAACACAGCCTGATTGCACAATGCAGAGGAAGACACAAGCAGGGATGTCATCAGGAGGACCTGGATGCAGTGCCGCAAATGTTTCAATGATCTCAGTAGATCACGAAACGTTAGTACAAAGCCACGCTCAACCTCATCCTGCTGTGCCTCCCACCACATCCCCATCACTCTGCCTTCCCTACCCTACTCCTGCACATCTTACTCACACCAACTTACCTTGCACCTCCACCCATCCCTCTCTATCTATATTATAACATCCCCATCTCACCAGCCACCTCTCACACTCACCCTCATCCTAGTCCAAACATACCAACTAACACACAAGGGTAGCCACTTGGGTGTTTACTACAATGTTCATGTAAAGTTTCTGTTAATGTGGAGTCAAACATTGAAACCTTTATTTTCAACACTTTGCGTTCTTGGACAGATTTGTATGCACCTTTGGAAGTGGCTTAGTGAGTTGCAGTGAATGGTGAGACATAACAGTACCCCCCGCAATGGTGATGAGTGTGAAAGGAATGGCTTGGGCATAAGAAATAGGAGCAGGAGTAGGCCATTCAGCCCCTTGAGCCTGCTCCGCCATTCAATAAAATCATGGCTGATCTGATCTTGGCCTCAACTCCACTTTCCTGCCAGTTCCCCATAACCCTTGTCTCCCCTGTAGTTCAAAAATCTGTCTATCTCAGCTTTGAATATATTCACTGACTCAGCCTCCACAGCTCTATGGGGTAGAGAATTCCAAAGAGTCACGACCCTCTGAGAGAAGAAATTCCTCCTCATCTCTGTCTTAAATGGGCGACCCCTTATTCTGAAACTATGACCCCAAGTTCTAGATTCCCCCACGAGAGGAAACATCCTCTCAGCATCTACCCTGTCAAGACCCCTCAGAATCTTATATGTTTCAATAAAATCACCTCTCATTCTTCTAAACTCTGTAGGACATGTGGAATTACCCCTCACCCCATCCAACAGGTTATAGAGTTCGGACTTGAGACTTATGAGAAATTATACCATCTGCCTTTAACCTTTTATTGTTCCTAAGACAGATTCAAAACCCCAACCACTATTTGAGCAGTACACCAATAATGTTAAAAGAAAGCATACATACAACCACCCACAGATGATCAGTCCAGCGTTGATTGTAAGCCACATCCTTCCGACTGCAGCTCTTTACCTTTCGACTGCAGCTCTTCGAGTTGAGACGATCAGCCAGGCCCCTCCTTCCGACTGTAGTGCCAATATTTTTTGTCACTGGTTTTTATACACTTTTCCTTGCCTTTTGCAGTAAATCAATCATTCAGAGATGGTGAAATGCTCCTTTAATGTTCGACATAAGTTGTTTGAGCTGTCAAACTTTCACACTCACACATCCTGTGTCGCTATCCATTAGTTGCCTTTATCAAAGCACAAAATTGTTCATTCACTCATAAAGTTAACAAAAGTGGCAGAACATTTGGTCACATTTCATGTGTTATGTCGCATTCCGCATTTCAAAACTTGAAAGGTTTGACTCCTCCCCTTTAGCCACCAAAAATCGTTCTACAATTTTGTAGCCTATTTTGTTGTAGACACGATGGGTTGGATTTTCCAAGCCCCGAGGAGGCGGGTATGGAGGTGGGACTGCCGGTAAAGTTGCAGAAAGTGGGGGCAGATGGCAAACCCGCCCCCATCCCACCTCTGTGCCCTTTTGCCAGGAGGCGGGAGATTGCAGAGCCTTTGGCTTTGATCTTTGGGTCCTCACTGTCCACGGGGATGGTGCCAGAGGACTGGAGAGTGGCGAATGTTGTTCCTCTCTTCAAGAAAGGAAATAGGAATGACCCTGGTAATTATAGGCCGGTTAGTCTTACTTCGGTGGTTGGTAAGATAATGGAAAAGGTCCTGAGGGATAGGATTTATGACCATTTGGAAAGAGGCAACTTAATCAGGGATAGTCAACATGGATTCGTGAAGGGTAAGTCTTGCCTAACAAATTTGATTGAATTCTTTGAGGAGGTAACTAAGTGTGTAGATGAAGGTAGAGCAGTTGATGTTGTATACATGGATTTTAGTAAGGCGTTTGATAAGGTTCCCCATGGTCGGCTCATGAAGAAAGTAAGGAGTTGTGGGATAGAGGGAAATTTGGCCGATTGGATAGGTAACTGGCTATCTCATAGAAGGCAGAGGGTGGTGGTGGATGGAAAATTTTCGGACTGGAGACCAGTTGCCAGCGGTGTGCCACAGGGGTCGGTGCTGGGTCCTCTGCTGTTTGTGATTTTTATCAATGACTTGGAGGAGGGGACTGAAGGGTGGATCAGTAAATTTGCTGATGACACCAAGATTGGTGGAGTAGTGGATGAGGTGGAGGGCTGTTGTAGGCTGCAAAGAGACATTGATAGGATGCAGAGCTAGGCCGAAAAATGGCAGATGGAATTTAACCCTGATAAGTGCGAGGTGATTCATTTTGGTAGGGCAAATTTGAATAAGGATTACAGGGTCAACGGCAGGGTTCTGAGGAACGTGGAGGAACAGAGGGATCTGGGGGTTCATATCCACAGATCTCTGAAGGTTGCCACTCAAGTGGATAGAGCAGTAAAGAAGGCCTATGGTGTGTTGGCGTTTATTAACAGGGGGTTTGAGTTTAAGAACCGTGAGGTTATGCTGCAACTGTACAGGACCTTGGTGAGACCACATTTGGAATATTGTGTGCAGTTCTGGTCACCTCACTATAGGAAGGACGTGGAAGCATTGGAAAGAGTGCAGAGGAGATTTACCAGGATGCTGCCTGGTTTGGGGGGGGGGGGTCTTATGAGGAAAGATTGAGGGAGTTAGGGCTTTTCTCTTTAGAGCGGAGGAGGATGAGAGGCGACTTAATAGAGGTTTATAAGATGATGAGGGGGATAGATAGAGTGGATGTTCAGAGACTATTTCCTTGGGTAGAGGCAGCTGTTACAAGGGGGCATAACTATAAGGTGCATGGGGGGAGATATAGAAGGGATGTCCGAGGTAGATTCTTTACTCAGAGAGTGGTTGGGGTGTGGAATGGACTGCCTGCTGTGATAGTGGAGTCGGACACTTTAGGAACTTTCAAGCGGTTATTGGATAAGCACATGGAGCACACCAGAGTGATAGGGAGTGTGATAGCTTGATCTTGGTCTCGGACAATGCTCGGCACAACATCGGGGGCCGAAGGGCCTGTACTGTGCTGTACTGTTCTATGTTTCTATGTTTCTATGTGCTGCTTCGGGTCCCGCCTCCTGGAGGCGGGAAAGGGATTAAATACTTTTAACTGCCTGTTAATAACAGGCAGAAAAAAGGATTAGTCCCACTTTACCTTTTCAGGTGAAGGCTTCCCGACCTCGGAGAACCCCGCCAGGTCGGAGGAGTCGGGTAGGAGGTCTGCGGGGGTCGGAGGGGCCTGAAAGTAAGATGTAGAAGTGAGTGATGGGTGCAAGAGTGGAGTGGTAAATATGTAAGGTGAGTGTTAAGTGTTAAAAATGTTCACTTACCTTGGTTTCTGCCTACAGCCTTCATCCGCTCTGGATCGGTCATCCCGACATCTTCCTTGTAGATTTCACAGACTGGCTGTTGGATCCTCCGAACCAACAGTCATCTGAAATCTACAAAGTTGAAAGGTTTGATGAGTCCTGAACACAAGGTCTCATCAAACTACACAGAATGTCAGTGTTTGACAGCTTCACAGAGCTGTCAAACGCTGACATTTCTTCTTTCAAGAAGTCTTGACAGATGGCACGTCAGACGTTGATGTGCTCTGTCAGTGACTTCCCCCTAATTGGCCTACTGAGCCCGCAGGGCGGGCTTAACAAGGTCAATCAGGGGAAAATCCCGCTGGTTGGCCAGAAGATGGTGGAGGCGGGACATAGACCCGACAAGCAGCAGTCCCGCCTCCAACTCATCTCTATTCACAAAATCCAGCTGCAGTCTGCAAATCTAAGGGGGTTTGTTTATCTCTGTTGTCTATGACTACCCCCTGAAGTCACAACCATTTGTTGTCAGTATCTGCTTATCCGAAACACAGCTCTTGACATATCTCCATCACAAAGCAGCTTGCAAATACAACAATTCCCTTTGAAAGCAAATTTGATCCCAAATGTTTGCTGCCTTTTAGTAAAGCACATCAAAGCACATTCCATGTCCACTTATCAGTGAAAGACCATCTATTACAATTTTATTTCACTTTGAAAAACCTTTCGGCCTGGCAAAGCATTTTAATATATACCAAAATTAAAAATTGAGGGTCTGTGTATGCCTACAACTCCAATGAGTATAGGCCCAACCTGCTCAATCTTTCCTCATAAGACAACCCCTTCATCCCAGGAATCAACTTAGTGAATCTTCTCTGAACTGCCTCCAATGCAAGTATATCTCTCCTTAAATAAGGAGACCAATGCCTAAAAATTCGGTAGCTTTGCGCCTCGTTAGCGCCTTAGGGCACTAACGGGGCGCAAAGCAACTAGCGCCCGGGCGCAGCGCCGCCGATGCCTCCCGTAAAATTCAGCGGGAGGTTAGCGGCGGCGGTAACCGTTAGTGCCCCGCGCCACTGCACTGCCGGCAATGGCATCATTGCCGTGCACAGCGCTTCGCTCGCGCCCCGGGCACGATCTTCGATAGCGCCCCCTGACTTACTGCCGGACACTATGTCCGACGGGGTCAGGGGGGCCTACCTGTGGCCGGGGCGGCTCTAATTAAAGGCGAGGTGCTAGGCAGCCATTTTTGTTGCTCGCCGCCTGCCAGCACCTGCCCCCTCTGCCGTCCCCGGCCTCCTCTGAAGCCCCTCCCCTGCGGAGTGCCGGCTGCGCTCCTTGAGCCCGGCACTTTTCTTGAGTGCCGGGCTCTTTTGCCGGCACTCCGATCCCTGGTTGCCCAGCTGGGCCCCGGGTTGCGCTGCGCAAGGCCCCTCCCCATTAAGAAGGGGAGGAAGGCCTACAGTACCGCGGCGCGATGTGCTGCGGCACGTTGCGCTGCAATATTCACTTATAGTGCCCCAAGAGGGAGGCGGGGCACTTCCAGTAGCACCCTGCTTCCCTCTTGGGGCGCTACCGATTTCAGCCACGGGAGTGCTAATTTTTTCGGGGCGCTACGTTTAGCGCCCCGGCGATGTTAGCACCCTAAAGGGGGCGTGACTCAATTTTTCCCCCCAAAACTGTATGCAGTATTCTAAGTGTGGTCTCACCAACGCCCTGTACAGTTGTAGCAAGACTTCCTACTTTTATACTCCATTCCCCCATGCAATAAAGTCCAACATTCCATTTGCCTTCCTAATTACTTGCTGTACCTGCATGCTAACTTTTCGTGTTTCATGTACAAGGACACCCAGATCCCTCTGTACCGCAGCATTCTGTAGTCTCTTTCCATTTAAATAATATTTTGCTTTTCTATTCTTCCTACCAAAGTGGATAACCTTGCATTTTCCCACATTATACTCCCTCTGCCAAATTTTTGCCCACTCACTTAACCTATCTATACATCCCTTTGCAGACTCTTTGGGCTGGATTTTGCCAGCCCTGGGGAGGCAGGTTTGGAGGTGGGACTGCCGGGAAAATGGCAGAATTTGGGGGCGGGTGCCCAACCCGCCTTCGTGCCATCTTGCCAGGAGGCGGGTAGCTGTCCCGCGCCGGGTCCCGCCTCCTCCGAAGGCTCCGAAACCTGCCAGGGTCACCGAGGCGAGTAGTGGGTCAGAGGGGTGCAAAAGTGCGCTGTGAAGGTGAGTGATGGGTGCATGTGTGGAGAGGTGAGTATGTGAGGTAAGTGGAAAGTGTTAGTAAAAGTTTACTTACCTTTGTTTCTTCCTGCAGGCTTCAATCGGTGGGTATGCGGAGAGTCTCGCACCTCCGCGGCAGAGATGACCGATGGCCGTTGCAGTCTCCAATGCAACAACCATCTAATTTCTGCAAAAGAAAGAGGTTTGATGAGGTCTTGAATTCAAGACCTCATCAAACTACATAGAATGTCAGTGTTTGACAGCTTCACAGAGCTGTCAAACGATGACAATTCATCTGTCAAAAATTTTCTCTGTAACCGGCTTTCCCTTAATTGGCCTGCTAAGCCCGCTGGGTGGGCTTAACAAGGTCAATCAAGGGAAAATAGCGTGGGTTGGCCAGAAGTTGATGGAGGCGGGACTGAAACTTGACAAGTGGGACTCCCGCCTCCAAAAGCTCCTCATTGGCAAAATCCTTGTGTCCTCCTCAGAAATTGCTTTCCCACCTATCGTATCGTCAGCAAATTTGGCTACAGTACATTCGGTTCCTTCATCCAAGTCATTAATATAGATTGTAAATAATTGAGGCCCCAGTGCTGATCCCTGTGGCACCTTACTAGTTACAGTTTGCCAACCTGAAAATGACCCATTTATCCTGACTCTCTGTTTTCTGTTAGTTAGACAATCCTCTATCCATGTTAATATATTACCCCCAACACCATGAGCTCTTATCTTGTGCAGTAACCTTTTATGTGGCACCTTATCGAATGCCTTTTGGAAATCCAAATACACTACATCTACTGGTTCCCATTTATCCACCCTGCTCGCTACATCCTCAAAGAACTCTAATAAATTTGTCAAACACGAATTCCCTTTCATAAAACCATGTTGACTCTGCTTGATTGTATTATGATCTTCTAAATGTCCTGCTACTACTTCCTTAATAATGGATTCCAGCATTTTCCCAATGACAGATGTTAGGCTAACTGGCCTATAGTTTCCTGCTTTCTGTCTCCCTCCTTTCTTGGCATTGTAGGGATGCTTTATGGTATCGGTGTGGGGTGCCTGGTGCATCATGTGGCAGCCAGGGTGTACAGCATCAAGTGAAGTAAATCTGGCCATGGTGAGGCCATCACTGGCCTCCCGGGCAGCAATGTGCTTGGGTGCTGATGCCCTGTGTCCTGTGCAGCATCAGTTGATTGCGGAGAAGGTTGGTGTTGTTGTTGGTACTGCTGGTGTGCCTGGTGCTGCTGGTGTTGGGGCTGATCGTGGTGGGATTCTGAGGACCCATGCTGATGGACGAGATGGCAGGTGAAGTACAGATGACAGAAGCGCTCTGTCAATGGTGAGAGAGGTAATGAGGTCAGAGTGGATTGAGACTTGTGTAAAGACTTGCAGCATGGTGAATCTGTTGTGGAAATGCAGCTTGTGGCTAAGGGAAGATATCTCTGTAAGGTGGAAGCTTTTACTTTACATTTGAAGCTTTCAACTAAACAGCTGATTCAATGGCCACTGAACTCCCGCCTCAGCTTAACAGATATGGTCCCCGAGCAGCGAGGACCCCGTGGCTGATCACGTAAAATCAAAAGGTGAGCTGAAATGTATTCTTAATGATCTCTAAACACAGTCATAATTACGTGAATTGGGTCCCCCACCGCTGTGTGTCGGGTCTGCTCAGCGCTTCGAGACTCGACATTGGGGAAAGGTGCGTGGCGGCGGGTTCACAGCAGGGGTCCCAACCCGCTGGGGGAAAAAAACACTTTCCTACCCGACCCGCCACCAATTGTGCCCGGTGCCCCCCCAGAAAATCTCGGCCGTTAACTCTGTTTCTCTCTTCATGGATGCTGCCTGAGTATTTGCAGCATTTTCTGTTTATATTATTGAAACATGTGGAGTTTGGACTGTGCTGCACCGTGTGCTCGGAGTCCTCTGTATAGAAAAAACAGGCATGTGAGAAGTGAGTGTCAATAAGATCTCATCCTCCAGATCAGTGGTTCTCAAACTTTTTTGGTTGAAGGATCAACCCCCTTTTCAAATGGATTAGTAATCACGGATCCCCCATCTAAATTATTATTGCCCTGCTGTATTGATACTGTACCAGGATCTTCTGACAATGAATTGCAATAGAGCTATGGTGACATTTACAAAACAGGAATGCCTCAAGTATGTATGTATAAAATGATAGTGATTTTAAAGCATTGATTTTTTAAAATTACAAATGCATTGGTTATTCAGTGTATTCAAGTGCTGCCCAGATTATTATGTCAGATTAGCTCCTAGGCCAGCCCTTGACCATGGACAGACAGACCTAAGGTACTGTATGTCCGGCTTATGGGGCTTGTTCTTCTTGGCTATATCCTGGTGCTGCTGCAGCCGGCTGGTAGTCGGGACGGGATCTTTGTTTACAGACGGTCGGTTCCTCTCCGAACAGGTGGCCCTGCTCCCGATCCTTACCATTTTATATAGAAAAAAAGCTGCATCTTGTAAATTTGATCTTGGCTGGCAACACTGCATATCTGTGGTAAAATTACCTGAAAGCAATGATCATTCAAAACTCCAAGGGCTTCTTCACATTTTAAATCCTTGTGTTACTTTCTCCAAGTGAGTCAAGACATTCACAAATGGTTGAATTTATGGGCAGACGTAAACTGTTTATGGCTTGTAAATGAAGATTATAATGTGAGAGAGCAGTTGCAACATGATCGAGAAAGGTTTCAAAAGTGAGATAAACCAGTTATATCAGTAAGTATATTCAGTCTTGCTGTGACAAAAGGCCCTGCGCTTTTCCGCCTCCGACTCTTGTTGTTGGCGGTGGCACTGCGGCTGCTGCTGGCCCGCAGTCTTTTCCCCTCCCTCCTTCTCCTCTTCTTCCTGCAGTGTACAGCCACTGCTGTCCCGTTCAGCAGCGCCCAGCCACTCCGCACCACCAGCTCGCTCTCCATCACCGATTGGGGTTTTTATCGCGAACCCCCTAGAAAGTCTCTACCGACTTGTGTTAGCTGTGGCTCAGTGGGTAGCACACTCGCCTCTGAGTCAGAAGGTTGTGGGTTCGCGTCCCACTCCAGGGACTTGAGCACATAAAGCTAGGCTGACACTCCAGTGCAGTGCTGAGGGAGTGCTGCACTGTCATAGGTGCCGTCTTTCGGATGAGACGTTAAACCGAGGCCCTGTCTGCTTTCACAGGTGGACGTAAAAGATCACATGGCACTATTTCAAAGAAGAGTAGGGGAGTTATCCCCGGTGTCCTGGCCAATATTTATCCCTCAACCAACATAACAAAATAACAGATTATCTGGTCATTTTCACATTGCTGTTTGTGGGAGCTTGCTGTGCGCAAATTGGCTGCCACGTTTCCCACATTACAACAGTGACTCCACTTCAAAAGTACTTCATTGGCTGTAAAGCGCTTTGAGATGTTCGGTGGTCGTGAAAGGCGCTATATAAATGCAAGTCTTTCTTTCTCAAGGGTCCACGGACCCCAGTTTGAGAAGCACTGCTCTAGGTTCCTAGTTTGAGAATTAGCACCAGCTGCTAATGCTTTAGACTGCACGCAAAATTAATTCTCACTGCTCAAAGAAATGATTGGGGTGCTAAATCAAGGGGGAGAAATTCGGCATGTTAGCACCTCCCGTTAGCACCTGGGGGGGCGCTGATGGGTTTGCAGCGGGGCGCGACAAATCCAACGCCGTACGCAACATTCAAGGATTTAGTGCTGCCGATAACATTTAGCGCCTACACCTTTAGCAGCTGCCAGATCATGACGTCAATGCGTGTGGAACGCCCCGTTAACGGCCCAGATGCAAAATTGACTGCCACCCCCTGCCTTAGCGCCTGGCAGGAACAGGAGGCGTGATGCAGTCGGATGGCCGCTGTAGGAGCAGTATTTAAAGGGATCAACATCCGGTTTGATTTTAGTCGCCAATCAATGCTGCCTTCACAGTTTGACATAGGGAAACAGCCGCTTTCAGTGAGGTAAACGTTTATTACTTTCAGGAGTGTTCTGGCTGCTAAAAATTTGTCAGTTTCATTGTGCTGAGGTTTCAAACTCCTACACTTGGATCCATTAATGGGGTCTGTACTGGCACTCGACCTCGCCCTCCAGCATCAATGTCAGAGGCAGCGGAGGCAGAGACAAAGGGTTGGATTTTGCCAGCCCCGAGGAGGCATATTTGAAGGCGGGTCAGGTGGGAAAGTTGCAAAAAATGGCGTCAGGCTCCTATCCTGCCTTCAACCCGCCTCTGTGCAACTTTCCCAAATGCGGGCTTGCAGACTCCGTTTCATTCCCGCCTCCAAGCGGCAGGATAGGCCCTTAAGGCGCTTAACTACCACTTAAGTACCTCTATAATCCCATTTTGAGAGGCCTTTCAAAGTTTACCACATTTCCAGCGTGCTGCATGTCTTCCCTGGAACATGCCAGTTAATCCTGTCGGGTTCACAAGTGGCTGGCTTCCTAACAGCTGCAGCTCCACCATAAAAACGGAGTTTTCAACAATGATCATTTGCAGGTGGCAGAACTTTCTTTTCTCAGGTCTTGGAGAACTTTTTGCAGGTCTACTGATTTTGGAAGTGTTGAAGCTGTGATCCATCTCCACTGTGACCCCCTGGGAAAACCCTCTCCCCACCTTGACTGAGCGCTTCCTCAACTGAGGTATATACCAGAAGCATGGGAACCATTTATTTCCTTTCCTCCTGGACCTCAGATTCGAACGAAGACCATCCGTAGCAGCAGCAGAACCCGGAACAACACAGCAGCAGCAACAACAGGAGCACCAACCTACTGCTCACCCATCTGAAGCTGCACAGGCCAGAAGGCGCCAGCGCAGGGAAGCACGTCGCCGCAGGAGATACCCCCAAAACAGGGTTTACAGACAGAGGATGAGCTACCTCAACATGAGTGAGCAGCAGTGCCAAAGGAGGCTGAGACTTTCGCGGGAGGTAGTGGGTGACATCTGCGCAATGCTGCAGCAAGACCTGGAGCCCAGAGAAGCGGGTGGACACCCCTTACCGGTGGCCGTAAAAGTCAACTTTTTTGCTTCAGGCTCATTCCAGGGATCAACAGCAGACATCAGCGGCATCTCCCTGTCGGCCGCACACACTTGCATCACGCAGGTAACCGATGCCCTCTTTGCAAAGGCACACAATTACATCAACTTCTCCAAGGATCAAGCAAGTATAACCGCGCGTGCGGTTGGATTTGCTAATATGGCAGGCTTGCCAATGGTGCAGGGCAACGTAGACTGCACACATGTGGCCCTTAAGGCACCCCATCACAATCCAGCTCTTTTTGTCAACCGCAAGGGCTTCCACTCCCTCAACGTGCAGCCGGTGTGTATCCACAAGAAGAATATTTTGCATGTTTGCGCCAAGTACCCTGGCAGTTGCCATGACTCGTTCATCCTGCGGCAGTCTGGTGTGCCTCCGCTCTTCAGTCCACCAAACCAAATTTGCGGATGGCTACTTGGAGACAAGGGCTATCCCCTGAAGATGTGGCTAATGATGCCGTTCAGGAGGCCATCCAACGAAGCTGAGGAGCGCTACAACTCCAGTCACATTTTGACCAGATCCATTATCGAGCAAACCATTGGCTTGCTGAAGATGCGATTCAGATGCCTTGATAGATCAGGTGGAGCCCTGCAGTACTCAGCAGCCAGGGTCTCCAGAATCGTCGTGCTCTGCTGTGCTCTTCACAACATGGTACAGCATCGTGGCTTGCAGCTGCCTGAGGGACAATTGGCTCAGCGCATAGCCTCCTCAGATGAGGATGAGGATGAGGGGAAGGAGGATGAGGATGAGGAGGTGAGTGAGAACGAAGACCTTGCAGAGGCACATCAACCAGCGGCAGCAGCATGCGAGAACATTGCTGCCCAGGATGCAAGGGTTGCACTCATCTTGACCAGATTTGCTTAGGCTGCCCAATCAAACACATTTGGCTCGCATCTTCTTACCACACCATCGACAATGGACAAGAACCTGCGGCTTCCTATCACTCCGACCACCATACTGACAAATCCAGTCACCCTGAGCCCTCAATGTGGAAGTCCCATTTGCGAAATGACACAGCCCACAACTTCAACAGTTTGCCATCACTTCATTTTATAACATTCAGTAAAGGATGGTATTTCACAATTAAACACAACAGAACACCCAAGTGACTACCCTTGTGACTACTTGTGCTTTGTCTTCCTCTTACGCGTGCTCCTACGTGGTGCTTCCCCTGTGGCTTCAGCAGATGTGGAGGCCCCTTGCTCACTTTCATGCTGCTTCTGCCTCAACACCTTTGGCGGGAGTTCTCTGGGGTTGCGAGCCTGTGAGGGCTCGGCAACAGTCTGCTGCTCCTGCGGCTGTGCAGAGGCTGAGACGCCCATCTCAGTTGGGTGAGGACTCTGGTGGGGCTCTGACCGAGGGCTCCGCAGTGGCATGGGAGTGTGAGCGCTTGGAGAGGAGCCCCCACTTCCTTGTTGTCTGCCACCAACATCCCTCTCATGGGTCAGCCCCACTTCAGAGCTAGCAAGTGGCTTGACATCACCTTGCTGCACTTCAGAGGGCCATGAGGACCCGTTTCTGCACTGGCAGTCCTACTCCAGAGGACTTCCATGAAGGTCTGGTTTCTCTGCTCAATAGCTGCCCATTGCTCCTCCAGAGATGTCAGTCTATTCTGAACAATGACCATGTTTTCAAGACCCTGGCGACTTAGCTCCTCCATGGCCGTAGCTATCCTTCTCCTCTACCGTAGCCATCCTCTCCTCTACCGTAGCCATCCTTACCATGGCCGTAGCCATCCTTTCCACAGAGGTTGCCATCCTTTCCATGATGATGCGTTCATGCGCCAATGCCTCCACAAAGGCTCTGCTCATGTTAGCGATGGACTCCTCCATCCGCTCCACACCCACAGTGACCCTGGAGACAAAAACTGCCAGAGACTCCTGCTCCTGTTTCTGGAGTTCCAGCACTGCTCTCCTTCTGGATGGACCTGGAGGCACAGGGTCGACAAGCAGCTGAGCCGAGCTGGGAGCGCCCTGCGCCTTCCGACGAGCACTCTCCACTGCTGTCCCTGTCTCCACCATCTGCTGATGCTCACTTGTGAGCTGTGATACACCAGGTGACAACACTACTCTATGTCCCAAAGGTCCCACCGAGGTGTGAGTGTTTGCGCTGGTGCTGGGTGCGCTTAATTCTGGTGACGCTGCGCCCTCAGAGGTTGCAGCTTCCTCTGAGGAGTCTTGAGGCTCAGGCTCTTCCTCCTGGACAGTGGGGAGGGGGACTGTCGATGGTCCTGTGGGGGAGTAAAGGCATGAGTTAGACATGTGACATAAACGTTGCATGCACATGGAATTGTGCAGATGATCATAAGTCAATCTGTTAGAGCATCAGAATCAATATCAGTCACTCATGCAATGTCAATGAGAGAGATGAAAAACTATTCTGTCACCAGCTTGCTCTGTTGTGCTCGTCTGCCCATCCCCCACTTGCGCATCCTCCTTGACTCCCACGATCTCGAGGGCCGCCTCCTCTGCGCTGGTGAGCTGGACTATTGAGGGTGGCCCTCCACCTGTCTTCACCCTTTCCCTCTTATTGTGGGCTCTCTTTTCCTGCAATGAGGGACACAAGTGGAGTTTGAGTGAGAATGAAGGAGTGAGTGTAGAGAATCCATAGCATAGATGCTTAGAAGGACACAAAGATGGAGTGAGGTCCCAAGACCAAGGGCCCTCCCTGTGTGTTGTAAGTTGTTGTCATAGCATAACAATGATAGGGAGTGTGAGGGCAGCATAGTCGAATAGTTAAGTGATTGTGCACATAGAGAGAGGGAATGGTTAAGGTTGCAAGGGATGTAAGGATAAAGTGGGATGTGGAGGAGGAGGTTGACAATGCAGAGTGCTGGTCATGAGAGGCGATGGGGAGCAGATTGAGGGTAATGGTTATGTCATACTCACTTTTCCTGTGCGGAGGTGGTCATTTAATCTCTTTCTGCACTGCAGCCAGGTTCTGCTGCACATTGATATGGCACTGACCTCCTGTGCCACTTGCAGCCACACAGCTTTGGTCTGCTGGGGATGTTTTTACCTCTCAGAGGAAGGAAACAGCACCTCCTTCTGAGCTCTGGCTCCCTCCACCAGAGCTTGGAGGGAGTCCTCATCATAAACGGGGTATGGCCTTGGACCTTGAAGTTGACAGATCAACAGCACAAATCCCTTAGAAAAATCCCACATAAAAGTTCTAAGGCAGAAAATGAACCAAGGCTGCTTGCAGCCCTTAAACGCAGCTGCATAAATGATGTCATCAGAGGCGAGTTTCAGACCAAAAGAATCATTGGGCCAGGGGTTCGCACACGCTGGAAATCAATTGCCTAATTAGGGCAAAAATCGCTAAATTATCCCGCCTGACATCGGAGGTGGGAGCGGGAACTGCCGACCACCTGACCCGCCCCCAATGGCAAAATCCAGCCCAAAGATTTGAAAATGTGGCCAGAGGGAGGAGGGCTAACAGGGCTGTCAACAGGAGGCCTTACCCTCCTGGGGTATTCCGGGAGCACTTCTCCTACATAAATTTAACTGAGGAGCATTATAGTCAGGAATGGGCGGTATCTTTAGAAATGTTTGAGAATTAGCACCAGGTGCTAATGCTTTAGACTGAGGAGCAGAGTCTTCGAAGGCTCCGCTTCAGCTAAGGAGGTGGTCACAGAGCTCTGCCACCTCCTGCAGCCAGACCTCGAGCCTCACATCAGGAGCACCACGGCTCTCTCAGTGGCAGTCAAGGTCACCGTCGCCCTCAATTTCTATGCCAGCGGATCCTTCCGGTCTGCAGCAGGAGACATATCTAACATTTTGCATTTCGCCGCCCATTGCTGCATCTGGGCGGTGACAGAGGCTCTCTACAGAAGGAGAAGGGACTACATTTCCTTCCCCATGACCAGAGAGAAGCAGGATGAGCGTGCAAGTGGCTTTGCCAGGATAGCGGGCTTCCCCATGGTGCAGGGCGCCATTGACTGCACCCACATGGCTTTGCGAGCACCCCGTAACAATCCTGAGGTCTTCTGTAACCGCAAAGGATACCACTCACTTAATGTGCAGTTGGTGTGCGACCACAGACAGCGAATCCTCACCATCAATGGCCGCTATCCTGGCAGCAGCCACGATGCCTTCATCCTGTGCCAGCACTCTTCCAGCCACCATATCAAGCTCACGGCTGGCTGGTCGGAGACAAGGGCTAACCGCTCTCCACCTGGCTCATGATTCCCCTCCGCAACTCCAACACTGCTGCTCAGCACTCATACAATGAGAGCCATGCCACCACTAGGAACATGATCGAGCAGACCACCAATGTACTCAAGTAACGGTTCCACGGCCTTGACCGCTCGGGAGGTGCCCTCCAGTACTCGGCTGAGTGGGTGTCGCTTTTCGTCATGGTGTGCTGCATGCTGCACAACTTGGCCGTCATGAGGTCCCAGCTATTGTATCCAGGCATAGCTGCATCACCTCAGGAGGGGGAAGAGGGCGAGGAGGAGAAGGAGGAGGAACAGCAGTGAGGGAGGAGGCAGCCACTCAATCGGCCTTCTGACTCATCAGACTTCGTTTCCAATAAATTCTACCCCACATCCCGGTTGCTGACCACATCCCCATCATTCCATCCATTTCGCTTGCCATATCACTGCGCAAAGCTGAAATGAGAGACACCACAAAATCAGCAACATTCCATTAATAAATTTATGAACAGTCAGTAAACACATATATACAACAACAATATTAACTAATCACCCTTGTGCAAACCCTTGCCTCCCTCTTTACAGTGCCTTTGCCTACTCTACTGCTCCTACGTAGACTGTCCCCAGTGGTTGCAGCAGGGCTGGTGGAAGGCTGCTGAGTGTCCGTGCGGGAGACTTCAGGTGGCTTTGCAGGACGCCCTCAATCTGCTCTGAGCTTGGAAGGCCCGGCTGTAGACTGCACCACCTCAGCATGGGCGGCGGCAGTCTGGCCTGGCTGGATGACAGGCAGCGACAAGGGCAATGGCAGAGTGGCAGTGGTGGGAGCAGGAATGCTGTCATTCTGAGAGAGGACAGCAGGTTCCTGCTCGACTGACACACTGCCACTCCCCCAGGGCAGCACCTCAGCATCCCTACCAATCTGCTGGAGCACAGATTGCTGGCCTGCTGCGACACCGTGAGATCCCCGGTGGACTGTGGTGGACCCAGCGACGATGGCAGTAGTCAGAGCTTGCATGGCATCAAGCTGAGACTGCATGAGAGCAGTCTGAGGCTCGATGGCAGCAACCATTGACTGCATTACAGCACTAAGACGTTGCGAGGCTTCCGCCTGTGCTGCAATGGAAGCTGCCACATCGCCCATGACATGCGACATGAGGTCTGGGTCCCCACGGTCTCTCAGGGAATCCACCATCCTTGCAGACTGCCAAGGATGGGTTCCATGGTGTGCGCAGAGCTCTGTGCAATGTTGGAGGCAGACTCCTCCACGCTCCTTACCCGCTGACAGGCTCTCGGGCACCCTTGCCATTGCAGCTATCATCTCGGTGTGCATGGCCATCACCCTTCTTGTGAACGCCTCACCATCGACATCCTCATCTGAGTCCTGTGCAGCAGAACTCGCGCGCAAGCTCGCCCTCCAGGGAGCTGGCTCCCGAGCTACCCTTTCCCCCTGGCCTTGCTGCAGCCCGCTCGTCCCTGGTGCATCACCCAGTGCAGATCCCGCTACTAAAGTTGTCTCTAAAGATCGCGTAGTGCCAGTATCTGAGGTGGTGCCTGTGGGTGAGACATGCAGTGACACGGTGCTTTGCTCCTCCTCTTCTCCTTCCTCACTCTCACTGGGAGGCTCAGGGACAGGCTGGTTATCTGGTTGCTGATTCTCTGAAAGCATAAAGGCACAAGACTCACATTAAGGTGAGGGCAGGGGGGCAGGAAGGGAGCAAGGAGTGCAGACAGTATAATGAGCTGGAAAGTGGAAAGGCTTGTGCTGTGAGGGGGAAGTGGGATGACAGAAGGAGAGGGGATGAACATATCGTTGTTGCCCCCCAGGGGGTCGATGTCGCCGACAGCCATGGCGCCCACCATCTGGCGCCCAATGACTCTCAGCTCTCGCTCCTCCAGGTCTGTAAGCTGTTGGATGTCTGCTTCACCCTTGCCTATTTGTTCCTGCTCCCTCCTATTGTGGGCCATCTTGGCCTGTAAGAGAAAGGAAAGTGTGTGAGTGAGTGTGCAGCTATGTGTTTGGGAGACGTGCCTGCCATAGTTGAATAGCTGTGATTGTAGGCAAGGTATGTGATGTGGATGTGAGTTTTAGTAGGTGGAGATGCTTGGTGGGTGAGTGGTGGGGGTGTGGTGGTTTGTGTACAGACTGAGGTTCAGATGCTGGTATGTAGGACTTGTTGAACCATTTACTCACCTTGACCATCCAAGTGAGGTCGTTGAATTTTTTACGGCACTGTGTGCAGGTCCTGAGGACCACACTGCAGGCCGAGACGTCCTGGCCACTTCCCTCCACATTGCCCTGAAGACCTGGGGCAATGGCCTCCTGCCAGTGGCCGGGAACAGCACTGCCCTCCTTCTTTCAACTGCTGCGACCAATGCCTCCAATGCCTGGGCGCTGAAACGGCGAGCTCTCTCCCCAGGACTGGGATCAGCTATGAGGATAAGAGGTGTAGCTGTTGAGTTGCTTGGAGGTCGCCTTCAGAGCCAGCAATGTTGAGAATGAGGTTGTGCAGAATGATTGAACCTCCCCTTTAAGAACTGGAAGGAGCCAGGGTGAATGATGAGTCCCGATTGGAGTGCACCTGAAATTGGTTATCACTCTGCGGGTAGTGCCCCCACTCTCTGTGTGTAGCGCCCTAACTTAGGTGATTAGCACTTGATTTAGCCTCCAGTTCTCTCTTGGAGCGCTAACAATCAATTTAGTGGGAAGTCAGAAGGATTAGCACCTGACGCTAATTCCCCAACTTTTTTTAATTTAGCGCCCAACTGGGGCGATACCCAATTTCTAGCCCCAAGTCTTAAAGGCCTAGCTCAGTGATGTTACACTCAAAGGGTAAGAGAAGTCTAATCTCAACTCATAAATGCCACAGGCTTTTCCCAATACTTAAATGGGAGGTTCATTGATACTGCAGCACCTCATTCTCAGCAATGCTGGCTGTGCAGCTGCCTCAGCAAGGAGAAGCAGAACAAGGAGAAGGAGCCGGAGGACTGAAGCAGGTGTGCTCATGGCAGATCCACCTCAGTTGGGTGGTCAGGGTGATTGAATGCTTCAACAAATGCTGCATACCAGCATCACCAGGAAAAGCGGCCCAACCATGGCTAATAAAAGAAATTAAGGATAGTATTAGATCCAAAAGAGGAGTCATATAAAGTTGCCAGAAAAAGTAGCAAGCCTGAGGATTGGGAGCAGTTTAGAGTTCAGCAAAAAAGGACCAAGAGATTGATTAAGAGGGGAAAATAGAGTATGAGAGCAAACTTGCAAGGAACATAAAAGCGGATTGTAAAAGCTTCTACAAGTATGTAAAAAGAAAAAGATTAGTGAAGACAAATGTAGGTCCCTTACAGTCAGAAACGGGAGAATTTATAATGGGGAACAAGGAAATGGCAGAGCAATTAAACAAATACTTTGGTTCTGTCTTCACGGAAGAGGACACAAATAACTTCCCAGAAATGCTAGAGAACCACGGGTATAGTGAGAAGGAGGAATTAAAGGAAATTAGTATTAGTAAAAAAATAGTGCTGGAGAAATTAATGGGACTGAAAGCTAATAAATCCCCAGGGCCTGATAATCTGCATCCCAGAGTACTAAAAGAGGTAGCCATGGAAATAGTGGATGCATTGGTTGTCATCTTCCAAAATTCTATAGATTATGGAACAGTTACTACAGATTGGAGGGTGGCAAATGTAACCCCACTATTTAAAAAAGGAGGGAGAGGGAAAACAGGGAACTACAGACTGGTTAGCCTAATATCAGTAGTAGGGAAAATGCTATAGTCTATTAGAAACATAGAAACATAGAAAAATAGGAGCAGGAGTAGGCCATTCAGCCCTTCGAGCCTGCTCCACCATTCAATATGATCATGGCTGATCCTCTATCTCAATACCATATTCCCGCTCTCTCCCCATACCCCATGATACCTTTTGTGTCTAGAAATCTATCTATCTCCTTCTTAAATATATTCAGTGACTTGGCCTCCACAGCCTTCTGTGGTAGAGAATTCCACAGCTTCACCACCCTCTGAGTGAAGAAATTTCTCCTCATCTCAGTCCTAAATGTCCTACCCCGTATCCTGAGACTGTGAACCCTCGTTCTAGACCCCCCAGCCAGGGGAAACATCCTCCCTGCATCCAGTCTGTCTAGCCCTGTCAGAATTTTATATGTTTTAATGAGATCCCCTCTCATTCTTCTAAACTCTAGTGAATACAGGCCTAGTCGACTCAATCTCTCCTCATACGACAGTCCTGCCGTCCCAGGAATCAGTCTGGTGAACCTTCGCTGCACTCCCTCTATGGCAAATATATCCTTTCTTAGGTAAGGAGACCAAAACTGCACACAGTACTCCAGGTGTGGTCTCACCAAGGCCCTGTACAACTGTAGTAAGACATCAGAAAACGCTGGAAAAACTCAGCAGGCCAGGCAGCATCCGTGGAGAGAGAAAGAGAGTTAACGTTTCAGGTCGATGACCTTTCGTCATCGACCTGAAACGTTAACTCTCTTTCTCTCTCCACGGATGCTGCCTGGCCTGCTGAGTTTTTCCAGCGTTTTCTGTTGTTATTTCAGATTTCCAGCATCCGCAGTATTTTGCTATCGTAGTAAGACATCCTTGCTCCTGTACTCAAATCCTCTTGCAATGAAGGCCAACATACCATTTTCCTTCCTAACTGCTTGCTGCACCTGCATGTTTGCTTTCAGTGACTGGTGTACAAGGACACCCAGGTCCCTTTGCACATCAGCATTTCCTAATCTATCACCATTTAAATAATACTTTACCTTTCTGTTTTTCCCACCGAAGTGGATAACTTCACATTTATCCACGTTATACTGCATCTGCCATGTATTTGCCCACTCACTCAACTTTTCTAAATCGCCTTGAAGCCTCTTTGCATCCTCCTCACAACTCACAATCCCACCTAGTTTCGTGTCGTCAGCAAACTTGGAAATATTACATTTGGTTCCCTCATCCAAATCATCGATATATATTGTGAAAAGCTGGGGCCCAAGCACTGATCCCTGCGGTACCCCACTAGTCACCGCCTGCCACCCCGAAAAAGACCAATTTATTCCTACTCTCTGTTTCCTGTCTGTTAACCAATTTTCAATCCATGCCAGTATATTACCCCCAATCCCATGTGCTTTAATTTTACACACTAACCTCTTATGTGGGACTTTATCAAAGGCCTTCTGAAAATCCAAATACACCACATCCACTGGTTCTCCCTTATCTATTCTACCAGTTACATCCTCAAAAAACTCCAGTAGGTTTGTCAAACATGATATTTTCTAAGTGTCCTGTTATCCCTTGTTACATGCATCTCTAATTTCCTGTTTGATGCCATCCCCTACATTACCACTACTATTTGGAGGCCTATAGACAACTCCCACCAATGTTTTCTGCCCCTTGGTGCTACTTAGCTCCAGCCAGACTGATTCTACATCTTGATTTTCTGAGCCAATATCCTTTCTCACTATTGCTCTGATTTCATCCTTTACTAACAAGGCCACCCCACCTCCTTCTCCGTAATCGCAATTATATCATATCCGTTTACATCTATTTGTGCTGTTAATTCGTCTACCTTATTACGAATGCTTCGTTCATTCAGATACAGTGCTTTTAGATTTGTCTTTTTAACATTTTTAGACATCTTAACATTTTTTTGTACTATGGCCCTATTTGTCTTATTACCATTTTTTCTTACCTGGACCCAATTTGTTAATGCACTCCTTTGTTTGTATGCTCTGTCCCTTCCTGACACAACCTGGTTATCCTTACCCCAATCACTTTCCTGCACTGCATCCTTGGGCTCGATTTTGCCATTGGG
Source organism: Squalus acanthias (assembly GCA_030390025.1). NCBI lineage: Eukaryota > Metazoa > Chordata > Chondrichthyes > Squaliformes > Squalidae > Squalus > Squalus acanthias. The sequence goes on from CM059439.1 coordinate 61,648,059, forward strand.
GGCGGGCTGGGGCGTGTCAGGTGGTTTTCGTGTCAGGACCCCGACTCCGATGTGAAGTGGGAAAAAAGTGCGATTTTGCCCGAATTGGGCACTTGATTTCCAGCGTGTGGAATCCCCTGGCCCAATGAGTCTTTTCATACTGAAAGTTGCCTCCGATGACATCATCAGTGCTGCTGGATTTAAGGCCTGCAAGGAGACTTTAAACTTTATGCCCATTGTTGTGATCGCTTCATTCAGCAACTATGTCCACTAGTAGGTCAAAGTGTGCGCCAAGGTTCGATGAGGCCTCCCTCCAAGCTCTGGTGGAGGGAGCAAGATCAAATAAGGAGGTGCTCTTCCCTTCCTCAGGGAGGAAAAAGCCTCCCCAGCAGACTAAAGCAGTGTGGTTGCAAGTGGCCCAGGAGGTCAACTCAATCTCTATGTGCCGCAGAACCTGGCTGCAGTGCAGGAAGAGGTTTCATGACCTTCTCCGCACAGGAAAAGTGAGTATGACTTTTCCATCACCCTCAATCTGATCCCCATCGCCTCTCCTCACCAGCACTCTGCTTTGCCAACCTCTTCCTCCACATCCCACTTGACACTCACATCCCTGCACCCTTACCCATTGCCTCTCTCTCTATGGTCACAGTCACTTAACTATTCGACCATGCAGCCCTCACACTCTCTATCACTGTGATGCAATGACAACAATTTACAACACACAGGGAGGGCCCTTTGTCTCCTTCTAAGCATCTATGCTATGTATTCTCTACACTCACTCCTTCATTCTCAATCAAACTCCACTTGTCTCCCTCATTGCAGGAAAAGAGAGCCCACAATAAGAGGGAAAGAGCGAGGACAGGAGGAGGACCACCCTCAGTAGCCCAGCTCACCACCTCGAAGGAGGCGGCCCTGGAAATCGCCGGTGTCAAGGACAATTCGCATGTGGGGGACGGACAGACGGGCGCATCACAGCAAGCTGGTGACAGAATAGTTTGGCATCTCTCTCATTGACATTGCATGAGTGACTGATAATGATTCTGATGCTATAACAGATTGACTTATGATAATCTGCACAATTCAATGTGCATGCAACCTTTACCTCACATCTCTAACTCTTTCCTTTACTCCCCCACAGGACCATCGACAGCCCCCGTCTCCACTGTCCAGGAGGAAGAGCCTGAGCCTCAAGACTCCTCAGAGGAAGCTGCAATCTCTGAGGGCGCAGCGTCAGCAGAATTCAGCGCACCCAGCACCAGCGCAGACACTCACACCTCGGTGGGACCTTCGCAAGATAGAGTAGTGTTGTCACCTGGTGTATCACAGCTCACAAGTGAGCATCAGCAGATGGTGGAGACAGGGACAGCAGTGGAGAGTCCTCGTCGGAGGGCGCAGGACTCTGCCAGCTCAGCTCAGCTGCATGTCGACCCTGTGCCTCCGGGTCCATCCAGAAGGAGAGCAGTGCTGGAACTCCAGGAACAGGTGCAGGAGTCTCTGGCAGGTTTTGTCTCCAGGGTCGCTGCGAGTGTGGAGCAAATGGAGGAGTCCATCGCGAACATGAGCAGAGCCTTTGTGGAGGCATTGGCGCAAGAACGCATCACCACGGAAAGGATGGCAACCTCCGTGGAAAGGATGGCTACGGTAGAGGAGAGGATAGCTACGGCCATGGAGGAGCTAAGTCGCCAGGGTCGTGAAAACATGGTCATTGTTCAGAATAAACTGACATCTCTTGAGGAGCAATGGTCAGCTATTGAGCATAGAAACAAGACCTTCATGGAAGTCCTCTGGAGTAGGACTTCCAGTGCAGAAACTGGTCCTCGTGGCCCCCCTGAAGTGCAGCAAGGTGCTGTCAAACCACTTGCTAGCTCTGAAGTGGGGCTGACCCATGAGAGGGATGTTGGTGGCAGACAACAAGGAAGTGGGGCCTCCTCTCCAAGCGCTCACACTCCCATGCCACTGCGGAGCCCTCGGTCAGAGCCCCACCAGTGTCCTCACCCAACTGAGATGGACGTCTCATCCCCGGCACAGCCGCAGGAGCAGCAGACTGTTGCTGAGCCCTCACAGGTTCGCAACCCCAGAGGACAGCCGCCAAAGGTGTCGAGACAGGAGCAGCAAGAAAGTGAGCAAGGGGCCTCCACATCTGCTGAAGCCACAGGGGAAGCACCACGTAGGAGCACGCATAAGAGGAAGATAATGCATAAGTAGTCACTTGGGTAGTCACTTGGGTGTTATGTTGTGTTTGTTTTTGAAATACAAACATAGAAACATAGAAACATAGAAGATAGGAGCAGGAGTAGGCCATTCGGCCCCTCGAGCCAGCTCCGCCATTCAATGCGATCATGGCTGATCATCCAAATTCAGTACCCTGTCCCTGCTTTCTCCCCATATCCCTTGATCCCCTTAGCCTTAAGAAATATATCTAACTCCTTCTTGAATATATTTAATGAATTGGCCTCAACTGCCTTCTGTGGTAGAGAATTCCACAGGTTCACCACTCTCTGGGTGAAGAAATTCCTCCTCTTCTCAGTCCTAAATGGCTTACCACTGATATTTAGACTGTGACCCCTGGTTCTGGACTCCCCCGCCATCATGAACATCCTTCCTGCATCTAGTCTGTCTAGTCCTGTCAGAATTTTATAAGTTTCAATGAGATCCCCTCTCATTCTTCTAAACTCTAGCGAATACAAGCCCAATCGACCCAATCTCTCTTCATACTTCATTCCTGCCATCCCAGGTATCAGTCTGGTAAATCTTCGCTGCAGTCCCTCCATGGCAAGAACATCCTTCCTCAGATAAGGCGACCAAAACTGCACACAATACTCAAGGTGTGGTCTCACCAAGGCCCTGTACAACTGCAGCAAGACATCCTTGCTCCTGTACTCAAATCCTCTCACTATGAAGGCCAACAGACCATTTGCCTTCTTAACCGCCTGCTGCACCTGCATGCTTACCTTCAGCGACTGGTGCACAAGGACACCCAGGTCTCGTTGCACTTCCCCTTTTCCCAAACTATTGCCATTCAGATAATAATCTGCCTTCCTGTTTTTGCCAACAAAGTGGATAACCTCACATTTATCCACATTATACTGCATCTGCCATGCATCTGCCCAATCACCCAACCTGTCCAAATCATACTGGAGTTTCTCTGCATCCTCCTCACAGCACATACACCCACCCAGCTTTGTGTCGTCTGCAAACTTGGAGATATTACATTTAGTTCCCTCGTCTAGATCATTCATATATATTGTGAATAACTGGGGTCCTAGCACCGATCCCTGCGGTACCCCACTAGTCACTGCCTGCCACTCGGAAAAAGACCCGTTTATTCCAACTCTTTGCTTCCTGTCTGCCAACCAATTTTCTATCCAAGTCAGTACCTTACCCCCAATACCATGTGCTTTAACTTTGCACGCTAATCTCTTATGCGGGACCTTATCGAAAGCCTTCTGAAAGTCCAAATACACCACATCCACTGGTTCTCCCTTATCTATTCTACCAGTTACATCCTCAAAAAATTCCAGTAGATTAGTCGAGCATGATTTACCTTTTGTAAATCCATGTTGACTTTGTCCGATCCTGTCACTATTTTTCAAGTGCTCTGCTATTACATCTTTTAAAATGGACTTTAGCATTTTCCCCACTACCGATGTCAGGCTTACTGGTCTATAATTCTCCATTTTCTCTCTACCACCTTTTTTAAATAGTGGGGTTACATTAGCTACCCTCCAATCCATGGGAACTGTTCCAGAGTCTATAGAGTTTTGGAAGATGACCAGCAATGCATCTACTATTTCTAGGGCCACTTCCTTAAGTACCCTAGGATGTAGATTATCAGGCCCTGGGAATTTATCGGCCTTCAATCCTGTCAATTTCCCTAACACCATTTCTCTACAAGTACTGATTTCATTCAGTTCCTCCCTCTCATTAGACCCTATGTTCCCCGACATCTCTGGGAGGTTATTTGTGTCCTCCTTTGTGAAGACAGAACCAAAGTATGTATTTAATTGGTCTGCCATTTCTTTGTTCCCCATTATAAATTCCCCTGATTCTGACTGCAAGGGACCTACTCTTGACTTCACCAATCTTTTTCTCTTCACATATCTATAGAAGCTTTTACAGTCAGTTTTTATGTTCCCTGAAACCTTACTCTCATACTCTATTTTCCCCCTCTTAATTCATCCCTTTGTCCTCCTTTGCTGAATCCTAAACTGCACCCAATCCTCCGGTTTGCTGCTTTTTCTGGCCAATTTATATGTCCTCTCCTTGGATCTTATGCTATCCCTAATTTCCCTTGTTAGCCACGGTTGAGTCACCTTTTTTGTTTTATTTTTATGCCAAGCAGGGATGAACAAATTCTGTAGTTCATCCATGCGATCTTTAAATGTTTGCCATTGCCTATCCACCGTCAACCCTTTAAGTAACATTCCCCAATCCATCCTAGCCCACTCGCGCCTCATACCATCGTAGTTTCCTTTATTTTAATTCAGGACCCTAGTCTCTGAGTCAACTACTTCACTCTCCAACTTAATGAAGAATTCTATCATATCATGATCGCTCCTCCCCAAGGGTCCTCGCACAACAAGATTGCTAATTAATCCTTTCTCATTACATAATACCCAGTGACGTAATAAAGACTCACTACGCACTTGAACATAAAGCAAGGCTTTAATCAACTTGTAACAAAACATGGAGGTCTAGTTAGCAGTCACTAGCTTCCTGTTTCCAGATTGTCTCTGCCCAAGGTGGGCCCATGCCTGAGTATTTATACTCCCTGGACGGCGCCCCAGCTGGCCGCCCAGTAGTACTTCCTGAGTTGTTACTTGCGATTTATGACATTCTTCCTCCCTAAAAGGTTTGGAAGTCCAGTCTTCCTTTAACGGACTAGGCGGACCAGAAATAGCCGTAGACGTTTAGCTCTCTGCTTGTGACCGGAAGGCACGTCTCCCCGGACCGTGTCCTGGTCCCTGGGTCGCTTGGCCCGTACCGGTAAGTCAGTAGAGTCCGCGTCGTCTTGATCATCCTGTGGAGGACTGGGAATATCATGACTCCGGGTGCGGGTCCCCACAGGTGCTGAGCTGGCCTCATCCCGGGTCGTGGCTGGAGATTGTCCGGCATCCTGGTTTCGGGTGGCCATCCTACGGGGAGCGTCCAGCTCCCTGAGTTGATCCGGTAGCGTTGCCGGCAGATCCCCCGATGTCCCAAGCGGGGCGTCATTTTCATAGGGGTGCGGAGTGTTGATATCATCGTCATGGGATCCTTCATCATTCGGGCCCGTGTGACCGGTTGGGCAGGGAGCCAGATCTCGGAGCGAGACGGTGGTCTCCCGGCCATCAGGGTACCGTACGTGCGCATACGTGGGGTTTACCTCCGTTAACTCCACCTCGTCAACGAGAGGGTCGTTTTTGGCAGACCGGACGAACCTCCAGAGTAGCACCGGGCCTGGAGCCACCAACCATGATGGTAGAGACGTCCCATGTGTAGAGCGACGCCGGAATTTGAAGAATCGCTCATGAGGCGTGACATTAGTAGATGTGGAGAGAAGAGACCTGATAGAGTGTAACGCGTCGGGGAGCACCGTTTCCCACTGCTGGTCCGGTAGGTTGCGTGACCTTAGTGCCAGACGGACAGCGTTCCAGATGATGGCATTGTATCGTTCAACCTGTCCGTTACCGATTGGGTGATATGGTGTCGTCCTACTTGAGGCGATTCCCCGTTGGGAGAGATAACTTTTAAGTTCACTCGACATAAAGGAGGGACCCCGATCAGTGTGGATAAAATTGGCCGTCCCGCAAAGGGAAAAGACCTGATCGAGGCATTTAATTACCGTAGAGGTAAGCATATTAGGGCAGGGGAAGGCGAAGGGAAAGCGTGAATACTCGTCCACCATCGTAAGTAGGTAGGTGTTCCTTGTCGACGAAGGCAATGGCCCTTTAAAGTCTATGCTGAGCCTCTGCATAGGCTGCATTGCATGTATGAGTAAGCCATCTGATGGGCGAAAGAATTGTGGTTTCAATTCTGCACAAATCCTACAGGAGGAGCATGTTTTCTTTACGTCCTCGGTTGAAAATGGTAGATTTTTGGAGCGCACAAAGTGCAACATGCGGGTCACACCAGGATGGCATAAGTCCATATGCAAATCCGCCAGAGTCGACGTTGACATTGAGGAGCAAAATGCCCGTGTGAAGGTATCTGGGGCCACGTTCTGTTTGCCGGGTCGGTAACAGATAGTATATCCAAAGGCAGCCAGCTCCATCCTCCAGAGTTGAATTTTATTATTTTTGATTTTCGTGCGCCTCCGGTTATCCAACATGAAGGCCACAGAGCGCTGGTCAGTTATAAGCGTAAAATGACGCCGAGCAAGAAAATGTTGGCGTACAGCCTCGATGATGGCCGTAGCCTCCTTCTCGACGGGGGGGTAATGGAGCTCGCTACCCTGCAAGGTTCTGGATAGGAATGCCACGGGTCGGCCACCTTGATTCAAGGTAGCGGAGATCGCCACCTCCGATGCATCGCATTCGACCACAAAAGGAAGATTTTCGTCAATGGAGCGAAGCGTGGCTTTCTCCAGCTGTCGTTTGAGGAGGTTGAAGGCAGAAATAGCCGTAGCTTCCAATGGAAAAGACTTCGCATGGAGCAGGGGCTGTATTTTATCGGAGAAGTGTGGTATCCATTTTGCGTAATAAGCAAACATGCCAAGTGCCCGACGAAGAGAGCCGAGGTTCGTCGGGGGAGGGAGCTCCTGAAGTGGACGAAGTCGCTCTGGGTCCGGTTTAATAACACCGTTGCCCACCCAGTAGCCAAGAATGTTCACCGATGGCACCGACTTCACCAATTTGGATTCGTTTAACGTTAAGTGGCGACGGCGGAGTACGTCAAAAAATCTCTGAAGATTGGCGTCATGCTCCTTTTGATCATGGCCGGCAATAGTGATATTGTCTAAATACGGAAAGGTATCCGTCAAGTTCTCTTGCCGGACTAGGCCATCCATGGCCCGTTGGAAGACGGCCACCCCATTGGTGACCCCGAATGGAAGGCGGCGAAACTGGAAAAGCCGACCATTGGCCTCAAAGGCCGTATACTTCTTGTCGGAGTCTTGCAGTGGCACCTGATGGTACGCGCTTTTTAAATCGAAGGTCGAGAATACCTTGTATTTGGCAAGGTTGTTGACCATGTCATCTATGCGTGGCAGCGGGTAGGCATCCAGATCGGTATATAGATTAATAGTCTGCGAATAATCGATACACAGATGTTTTTTATGTTGTTTTAAGGGATTCCTCACGATGACGACCTGAGCCCGCCAGGGAGATGAACATGGCTCGATAATACCGTCGACTAAAAGGCGAGAGATTTCCGCCTCAATAAACGCTCGATCGTCTTGGCTAAAGCGCCGCGATTTGGTGGCTATGGGTTTACAGCGGGGGGGAAGATTGGCAAACAGGGAGGGTTCACCGAGTAAGGCCGCCGAGAGTGCACAAAACGGCACCTTAGAAATGGTAAGCTCCGGCCTTGACCCTCCAAACTCAAAAGTGATCTTCTTGTGCTGCTTCTGGAAGTCCTGTCCCAGAAGCACATCGCTGCATAAGTTTGCGAGTACTCCGAGCCGGGTGGAGAGATACGTGCGGCCGTTGAGGATGAGGTTGACCAGACAGAAGCCAGAAGAATTGGTGGTCAGAGTCGTCAGAGCCATTGCAATCTCCCTGTCCGAGGGATAAATGTGCAGTTTTAACCTGTTGACAGCCCGCTTACTAATGAAGCTGTCAGAGCTGCAGGAGTCGATTAGCGCGCTTAGAGTGTGCCCATTTACTGAAACCTTCGTGGCTGCATGGGACAAACTTTGGGGAAAAACAGCCGTGATGGGAGGAGGGGCAATTTTCCCTTCGGCAACTGTAGCCTTAACAGTAGTTCTTGGGGGAGGAGCAGCTCCATAGATAGCAGCTGTGAAGCTAACAGGAGCTCTCGACCGGTATACTTTAGAGGAGCGGCCTTTCTTGTTAGCAAAGGCCCGTGACTGGCATACCTTGGAAAAGTGTCCTTTCTTGCTGCAATGATTGCAGGTCACATTACGAGCCGGGCAAAATTTTCTGTGATGGCACGCCCCTCCACAAAAGAAACACTTTCTTCCTGATTGCCAGGATGCTGCTAGGGCGGGGTCGTCATCAGCGAAGGCCTCTAGGGTAGGGTCGTCGTCTGTTAGAGTAGAGTCAACATCAGTGGGGGCATCCGCCCGAGACCTACCGAAAGACTCATTAAAGGAGATAGCCGCCGCCCGTGCACGTGGTGGGAGATAAGTGTCTGCATTTTTCTTGGCCAAGTCCAAGGAACACGCCTGGTCATAAGCAGCCCGTAAATTGAGGGTTTTATTTTCCAGCAGGCGCTGACGTATAAAAGGGGACGCGATTCCATTGATAAAGCAATCGCGGATTAGTTCCTCTTGATACTGTTCAGCTGAAACTGCTTTAAGGTTACAATCCTTGCTGAGCCTGCGAAGTTTCTGGAGAAATTCATCGAGTGATTCCCCAGGCTGCTGCCGAGTTGTGGCCAGTAGGTGTCGAGCAAAGATTTCATTTGGGGACTTGACATATAGCTGCTGTAAGATTTCGATAGCAGTGTCATAGTCTATACAGTCCTCAATATAATCATACACATGAGGAGACACGTAGTTGATAAACATTCGTAACTTATTAGGGACATCCGCCCCACATTCTTCAAGAAAGTTGCTAAAGGTACGAAACCAATGCTTCCATACCTTTGCTGCCGCAGGTGCATTCGGGTCCAGGTCGAGACGAGCGGGTCTAAGGAGTTTTTCCATGATGGATCAGTTTCTTGCCCAAGTTCCCTTCTGTGGTTCGAGTTGCAGCTGGTTGTTCCGAATCACCCAAAGCGTGGAGACGATATCAAGTTGATTAAATTGACGTAATAAAGACTCACTACGCACTTGAACATAAAGCAAGGCTTTAATCAACTTGTAACAAAACATGGAGGTCTAGTTAGCAGTCACTAGCTTCCTGTTTCCAGATTGTCTCTGCCCAAGGTGGGCCCATGCCTGAGTATTTATACTCCCTGGACGGCGCCCCAGCTGGCCGCCCAGTAGTACTTCCTGAGTTGTTACTTGCGATTTATGACACCCAGTCTAAGATGGCCTGATCTCTAGTTGGTTCCTCAACATATTGGTCCAGGAAACCATCCCGTATACACTCTAGGAATTCCTCCTCCACAGTATTGTTACTAATTTGGTTAGCCCAATCTATATGTAGATTAAAGTCACCCATGATAACTGCTGTGCCCTTATTGCACGCGTCTCTAATTTCCCATTTAATCCCATCCCCAACCTCAGCATTACTTTTTAGGAGTCTGTATACAACTCCCACTAACGTTTTCTGCCTCTTGGTATTTCTCAGCTCTACCCATACCGATTCCACATCATCAGAGCTAATATCCTTCCTTACTATTGTGTTAATCTCCTCTTTAACCAGCAATGCTACCCCACCTCCTTTTCCTTTTTGCCTGTCCTTCCTGAATATTGAATACCCCTGGATGTTGAATTCCCAGCCTTGGTCACCCTGGAGCCATGTCTCCATAATCCCAATTATATCATATCCGTTTACATCTATTTGTGCAGCTAATCCATCCACCTTATTACGAATGTTCCTCGCATTAAGGCACAGAACCTTCAGGCTTGTTTTTTTAACACTCTTAGACCATTTCGAATTATTGTTTACTGTGGCCATGTTTGATTTACACCCTTGATTTCTCTGCCTACCACTTTTGCTTTTCACCTTCCTGTCTTTTGTTTCTATCCTTGCTTCCCTTTCCTCTGTCTCCCTGCACAGATTCCCAACCCCCTGCCATTTTAGTTTAAACCCTCCCCAACAGCACTAGCAAACACTCCCCCGAGGACATCGGTCCCGGTCCTGCCCAGGTGCAAACCGTCCAGTTTGTACTGGTCCCACCTCCCCCAGAACCGCTTCTAATGTCCCAGGAATTTGAATCCCTCCCCCTTGCACCATTCTCTAGCCACGTATTCATCTAAATATCCTTCTATTTCTACTCTGACTAGTTCGTGGTACTGGTAGCAATCCTGAGATTACTACCTTTGAGGTCCTATTTTTTTAATTTACCTCCTAACTCCTATATTCAGCTTTTAGGACCTCATCCCGTTTTTTACCTAAATCGTTAGTACCTATATGCACCACGACAACTGGCTGTTCACTCTCCCCCTCCAGAATGCTCTGTAGCCGCTCCGAGACATCCTTGACCCTTGCATCAGGGAGGCAACATACCATCCTGGAGTCTCGTTTGCGATCAGTTGCTTGTGTGATAAAAAATTCTGATGGCAAACTGTTTAAGTTGTGGCCTGTGTCATTTCGCAAATGGGACTTCCACATTGAGGGCTTAGAGCGACTTGCAATTGTCAGTATGGTGGTCAGAGTGATAGGAAGCCGCAGGTTCTTGTCCATTGTCGATGCTCTGGTACGAAGGTGCGAGGCAAAAGTGTTTGATTGTGCAGGCTAAGCAAATCTGGCCAACATGAGTCCATCCCTTGCATCCTGGGCAGCAATGTACTCGTGCGCTGGCACCTTCTGGCCTGTGCAGCTTCAGGTGGGTGAGCAGCAGCTTGGCGCTCCTGTTGTTGCTGCTGCTGTTGTTCATGGTTCTGCTGCTGCCGCGGCTGGTCTTCGTCCGAATCTGATGTCCAGGAGGAAAGGAAATAAATGGGCACCATGCTTCTGGTGTATGCCTCAGTTGAGGAAGCGTTCAGTCAAGGTGAGGAGAGGGGTTTCCCAGGAGGTCACACTGGAGATGGGTGTCAGGCTCCAAACTTCCACAACAATGAGTAGGCCTGCTAAAAGTTCCCCCAGACCGGAGACAACAAAGTTCTGCCACCTGCAAATGATCATTGGTGAAAACTCCTTTTTAATGGTGGAGCTGCAGCTGTTAGTAAGCAATCCACTTGTGAGGCCACCAGGATTAACAGGCGTGTTCCAGAGGAGACTTGCAGGACGGGGGAAATGTGTTACAATCAGAAAGACCTCTCAAAATGGGATTATAGAGGCAACTAACTGGTTGTTAAGGGCCTTAAGGGCCTATCCCGCCTCTTAGAGGCGGGACGGAAACGGGGTCTGAAACTCCGATTCTGGGAAAAGTGCTCAGAGGCAGGGCTGGAGGCGGGATTGGAGCCGCCCGCCATTTTTTACGATTTTAACATCTCACACGCCTCCAATCCCGCCTCCTCGGCCCGTGGCAAAATCGAGCTCATGTCTTTTCTCTCTAGCATTCTAGATTTCTCTCCACCAGGACCCTCCCCCCTCTTATTTAGTTTAAAGCCCTATCTACCTCCCTAGTTATTCGATTCGCTAGAACTCTGGTCCCAGCATGGTTCAGGTGTAGTCCGTCCCAACAGAACAGCTCTCTCTTTCCCCAGTACTGGTGCCAGTGCCCCACGAATCGAAACCCACTTCTCCCACACCAATCTTTGAGCCATGCATTCATCTCCCTGATCCTATTGACCCTATGCCAATTTGCTCGTGGCTCCGGTAATAATCCGTAGATTATGACCTTTGTGGTTCTGCTTTTTAATATAGTCCCTAGCTGCTCAAACTCTCTCAGCAGAACCTCTTTCTTTGTCCTACCTATGTCGTTGGTACCTATGTGGACCATGACAACTGATCCTCCCCCTCCCACTCCAAGTTCTTCTCCAGCCCGGAGGAGATGGCCTTTACCCTGGCACCGGGTAGGCAACATAGCCATCGGGACTCACGCTCCTGGCTGCAGAGAACAGTGTCTATCCCCCTAACTATACTGTCACCTACTACAACCACCTTCCTTTTTACTCCCCCCACTTGAACAGCTTCCTGTACCATGGTGCCGTGGTCAGTTTGCTCGTCCTCCCCGCAGTCCCCGCACTGGTCCACAAGGGTTGCAAGAAGCTTGAATCTATTGGACAAGTGCAGGGACTGAGGCTCCTGCAATATTACCTCCTGGATCCCCGTACCTGCCTCACTCGCAGTCACACCCTCCTGTCACTGACCACGTGTCAATTCTAAAGTATTTAATCTAAGGGGTGTGGCTGCCTCCTGGAGCAAAAGGTCTAGGTAACTTTCTCCCTCCCTGATGTCTCGCAATGTCTGCAGCTCGGACTCCAGCTCCTCAACTCGGAGCCGCAGTTCCTCGAGCCGCAGACACTTACAGCAGATGTAGTCACCCTGGACAAAAATGTCCATAAGCTCCCACATATAGCAGCAGCAACACATTTCCTGTTCTCCCATTATTTTATTTGTTTAATTAATTAGTTTAGTATTTATCAAATTATTTACCTCGTTTAGTTTATTAAATTAATTAAATTAAGTTTAGTTTTTTAAATTTAGTTTTATGTTATATCTTAACTTAAAACTTAGCCCACAGTCACTATCTTAACACTTAGCCCACAGTCACTATCTTAACACTTAGCCCACAGTCACTACCAATCACTTACCTGCCTTACCTGTAACGTCACACTGCCGTTTTCTCTTGTTGATGCAGGTCTGTTGCTGCTTTTATTCCCGCTCTCAGGCCTCGGTCTGCTCCCGCTCAGGTCCGCCGCCGCTCTGCGGGAGAAGTTAGGAAAAGCAAGCACCTCCATCCCCCACTTCACCGAACTCCCACACTTACCAAACTGCCAGTTGTTCACTCGGTGTTCGCTGCATTCAGTGCTGACTGCACTCACAGGCCCCTGTGTTTATACTGTTTGTGACTCAGATGAGTCACCACTGTTCTGCTACTGTTTCAGGAACCAGTTTAATCCAGTTAGCTAATTACCTAACTACAGCAGCGCTCCAGCAGGAGATCTTGCGTGTTTGTCTCTGCTTAAGCCTGAAGAAACTTAAAAATTTAAAGTTTAAATTTTAACTTAAACAGTTGATCCTACTTCAGAGCTACTAGCAATTAACACTAGATTTTAAAGGAGATTAACCCTTAAAACTCCCACACTTACCAAACTCGCAGTTGTTCACTCTGTGCTGCTGCACTCGGTGCTGGCTGCACTCACAGGCCCCTATATTATAAAGGATGTGATAACAGGACACTTAGAAAATATCAATGGGATTAGACAAAGTCAACATGGATTTATGAAAGGGAAATCGTGTTTGACAAACCTACTGGAGTTTTTTGAGGATGTAACTGGTAGAATAGATAAGGGAGAACTAGTGGATGTGGTGTATTTGGATTTTCAGAAGGCCTTTGATAAAGTCCCACATAAGAGGTTAGTGTGCAAAATTAAAGCACATGGGATTGGGGGTAATATACTGGCATGGATTGAAAATTGGTTAACAGACAGGAAACAGAGAGTAGGAATAAATGGGTCTTTTTCGGGGTGGCAGGCGGTGACTAGTGGGGTACGGCAAAGATCAGTGCTGGGGCCCCAGCTATTCACAATATATATCGATGATTTGGATGAGGGAACCAAATGTAATATTTCCAAGTTTACTGACGATACGAAACTAGGTGGGATTGTGAGTTGTGAGGAGGATGCAAAGAGGCTTCAAGGCGATTTAGACAAGTTGAGTGAGTGGGCAAATACATGGCAGATGCAGTATAACGTGGATAAATGTGAAGTCATCCACTTCGGTAGGAAAAACAGAAAGGTAAAGTATTATTTAAATGGTGATAGATTGGGAAATGCTGATGTACAAAGGGACCTGGGTGTCCTTGTACACCAGTCACTGAAAGCAAACATGCAGGTGCAGCAAGCAGTTAGGAAGGCACATGGTATGTTGGCCTTCATTGCAAGAGGATTTGAGTACAGGAGCAAGGATGTCTTACTACAGTTGTACAGGGCCTTGGTGAGACCACACCTGGAGTACTGTGTGCAGTTTTGGTCTCCTTACCTAAGAAAGGATATACTTGCCATAGAGGGAGTGCAGCGAAGGTTCACCAGACTGATTCCTGGGACGGCAGGACTGTCGTATGAGGAGAGGTTGGGTCGACTAGGCCTGTGTTCGCTAGATTTTAGAAGAATGAGAGGGGATCTCATTGAAACATATAAAATTCTGACAGGGCTAGACAGACTGGATGCAGGGAGATGGAGGGTCTAGAACGAGGGTTCACAGTCTCAGGATACGGGGTAGGACATTTAGGACTGAGATGAGGAGAAATTTCTTCACTCAGAGGGTGGTGAAGCTGTGGAATTCTCTACCACAGAAGGCTGTGGAGGCCAAGTCACTGAATATATTTAAGAAGGAGATAGATAGATTTCTAGACACAAAAGGCATCAAGGGGTATGGGAGAGAGTGAGAATATGGTATTGAGATAGAGGATCAGCCATGATCATATTGAATGGCGGAGCAGGCTTGAAGGGCCGAATGGCCTAGTCCTGCTCCTATTTTTCTATGTTTCTATCTGTACCACAAGCTTCCCACACTGCCTAAAGCACCACACCCCCAGCACTCACACACCAACAATCTCTACCTACCAACACTCCCACCCACATCTCACGCCTTGCACACAATGGCAGCTATTCAACTATAGCAAGCACAAGGGTCATTTATTAATGGAGTTTGCAATGTTTTGCGGTCTCTCTCATTTCACCTTTGCACCCAGGTGGACGCTGTGATATGGCATGACACAGGGATAGTATGATGGGCATGTGGTGAGCAAAAGGGATCTGTGGTTTAAATCATCCTGCTGTGAGGCTGGAGGTCTGTTGGAGGAGGTGGCAGAGTTCTGTGACCACCACCTTGATGATGCGGAGCCATCTAATACACTGCTCCTCACTTAATTGAAGGTAGGGAAGTGCTGTCAGAATATCCTCTGAGGGTAAGGCCTCCTGGTGAGAGCCCTGATGTCCCTCCTCATCCCTCTGCACACATGTTGTCGTATTTCCTGCTGCCTAGGCTCCCTCCGCCATAGATCCTGGAGGGCGAGGTGGCATGCTAGTACAGCCCCCCATTAATGTTGCCAAGTGTAGCAGTTTGAATGTTTGAACAATAAATGTAGCTACTTTGGGGACGAATTCATGGAATGTATGCAAGATAGTTTTCTAGATCAGTATGTTGAGAAACAAACTAGGAAAAGGCTATTTTAGATCTAGTATTGTGTAATGAGAAAGGAATAATTAATAACCTTGTAGTAAAGGGGCCTTTAGGGAAGAGTGACCATAATATGGTAGAATTTTATATTGAGTTTGAAAGTGATTATGTTAAATCCAAACTAGGGTCTTAAATCTAAACAAAGCAAATTACATAGGTATGAGGGACGAGTTGGCTAAGGTAGATTGGGAAACTACATTAAAAGGTATGATGGTAGATAATCAATGGCCAGCATTTAAAGAATTAATACATAATTTACAACAAATATACATTACTTTCAGGCACAAAAACCCCACAGTAAAAGTGATCCAACTGTGGCTAACGAGGAGTTAAAGATAGTATTAGATCAAAGGAAAAGGCTTATAATGTTGCCAAGAGGAGTAGTAAGCCTGAGGATTGGGAGGATTTTAGAATTCAGCAAAGGAGGACCAAGAAATTGATAAAGAAAGGGAAAATAGAATATGAGAGTAAACTAGCAAGAGACATAAAAACAGACTGTAAAAGCTTCTAAAGATATGTAAAAAGGAAAAGATTGCGAAAGTAAATGTGGATCCCTTACAGGCTGAGACAGGAGAAATTGTAATGGGGAATAATGAAATGGCAGGGAAATTAAACAAATACTTTGGGCTCGATTTTGCCAGGCCCAAGGAGGCGGGAATAAGAACATAAGAACATAAGAGAGGCCTTTCTGATTTTAACACTTTTCCGATGTGATGCACGCCTCCTCTGAAACACGATGGTGAAACCTGACGGTAGCACACTTGGATTGCTGACTATGAGCTGCAGCTCCACCATTAAAAAGGAGATTTGATCAATCATCATTATGGGGGGAACTTTTAGCAGGCATAACCATTGTTGTGGAAGTTTGGAGCCTGACACCCATCTCAGTGTGAGGTGGTGGTGGTAAAAAAATCTGGGAGCAGACTTAGGTCTCCTGCTGCTCATTTTGCCTCCAGGCCCCTCTCACAGCAAAGGCCAAAAGGTTGGCAGTCTTTGCAGACCTTAAATGCAGCAGCAATGATGACATCATCAGAGGCGTCTTTCAGACTGAAAACACTAATTGGGTCATGGGTTCCCACATGCTGGAACTCAATTGCCCAATTAGGGGAAAATCGCATAATTCTCCCACATCCAATTGGAGTCGGGTGGCTAACACGAAAAGCGGATGACACGACCCTAGCCCGCCCCAATGACAAAATCGAGCCCTTTGTGTCTGTCTTCACGGAAGAAGACGCAAAAAACTTCCCGGAATTAGTGGAGAACCAAGGCTCTAGCGAGAATGAGGAACTGAAAGAAATTAGTATTAGTAAAAAAATAGTACTGGAGAAATTAATGGGACGGAAAGCCGATAAATCCCCTGGACCTGATGGCTTACATCCTAGGGTTTTGAAAGAGGTGGTTATAGAGATAGTGGATGCATTGGTTGTCATTGGTTGTCTAGAATGGTTCCCACGGATTGGAAGGTAGCAAATGTAACCCCACTATTGAAGAAAGGAGAGAGAGAGAAAAGGCAGAACTACAGACCAGTTAGCCTGACATCAGTAGTAGGTGAAATGCTAGAATCTATTATTAAGGACATGGTAACAGGGCACTTAGAAAATAATAATAGGATTGGGCAGTCAACGTGGATTTATGAAAAGAAAATCATAAAAACATAAGAAATAGGAGCAGGAGTAGGCCATTCGGCCCCTCAAGCCTGCTCCGCCATTCAGTTTAATCATGGCTGATCTTCTGCCTCAACTCCATTCACCGGCCCTATCGCCATATCCCTTGATGCCCTTACTAGTCAGAAATCGATCGACTTCTGTTTTGAATATACCCAATGACTGAGCCTCCACCGCCCTCTGGGGTAGAGAATTCCAAAGATTCACCACCCTCTGTGTGAAGAAATTTCTTCTCATCTCAGTCCTGAATGGCCTACCCTTTATCCTGAAGCTGTGGCCCCTGGTTCTAGACTCCCCAGCCAAGGGAAACATTCTCCCAGCATCCACCCTATCAAGCCCTGTAATAATTTTGTATGCTTCAAAGAGATCCCCTCTCATTCTTCTGAATTCAAGAGAATACAGGCCTAGTTTACTCAATCTCTTCTCATACGACAGTCCCGCCATCCCAGGAATCAATCTCGTGAACCTTCGTTGCTCTCCCTCTGTGGCAAGTATATCCTTCCTTAGGTAAGGAGACCAAAATTGTACACAGTACTCCCAGGTGTGGTCTCACCAAGGCCCTATATAATTGGAGTAAGACTTCTTTACTCCTATACTCAAATCCTCTTGTAATGAAGGCCAACATACCATTTGCCTTCCTAACTGCTTGCTGCACCTGCACATTCACTTTCAGTGACTCATGTACAAGGATACCCAGGTCCCTTTGAGCATCTGCATTCCCCAATCTTTCACCATTTAGGAAATACTCTGCCTTTCTGTTTTTTCTACCAAAGTGGATAACTTCACATTTATCCACATTATATTCCATCTGCCATGTTCTCGCCCACTCACTGAGCCTGTCGAGATCCCCTTGAAGCCTCTTCACATCCTCTTCGCAAATGACACTGCCACCTAGCTTTGTGTCATCAGCAAATTTGGAAATGTTACATTTAGTCCCCTCATCCAAATCATTGATATAGATTGTGAATAGCTGGGGCCCAAGCACCGATCCTTGCGGTACCCCACTAGTCACAGCCTGCCATCCTGAAAAAGACCCGTTTATCCCTACTCTTTGTTTTCTGTCTGTTAACCAATTCTCAATCCATGCTAGTATATTACCCCCAATTCCATGTGCCCTAATTTTGTTCACCAACCTCTTGTGTGGGACCTTATCAAAGGCCTTCTGTAAATCCAAATACACCACATCTACCGGTTTATCAAATCTGTTAGAATTTTTTGAGGTTGTAACTAGCAGAATAGATAAGGGGGGACCAGTTGGTGTGGTGCATTTGGATTTTCAGAAGCCATTCGATAAGGTGCCTCACAAGAGGTTATTAAACAAAATTAGGGCTCATGGGATTGGGGGTAATATGGATTGAGGATTGGTTAACGGACAGAAAACAGAGAGTAGGAATAAATGGGTCATTTTTGGGTTGGCAGGCTGTAACTAGTGGGGTCCCGCAAGGATCAGTGCTTGGGCCTCAGCTATTCACAATCTACATCAATGATTTGGATGAGGGGACCAAATGTAATATATACAAGTTTGCTGATGATACAAAGCTGGGTGGGAATGTAAGTTGTGAGGCTTCTAGGGGATATAGACAGGCTAAGTGAGTGGCCAAGAACGTGGCAAATGGAATATAATGTGGAGAAATGTGAAGTTATCCACTTTGGTAGGAAAAATAGAAAAGTAGAGTATTTTTTAAATGGTGAGAAATTGGGAAATGTTGGTGTTCTGAGGGACCTGGGTGTCCTTGTACACGAATCACTGAAAGTTAACATGCAGGTACAGCAAGCAATTAGGAAAGCAAATGGTATATTGGCCTTTATTACAAGAGAATTTGAGTACAAGAGTAAAGATGTCTTACTGCAATTATATAGGGCCCTGGTGAGACCACACCTGGAATATTGTGTACAGTTTTGGTCTCCTTATCTAAGGAAGGATATACTTGCCACAGAGGGAGTGCAATGAAGGTTCACCAGACTGGTTCCTGGGATGAGGGGATTGTCCTATGAGGAGAGATTGAGTAGGCTAGGCCTATATTCTCTAGAGTTTAGAAGAATGAGAGTTGATCTCATTGAAACATACAAAATTCTTACAGGGCTTGACAGGGTAGATGCAGGGAGGATGTTTCCCCTGGCTGGGGAGTCTAGAACCAGGGGTCACAGTCTCAGCATAAGGGGTTGGCCATTTAGGACTGAGAGATGAGAAGAAATTTCTTCACTCAGAGGGTGGTGAATCTTTGGGATTCTCTACCCCAGAGGGCTGTGGAGGCTCAGTCATTGAGTATATTCAAGACAGAGATCGATAGATTTTTGAATATTAAGGGAATCAAGGGATATGGGGATAGTGCAGGAAAGTGGAAATGAGATAGAAGATCAGCCATGATCTTATTGAATGGCAGGGCAGGCTCGAAGGGCCAAATGGCCTACTCCTGCTCCTATTTCTTATGTTCTTTGCACTTGCCAAAAGCCTGCTGATAAAAAAGCTTGAAATTACTCATACAAACTGCTCCACTGGCTGAAACTGACAAGAAGCCACTGAAACTAACCTGCACGCTCACTGACGTCACATTCTGCTTGGCGTTGAAGTCCCTGGCGGTACCTCATACCAGCGGCGCAACATTGGGGGCAATTTTCCTTTTCGATCTCGGCCTGACTGCAATACATTTTGCACATGTACCCATCCCAATGCCATCTGAAATTAAGTACAACATGTGTGTTCAGGAGAAGAGGAGTCAAAACAATTTTTTAAATTTAAACCTTTCGGGGGAGAAATTCAGTATTGCCCCGTTAGGGGCGCAATTATCGGCCGGGTGCAAAGTTTAGCGCCTGGCGTTAATTATTGCCTCCGACTGCAATCTTGGCTTTTATCGCCCCTGGAGGTGATTGGAGCACTAAATCAGGCGCTGCACACCTGTCTTAAGGCACAAAGGCCGAGGAGCGAGGTGCTACCTCAGAGCGCTGGCGAAGCTCATGTGATGTCAGTCAGCAATGGAACACAGACACACTGGTGCTGGCCAGTTCTTAAAGGGGAGGGTCAATCTTGCTCTCCATCCACACCCTGCTCATTGCAGCGTTGAATCTCGGCCTGGAGAGACCTGTACATCAAATCTGTTGGAAAGAACAATGGAGAGACCCAGGGAAAGAGCTCAGAGTGCAGCCCCCACAGTCTCTTCTAAATCGATGCAAGGAAGATCAAATCAGAAAGAACCAGCAAAGTGCTGCTCAGTACCCAAAACTCCTCAACACAGCTTTGACTATCTCCTGCAGTCTCTCTCACTCAGAATGCATGGTGCAAAAATTTCGCCGACAAAAAAAGGCAGGAAGCGGTTGCCTTTAAATACCATTCCCCCAGTCCCTTCCCGACTGCAAAACGCTCCCCTCAACCTGTCGTTGCTAGCGGCAGGCAGTAAGACAGGGGGCGCCACTCAATATCCGGTCCGGGGCGTTACCGAGGCGTTGCATGCTCGACTGACGTCATGATCTGCCGCCGCAAAAGTCTAGTCAATTTCATGAGCGGCGCAAACATCGCCGCGCACGGGCGCTAGTTGCTTTGCGCCCCATTAGCACCCTCTTAAGGCACTAACGGGAGGTGCAAACCAAACTAATTTTTCCCCCTTAGTCTTCCACCATGTTCTGTTTCGTGTCCCAATGCTCAGATTTAAAATTCACAGGGGGAAAAATTCAGTTGGTTAGCGCCTCTCTTCAGATACTTTTCCATCTCCCTTTTGAAAGCCACGATTCAGTCTGCATCCACCACCCTTTCAGGCAGCGCATTCCAGAACCTAACCACTCGCTGCATAAATTTTTTTTTCCCTCATGTCGCCTTTGGTTCTTTTGCCAATCACCTTAAATCTGTGTATCCCTGGTTCTCGACACTTCCGTCAATGTGAACAGTTTCTTTCTGTCTACTCTCTCTAGACCCCTCATGATTTTGAACATCTCTATCAAATCTCCTCCCAACCTTCTTTGCTCTAAGGAGAACAACCCCAGCTTCTCCAGTCTGTCCACATAACTAAATTCCCTCATCTGTGGAATCATTCTCATAAATCTTTCCTGCATCCTCTTTAAGGGCTTCACATCCTGCCTGATGTGCGGTGCCCAGAATTGGACACAATACTCCAGTTGAGGCCAAATCAGTGTTTTATAAAGGTTCATCATAACTTCCTTGCTTTTGTACTCTATGCCTCTATTTATGCAGCCCAGGATCATGTATGCTTTTTTAACCGCTTTCTCAACCTGCCCTGCCACCTTCAACGATTTGTGCACATATACTTCAGGTCTCCCTGTTCATGCACCCCCTTGAGAATTGTACCCTTTAGTTTATATTGCCTCTCCTCATTCTTCCTACCAAAATGTATTACTTCACACTTTTCTGCGTTAAATTTCATCTGCCATGTGTCTGCCTATTCCACCAGCCTGTCTATGTCCTCTTGAAGTCTATCACTATCCTCCTCACTGTTCACTATACTTCCAAGTTTTGCATCATCTGCAAATTTTGAAATTGTGCCCTGTACACCCAAGTCCAAGTCATTAATATATATCAAGAAAAGTAGTGGTCCTAGAACCGACCCCTGCGGAACACCACTGTATACCTTCCTCCAGTCCGAAAAACAACCGTTCACCACTACTCTCTGTTTCCTGTCACTTAGCCTATTTCATATCCATGCAGCCGTTGGTTTGATGCAGGCTTCAACTTTGCTGGCAAGCCTATTATGTGGCACTTTATCAAACGAGTAACCTAAACAATTCTTCCTCAAGATGTGTTTCTGGGGAGAGAAGAGGGTAGATTTTGACTTTTTGCAATAATGACAAACGGGTGTTGGCGAGTTGGCAGTCTCTTTAACATCTCTCCCGATTTTTATTTCTATTGAAGTCAACAGAAATAAAAATGAGGAGATATGTAAAATGGGCTGCCAAAATCTACCGCAAGCTGTTTGTTTGGACACGGAGATTAGAAGTGCTGTTTTTCACTGGAACATCATCACACAGTGTGATGCCTGGGCTTCTGCGTTTTAAAAATTCATTCATGGGATGTGGGAGTCGCTGGCAAGGCCCATTGCTTGTTGCCCTTGAGAAGGTGGTGGTGAGCCGTCTTATTGAACAGCTGCAGTCCGTGTGGTGAAGGTACTCCTATAGTGCTGTTAGGGAGGGAGTTCCAGGATTTTGACCCAGCAACAATGAAGGAATAGCAATATATTCTCAAGTCAGGATGGTGTGTCACTTGGAGGGGAACTTGGAGGTGATGGTGTTCCCATGCACCTGCTGCCATTGTCTTTCTAGGTGGAAGAGGTCGCGGGTTTGGGAGGTGCTGTTGAAGAAGCTTTGGCGAGTTGCTGCAGTGCATCTTTAGATAATACACACTGTAGTCACGGTACGCCGATGGTGGAGGGAGTGAATGTTTAAACCAGTGGATGGGGAGCCGATCAAGTGAACTGCTTTGTCCTGGATGGTGTCGAGCTTCTTGAGTGTTGTTGGAGCTACACTCATCCAGGCAAGTGGAGAGTATTCCATCAGTCTCATGACTTGTGCCTTTTATGAGGTAGAGATGCTTTGGTGAGTCAAAAGGTGAGCCACTCGCCACAGAATACCCAGCTTCTGGCCTGCTCTAGTAGCCATGTCATTTATGTGGCTGGTCCAGTTGAGTTTCTGGTCAATGGTGACCCCCAGGATGCTAATGGTTGGGGATTCGGCAATGGTAATGCCATTGAATGTCAAGGGGAGGTTGTTATGCTCACTCTTGTTGGAGATGGTCATTGCCTGATACTTGTGTGGCACAAATGTTACTTGCCACTTATCAGCCCAAGCCTGGATGTTGTCCAGTTCTTGCTGCATGTGGGTGGGCATAGACGGCTTCATTATCTGAGGAATTCCAAATGGAGCTGAACACTGTGCAATCATCAGTGAACAGTCCCACTTCTGACCTTACGATGGAGGGAAGGTTATTGAAGATGAAAATAGTCAGGACTACAATGCTGCCCTGAGGAACTCCTGCAGTGATGTCCTGGTGCTGAGAAGATTGGTCTTCAACAACCAAACCATCTTCCTTTGTGCAAGTTATGATTCCAGCCACTAGAGAGTTTTCCCCCTGATCCCCAGTGACTTCAGTTTTACTTGGGCTCCTTGGTGCCACACTTGATCAAATGCTGCCTTGATGTCAATGGCAATCGCACACCTTGGGCTGGATTTTACTGACCGAGACGAGTTAGGGCAGGACTGCTGCCTTCCAGGTTCTAGTCCCACCCCCAGCGACGTCTGACAAACAGACGCTATTTTGCCCTGATTGGCCTTGTTAAGCCCGCCCTGCAGGCTTGCCAACCAATTAAGGGAAAGCCGGTGTCAGATAACGTCAGTTGATAATGCTTCATCTGCCGGTTTTCTTAAAGGCATATGCACCATGCTTGTTTGACAGATGAATTGTCTGTGTTTGACAGCATTGAGGTGCTGTCAAACACAGACAATCACCGTCCAAAGGTGAGCCCTTTCACCCAGGCTCTTCATTTACTCTCTCCTTAGGATAAAACAAATGGCAGCTGCAGCTGAGATTACAGAAGCCATCTGTCACTTCTCCTGATGAGATGAGGCTACACAAACACTTCACAGCTTGTCACCTGCAGAAACATCTAATCACATCAAAAATTACTTTCACAACATTTCCTTAACTCTGATACTAACCAGTGTCCCATTGCATCCTTCACACCACTTCTGCAGCTGTCATCCAAACACCAACATAACAACAGACCCACAGCATGGCTCACTTACCCAGGCGGGGTCCCCCAACATCGGGAAGCCCGCAGCAGCAGTCGAAAAATTGGGAAAAGCAGTTAAGTGGCTATAATCCTCTTCCCGCCTCTAGGAGTCGGATCCCTGCGCAAATCGGGGTCCCGACTCCCGGCAAGATTGGTTGGAGGTGGGTTGGGAGCGGGTTCAGGACCCGCTCCCATTCTTTTTGACTTTCCCAGCAGTCCCGCCTCCAAACCCGCCCCCTCAGGGCTGGTAAAATCCAGCCCCTTATCTCTGTAATTCAGCTCTTGTGTCCATGTTTGGACCAAGGGTATAATAAAGTCTGGAGTCAAGTGGTCCTGGCGGAACCCAAACTGAGCATCGGTGAGCAGGTTATTGGTGAGTAAGTGCTACTTGACGGTACTGTTGATGACTCCGTCCATCACTTTGCTGTTGATTGAGAGTAGGTTGATATGGAGGTAATTGGCCGGGTTGGATTTGTCCTGCTTTTGTTGACAGAACATAGCGGGGGAATTTTCCACATTGTCGGATAAATACCAGTGTTATAGCTGTATTGGTACAGCTTAGCTAGGTCTACAGCACAGGTCTTAAGCACTACAGCTGGGACATGGTTGGGGCCTGTAGCTTTTGCTGTGTACAGTGCACTCAGCCATTTCTTAATGTCACTGGCATCTGTGATTGTGGAGAACTCAGGAGGATGCTGCGAAGGATGCTCTTGGCACATCTTGCTTTTTCCATGAGAAAGGAAGGTTGCACTGGCACTTGACATGGAAAACTTGTGTGGCCCCTCTCACAGTTGTTTTTCTCCAAAATAGTATACAATAATATGCATCAAAGCCTGAATTGGCAACAACAGTTGCTGAGGAAATCAGGTTCATCACAAGTATATCATTTAAAAATAACCTCTGACAGTGTGTTTTCCAGTTTCTTTTAAGTGTGAACCAGGGGACGGGGAATCATTTGTGATGCTACTGTACCTTAATGGTTTCTAAATTGTATCTTAGCTAATATATAAAAAATTGAATGCTTGTATATATATTTGCATTAAATAAAATGGCAGTAGTAATGTGCTGGCAGCCATTCTATACATTGAAGGCTGAATTCACCAGGTCCCAGTAAATAAATCATTTACCAGTCATATAACATGACTATACTCAAATACTGGTGTAAACATCCCAGCATATTCCTTCCTGTGCTTCTGAGGTTGGGGAGGGAAATATTGCCTGTGGAAGCAGGGTTGAATATGTGGGTCTGCATGTATGTTCTGAACTTTTGCTTGATTGCCTTTGTGGACCAGGGCCAATTAATTGCAGAGCTTTCTCGCAAGTGATTAAATGGACAGGGTAGCATGCACGTGTAGGGTAGATTACACATGGTGTGTGGAAGAAGCGAGCTTCATGAGCCAAATAGCCACATGTACGTTAACGACACCCAGCTCTACCTCTTCACCACCTCGCTTGACCCTTCCGCCACCTCTGTGTTGTCAGACTGCTTGTCTGACATCCAGTCCTGGATGAGCTGCAATTTTTTCCAGTTACACTTTGAGAAGACCAAAGCCATTGTCTTTGAAGGGGATTACAGCCACTTAACTGCCTGTTAACAAGTAGTTAACAGGCGGTTAAGAGGCTTATACCCATTTTACCAACACAAGTGCGGGCTTCCCGATGTCGGGAAACCCCGCCAGGGTCAGCGAGGCGAGCAGTGGGTCTGCGGGGTCTGCGGGGTCGAAAAGTGCGCTGTGGAGGTGAGTGATGGGTGCAAGTGTGGAGAGGTAAGTGTGGGAGGTGAGTGAAAAGTGTTAGAAAAAGTTGCCTTACCTTTGTTTGTTCCTGCAGGCTTCAATCGTTGGGGATCCAGAGGCTCCTCATCTCCACGGCAGAGATGACAGAATAGTTGCTGCATTCTCTGATGCAACAGCCATCTGATTTCTGCTCAGGAAAGAGGTTTGGTGAGCCTTGAGTACAAGAACTCACCAAAGAACAGAGATTGTCAGTGTTTGACCGCTTCTCAAAGCTGTCAAATGATGACAATTCAACTGTCAAAAATTTTTGACAGATGAAACGTCATATGCTGACGTTCTCTGTCACTGGCTTTCCCTTAATTGGCCTGCTAAGCCCGCAGGGCGGGCTTAATAAGGTCAATCAAGGGAAAATAGCGTGGGTTGGTCAGACGTCGTTGGGGGTGGGACTGAAACCCGACAACCAGCAGTCCCGCCCCCAACGTGCCCCCATTGATAAAATCCAGCCCCTAAACTCTGTTCCCTCACAATTGATTCCATCCCCCACCCTGGCCACTCTCCAGAATGAACCAGACTGCTTGGAACCTTGGCGTCCTAATGGATCTTCTGACAACATATCCTCTCCAATTTAAAACTTGCATCTTCGTGTTCAAATCTTTCCATAGCCTCGCCCTCATCCTTTCTTTGTAACCTTCTCCAGCACCATTGGTGGTCGTGACTTCAGCCATCTTGGCCCTAAGCTCTGGAATTCCTTCCCTAAACCTCTCCATATCTCCACCTCTCTCTCATCCTTTAAGACCCTCCTTAAAACCTATCTCTTTGACCTAACTTTTAGTCTCCCCTCCTAAATATCTCTTCTTTTGCTCAGTGTCAAGTTTTGTCTGACTATGTTTCTGTAAAACACCTTGGGTGATTTTCCTACGTTGAAGGCACTATATTAATAGTTGCTGTTTTCTCTTTCCATGAAGGTGGATGGAAGGTGATACAAAGAAAACACTTCAGGGCTTATTCCACAGTCAAGGGGACCAACGGGCTGTGCGTCCTGCACTTCCATGAGCACCCACATGGCTGGAGTGGCCCTTTGACCACGTCCAACCCTTAAAGGGTTGCTGCTCCAACTTAAAAAGATGTGGCCACTTAATGGTAAGTGGTTGCATTGGTGGGGGGAGGGAGGGAGGAACACAAATTACTGCAGCCTTTAAAAGACTGAAATTGATTTCAAATATTGTGCAAGGGGGGAGGAATGGCAGACATAAAGAGGCATGAAATGGAGTCTGAGCAAGTGAAAGAGCAGTGCAGCTCCCAATCCCTTCTTTGATGGCTGGTGAGGTGGATGTGATGAATCTTTTTCAATTAGCACTCCAGGACACACACCCAAGAGTACAGCAGTACAACTTATCTGGCAAGAAATAATGCCCAGATTAATTGCTGCCTACAATATCCGGGAACAGATACGAGAGAATGTGGCACACTTTAAGGGATCTGGTAAGGTAAGTCTAACCAACAATAGTATCATGTACCAGATAGATGCCACATGCCACAAACTGTAGTCTGTCACCCTCTTCTGTCAATCGATGATTGTCACATTACCCTGGCTGCATGTCGCCTTCACAAATTTCTTTCTCCCCAACCAAGGGTTGATGCTGTGCCTTCTGGGTCCTCTGTCTCCATGGCTACCCCTCTCTTGATTGCAAAATTATGCAATAAGCAGCAAACTCTAATAAGTTTGACCCCTTCTTAGGCTATAGAGCAGGACCCACCGTCCAGTCTGTCCGAATAGTGTAATTTTTGCTTCATTGTGCAGAGTTGTTCCTGTGATGGAACTTGCCTGAAGGTCCTGTTGGAGTAGATAGCATAATGCAGTCACAATCTCCCTGCAGATGGAAGATGCTGAAGGCAGATCTCATCAAGTTGTGTCTAGAAGAAAGGAAGTACTTGCATTTAAAAACACCTTTCACGACCTTAGGATGTCCTGAAGTACTTTCGAAATGTCGGCCCTGTTGTAACGTAGTTCTGGAAACAGCAACAGAACTCGAGAGCAAGAAAGCAGCTCTGCAGACGCCTGAAGGCCGAGGTCCAACAAAAAACTCACGACCTAAAGAACAGGTGGTGGGTGGAGAAAGCGCAGGAGATCCAGCAGCTAGCCGACAACCACGACGTGCGTGGATTCTTTAGCGCAGTCAAGACCATCTACGGCCCAAGCAACCAAGTCCTTACCCCACTGCGGGCCAAGAACAGAGAGGTACTCATCAATGACAGAGAGGCAGTCAGTGCCTGCTGGAAGGAGCACTTCGAAGATCTCCTTAACCGAGACTCTGTCTTCGACGCGAGTGTCCTCAACTCCATCCCGCAGCATGCTACCCGCCACCATCTCAGCACAACCCCAGCCCGGCATGAGGTTGAAAAGGCCATCTGACAACTGAACAACCACAAGGCCTCAGGAGCAGATGGAATCCCCACCGAGGCACTAAAGCATGGCGGAGAAGCACTACTGGCGTGAATTCATGAACTCATTTCTCTTATCTGGAAGGAGGAGAGCATGCCAGGGGATCTCAGAGATGCCGTAATTGTGACCATCTTCAAAAAAGGTGACGAGTCCTGATTGCGGTAATTACAGAGGAGTTTCCCTGCTGTCTGCCACAGGGAAAGTCATCGCAAGAATCCTCCTCAATTGCCTTCTCCCAGTGGCCGAAGAGCTCCTCCCAGAGTCGCAATGCGGATTCCGCCCACTAAGGGGCACAATGGACATGATCTTCACCGCACGTCAATTACAAGAGAAATGCAGGGAACAGCACCAACCGCTGTACATGGCCTTCTTTGATCTCACAAAGGCCTTCGACACTGTCAACCGTGAGGGATTATGGAGTGTCCTCCTCAAATTCGGCTGCCTCAAAAAGTTTGTCACCATCCTCCGCCTGCTTCACGATGACGTGCAAGCCGTGATCCTGACCAACGGTTCCACCACAGACCCAATTCACATACGAACCGGGGTCAAGCAAGGCTGTGTCATCGCACCAACGCTCTTCTTGATCTTCCTTGCTGCAATACTCCATCTCACCCTCAGTAAGCTATCCACTGGAGTGGAGCTAATTTACAGAACAAATGGGAAACTGTTCAACCTCCGTCGCTTCCATTCCAGATCCAAGGTCGTCTCTTCCTCTGTCGTCAAATTACAGTATGCAGACGACGCTTGCGTCTGCGCTCACTCGGAGGTCGAACTCCAAACCATCGTCAACACCTTTACTGAAGCGTACGAGAGCATAGGCCTTACGCTAAACATCCATAAGACAAAAGGTCCTCTACCAACCTGCCCCCGCCACACAGTACTGCCCCCCCGATTATCAAAATCCACGACAAGGCCTTGGACAACATGGACCACTTTCCATACCTCGGGAGCCTACTGTCAACAAGGGCAGATGTCGACGACGAAGTCCAACACCGCCTTCAGTGTGCCAGTGCAGCCTTCGGTCACCTGAGGAAGAGAGTGTTTGAAGACCAGGACCTCAAACCCGGCACTAAGCTCATGGTCTACAGAGCAGCAGTGATACCTGCCCTGCTGTATGCCTCAGAGACATGGGCCATGGACAGCAGGCACCTCAAAGCACTGGAGAGGTACCACCAACGCTGCCTCCGCAAGATCCTGCAAATTCATTGGCAAGATAGGCGCACCAACGTCAGTGTTCTTGCTCAGGCCAACATCCCCAGCATCGAAGCTTTGACCACGCTCGATCAGCTCCGATGACGGGTCACATTGTCCGCATGCCCGATACGAGACTCCCAAAACAAGCGCTCTACTCGGAGCTCCGGCACGGCAAGAGAGCCCCAGGTGGGCAGAGGAAATGCTTCAAGGGCACCCTCAAAGCCTCCTTGAAAAAGTGTAATATCCCCACCGACACCTGGGAATCCCTGGCTCAAGACCGCACAAAGTGGAGGAGAAGCATCCGGAAAGGTGCCGAACACCTCGAGTCTCTTCGCCGGGAGCAAGCGGAAGCCAAGAGCAGGCAGCGCAAGGAGCGCACGTCAACCCAAGCACCCCACCCACCCGCCCCTTCAACCACCATCTGCCCCACCTGTGACAGAGACTGTAGGTCCCACATTGGACTCATCAGTCACCTGAGAACTCATTTTTTAATGTGGAAGCAAGTCATCCTCGGTTCCGAGGGACTGCCTAAGAAGAAGAACGTAGTTCGAAACATATGACTCCTGGAATGAAGGTGAATATGAACCCCTCTTCCAAATCTAGAAATGCCATAAGACTATGCAATGGAATTCCCCTGCTGAAAAATCAGTATAGCAAGGACAATGCAGAAACAGATATCCAAAAGTCCAAAAGAACACATAACTTTAGATCATAATAAACAGTCTAATATACTTAAAAAATAAAATTCCTTCGGCCAATCCCAGCAGTACCTGTTTTACGTAGGTGAGGAGTAAATCATGAAAACAATTGATGACCAGCATGGGACTAATTTGCATTAGATTGTGTGAAATTGAGGGGAGTAATGAACATTTGCATGCTCCTTGTTATATCTCTAAAATGGTGAAAACACTTGATGGCACTAGCTTTGCTGCCTTGTGGTTCTGGTGCCTGACCCTACTTCCCTAATTTGATGAGTTGCCCTCTGCAATGCATAGGTGTGCTCTCAAAGAGCACTTTTGCTGAAACACCCCTTATATATTAGGCAATAAGGTTAACCTATTAATGTTTAAATGAAGTGATCCTAATTAAAACAATAATCTTTCTTTCTCTTTATTATGGACCTGCTGTGAATTTCCAGCACTTTCAATTATTATTCCAGAATTCCAGCATTCACATTTGTTTTACAATGCCCCAATCATTCAATGTTGTTACTTCTAGTTTACCTGTAAATTTGGATATTTAGTGTCAGCTGTGGCTCAGTTGGTAGCACACTCGCCTCTATGCAGTCCTTGAAGGTTGTGGGTTCAAGTCCCACTCCAGGGACTTGAGTACATAAAGCTACGCTGACACTCCAGGGGAGTGCTGCACTGTCAGAGGTGCTGTCTTTCGGCTGAGATGTTAAACCAAGGCTCCATCTGCTCTCTCAGGTGGACGTAAAAGATCCTAAGGGCTTTTTGAAGAAGAGCAGGGGAGTTATCCCCAGTGTCCTATATATTTATCCCTCAATCCACATAACAAAAACAGATTATCTGGTCATTATCACATTGCTGTTTGTGGGAGCTTGCTGTGTGCAAATTGGCTGCCACATTTGCAACAGTAACTACACTCCAAAAAATACTTAATTGGCTGTAAAGCGCTTTGAGACATCCGGTGGTCGTGAAAGGCGCTATATAAATGTAAGTCTTTCTTTCTTGTAAAGTGTGAAATAGGATAGACAGAATGGAGCTTTGTGTTGCGCATTGACAATTGGTAAATGCTGGTTATTAGTTTAAATATTTTTAGTTGTGTCACACAGGAAATGTTACAAGAGTGAAAGTTTTGCACAATTTTGAGAAAACAGGAAGTAACCTTCTCAAAAAAAGGGAAAGAATGCATTTTTTTTAATTGACCCACTTGGAAGCTGAATATCTGGCATATACAAAATAAAGCACATCAGAATGCTACTAATATACTTGTGAATTTAAAGTTTTGGCCGTGGGCTTCTGTGATAAATATGAGGGACTGAGGTAGTCAATGCTCGTTGCTGCAGGTGATCTGCTCTTTAATTATGTATTTCGCTGCTTTTTGGTTTGTTCATTTTTTTAATCCTTTCTCTGGATGTGGGTGGGGCTGGTAAGTACTGCATTTATAGCCCATTTAGTCAACTAGATATTTGATTGGCTACAGATAAGTGCTTATTTCAACGAATCACTAATTTCTGCCCTACCTGCATAACGTGACCTCTTGCAATGTGATGCCTTGAAGGGTAATACTTTCACTGTATAATACTTCTGAGGCCACCCTTTCAGATGCCAAACCTTTAGTTATATAGGTAATGTTTTAAAAGTCTTGTGTATAGGGTGTCACCGTGTACTTGTGTCCGCAGAACAAAAGACCTGTTATGCTTTCTGATTGGCTCAAATTTCCCAGGAATCAATCAAAAAACACTTGCCACCATCCACTTACACCACTGCCTTGCACCACTTTGTTCACAGACTTTCTAAACAAGGGGAGATTGACTAATGTATTAAAACTATGTGCCGAGGGACTGACTGTAGGTGACACATCAGTCACACAGAACTAGATACCTTCACTACCTAACTTCCAGAGGATTCAGAGATTCTAAGGCCTTTGAACCTGTCATCACCACTTAGCTCCATGCACCTCTCTCCCAACAGTCTCTGTTAAGTTTGGCTTCCATTCCACTCACAGCACCTGAGACTGCCTTATCAAACAATCCTTCGTTGTCCTCCATGACTTCTTTATGGTGTTCAATAAGGTTACCTCTCCATCCTCCAGTGTTTCTCCTCTGTGGTCAATTTCCACAGCACTGCCCTCATTGGTTTCACTCCTACCTGTCCCAAAGCAACAAGCACATCTCCTCCCAGGGACATGGTCACCTCAGATGTTCTCCAAGGTGCTGTACCTGTTCTCTACTATATCAAATCCATGCTCACCACTGTGCTGTCTGGCTGCTTACTCATGGATGAGCAAGAACTTTCTTGAAATTAACATCAACAAGACTGAAGCTTCTCACCAAAAACTCCACACCCTCGCCCTGATTCCATTTCCTCCTCTAGTTGTTCATTCAGGTTGAACCCAATGGTGCACAACTTCAGTGTCCTGTTTGACTCTGAGCTGAGCATCACCAAGACTGCATTTTCCATCTCCACAACATTGCCCATTTCTGCCTCTAGCTCATCCTCAGTACTGCTGGAACCCACATCAATTACCTTTGTCTCCTCCAAGCTCTAAAACTCCAATGGTCCCCTTGCTGACCTCCTAAGTTTGACATCATCTACAACTCTCCCGCCCACATCTTATCCTGCACTCAGTCCTGCTCCCCTATACTTCCTCCTCTATCCTCACCAACTTTGATTGGTTCCCCATCCCCTGATGAGTTGAATTCAAAATACTTGTTCTCATCTACAAGTCCCTCCATGGCCCCACCTGTTCCGACATCTGCAACTTCCTCCATCTCTCCGTGTCCACTCCAACAACCCTGGTCTCCTTCACATCCATCCCCTTTTCTTCACTCCACTTTTGATTACAGAACTTTCAGCCATCGTGGTCATATTCTCTGGAATTCTCTCCCAAAACCCACCACCTTGCTAAACCACTCTCCTCCTTTAAATGGTCTCCTCAGAACCTATCTCTTTGCCCATGCTTTCAGTCACCCCTCCAATTTCTCTCCCCTCACTGCTATTTTCAGCTCATCATTAAAAGTACAAATCATGTCATTAATGCTCACTTGTGCTGTTGTAAGCCTCCATTGTTAATTCGGAGTCCCAGTAAAGACTAAGGGCTAGAAATTCGGCTCCTTTGCGCCTGCTGGTAGTGCCTCCGGGGGTGCTAACGGGGCACGAAGGGCTTATCGCCCGGTGGGTGAAAAAAGCAGTATTTCGGCAGTGTTGCTGAGGTGCTACCCGATAGCGCCGTGCCCCCGCCGGTAGCGCCCTGGGCCACTGCGCCACCACCGATGACGTCATTGCCATGCGCCATGACCCCTTAGTGCCCCGCCACGCCCCCTCACCACCCTGCGACAGAAATTCGGCTGCGCCCCACGAGACCGCAAACCAGGCCCACCTCCGCTCACATGACGGTATTTAAAGAGGAGGTGTGGCTGCGACCCGCGCCGCCATTTCCTCTTATTGGCCGACCTCCAGGTCGGCCCTCCATGGTGGGCCATGGTGTGGTCCTGGCCGCCATCGCGCAGCCCAGCACCGTGTCTCAGGTCTCAAAGGGCTTATCGCCCGGCAGGCGAAGAAAGTGCCTCCCGAGTAATTTGCGTAATCCGCGTCTCGGTGCCAGGCTGCGGCTGCGGCACCACGCCGCCCTGGTGGCCTTGTATGGGTCATCAGAGGCCCTGCAGAGTGCGCAGCGGTCCTCCCCTTTAATCTGCGCTGCAGATCGCACCCCAACATCGCCTCGGTTACCTCCCCACCAGAAAGTGTAGCGCCCGAGATTGCGTCCACTTCCTCTGCGGGGCGGTAAGCCAAATTTAGCGGCCGGGGCGGTACTTAACCGGCCGGCGGTACTTAACCGGCCGTAACTCGGTTATCAGCCCCCAAATGGGGCGTAACCGAATTTTGCGCCAGGAACAAATATACTTCACAATGAGCATCACCAGATAAGCACTAAAGGATTTCCTTCCTAGATTAAAATTCTTTTCATAAAATACAGCAGATCCCAGGGATACCTTTCAAAAGACAGCCTACTGTAGAAAATGTCATCATTATTTTTGTGCTTAGTGTTTCTTAGATTATTTTGCTGTAGTTCATTTGTACCAGACTGCTGGTGGCTGCTCCACAAAAGCGCTCCAAAAGTCTTTTTATTGTGGGGCCAGGAGGAGCAAGAGTGCTCCACAAAAATACTGCAGCTCGCTGCCGGTCTGTCTCATTCTGCTCCTGGACCTGAACAAAATACTGCAGCTCGCTGCCGGTCTGTCTCACCCTGCTCCTGGACCTGAACAAGAGCAGGCAGCAAGCAGCTGGAGGCTGAAACCAAGTCGGTTTCTTTTCCCCTACAGTCAACAGCAAAGTATAATCAGGGCATTCTGCCTGCTGCTTTTGGCCAACAACCAGTGGCCCACAGACTGCCGTTGCATGACTCTCGGCCTGCAGCAGTGGTTGACTTTCCACCTCCATTTTCGGGCACAAGGCCCTACTAAAGGGAGGGCAGGTGACGGGGGAGCATCGGCCCTATTACAATGGCCTGAAATGAGAAATATAGATGGGTTTGGGTCAAGTCGGGCAGAGCGCACTCCCAAAGGTATTGATTCATACTGGGGTATAGTTACACTGGCGTTAGTAGCACTATCTTGCCCAAGTGGCCATTCTTTATTTGTATGCCTGGACAATGAGTGTCAACAAGCTATTTGACCATGAGGGCCTCACAGCTGAGTCTTCCCGTCGCCTAATGTCCCCTTTTCAGCAGAGGTTACTGAATAACAACCGGGAGATTCCTCAGCCCCTGTTTTCCCTACCGCAGGGACACTCAGCCCAATTGCAGGGCCCCACTGCTGCTCTAGCTGAAATGATTCAACTGAGCACAGACCAGACACTCAACCCCAGACCTTCCTGGTCTCTATGTCTCAGCTGCACACCACGCAGTAGATTTATGGGGTTGAACTCTCAGGGGTGCCCGATAACGTTTAAACCTTAGCCTAAAGGAGGTCTGCTAACAGAACAAAATAGAAAAGGGAAATAATGAGGTGCACCTTCTCCCTCATGCGGACTTCGGGCAGCCAGCAGGTGGAATATGTTTGTAGCATAGCCTCATTTTAGCACCAGAAAGGGTCACTTCAGGAAATTGTGCTCACTGTGAATTGGGGCCGATTTTCCACACTCATAGAGTCATACGGCACAGAAGGAGGCCATTCGGCCCATCAAATCCATGCTGGCTCTCTGTAGAGCAATCCAGTCAGTCCCATTCCTCCGCTCTATCCCCGTAGCCCTGCAAGTTTATTTCCCTCAAGTGCCTATCCAGTCTCCCCTTGAAAACATTGAGTGTCTCCGCTTCCACCACTTCCGTCGGCAGCGAATTCCAGGTCATCACCACTCGCTGCGTAAAAAAGTTTTCCTCACATCCCCTCTGTATCTCTTGCCCAAAACCTTAAATCTGTGTCCACTAGTCCTTGTACCATCAACTAGTGGGAACAGCCTTTCCCCGTCTAGCCTATCCAAACCCGTCATAATCTTGTACACTATCAAATCACCCCTCAACCTCCTTTGCTCTAATGAAAACAAATCCAGCTTCTCCAACCTGTCCTTGTAGCTAAGATCTCCCATCCCCGGAACCATTCTGGTAAATCTCCTCTGCACCCTCTCAAGGACCTTCATATCCTTCCTAAAGTGTGGTGACCAGAACTGGACGCAAAACCCCAGTTGTGGCCTAACCAGTGCTTTATAAAGGTTCAGCATAACTTCTCTACTTTTGTACTCAATACCTCTATTTATGAAGCCCATATGCTTTGTTAACCACTCTCTCATTATGTCCCGCCACCTTCAGGGACCTATGCACATTAACTCCCAGGTCCCTCTGTCCCTGCACACTCTTTAAAACTGTGCCATTAAGTGTATATTGCCTCTCCCTGTTCCTTCTGCCAAAATGCATCACCTCACACTTCTCTGTATTAAATTCCATCTGCCACTCATCTGCCCATTCTGCTAGCCTTTCTATGTCCTGTTGCAGTCGATTGATATCATCATCACTGTTTGCCACACCCCCAAGTTTGGTGTCATCGGCAAATTTAGAAATTCTACTCTGTATTCCAATATCCAGGTCATTTATATATATATCAAAAAAAGCAGTGGCCCCAGCACTGACCCTTGGGGAACACCACTGTCTACCATCCTCCAGTCTGAAAAACAGCCATTTACCACAACTCGCTGTTTTCTGTCCTTAAGCCAATTCCTTATCCAAGCTGCCACTGACCCACCTATTCTATGAGCCTCAATCTTGTTAACCAGCCTTCTATGTGGTTCTTTGTCAAACACCTTCCGAAAATCCATGTAGACAACATCCATTGCATTCCCTTCATCAATCCTCTCTGTTACTTCATCAAAAAACTCCACCCACTTGTTACAAGTTTCTGCATCAACAGTGGAGCCTTGTAAAATTTACTCATATCTTTTCATTTAGCTTTAAATTGTAGTTGGGAAGAGCACTGGGATTTTTTAAATGGGAGCTATGATTGCTGTATTTATTTAGTTTTTCTTTGTGCTTTTAGATGGAGCGACTATAGATAGAGCAAATATACAATTATGTCTGGAGGCATTACATGCTAATAGTGCAGAAATTTTCTCTAATCTATGTGATATTTGATTTTATGTTGATGCATAATGTTTCCCAAAAAGAGAGGGTGGGGGTGGTGGGGTGCGGTGGTCAGCTCCAATGTAAATTCCAATCGGCTTTGTCTTGAACCTAGATAAAAAGAAGAAAGACTTGCGTTTCTATAGCGCCTGTCATAACCTCAGGACGTCCCAAAGCACTTCAGAGCCAATGAAGTACTTTTTGAAGTGTAGTCACTGTTGTAATGTAGGAAATGCAGCAGCCAATTTGTGCACAAACAGCAATGTGATAATGACCAGATCATCTGTTTTAGTGATGTTGGTTGAGGGAGAAATATTGGCAAGGACACCAAGCAGAATTCAACTGTTCTTCTTCGAAATAGTGCCATGAGATCTATTACCTTCACCTGAGAGGACAGGCGGGGCCTCAGTTTAACGTCTCATCTGAAAGACGGCATCTGTGACAGTGCAGCACTCCCTCAGTACAGCACTGGAGTGTCAGCCTAGATTTTGTGCTGAAGTCTCTGGAGTGGGACTCGAGCTCACAACCTCCTGACTCGGAGGCGAGAGTGCTACCAACGGAGCCTAACATAATTATTTCATCAGACAGGCCAGGGAGTTATTTTTCACTTCCCATCTACTCAGGGTTATGATGTTAATTAATATTGTTACGAGGCTATTGTAAAATAATCTGGTTTTTTTAAAGGTACTTGCCTAATGTGAAAGATCAGCCTTTGATCTAAGGTATAAGAAGCTGCCTGGATCAGGTATATTTACTTAAGTCTTTAGGTAGTTAACAGGCAGTTAAGAGGATTATCCCCATTTTTCCAATAGAGGCGCGGGCTTCCTGACGTCGGGAAACCCCGCCAGGGTCACCGAGGCAAGCAGTGGATCTGCGGGGGTGAGAGGGGTCCAAAAGTGCGCTGTGAAGGTAAGTGATGGGTGCAAGTGTGGAGAGGTAAGTATGTGAGGTGAGTGGAAAGTGATAGAAAATGCTTACTTACCTTTGTTTCTTCCTGCAGGCTTCAACAGCTGGGGATGCGGAGAGTCTCCCCTCTCACCGACAGAGATGACCGATGGCTGCTGCATTCTCCAATGCAACAACCATCTAATTTCTGCAAAAGAAAGAGGTTTGATGAGTCTTGAATACAAGGACTCATCAAACAACATAGAATGTCAGTGTTTGACAGCTTCACAGAGCTGTCAAACGATGACAATTCATCTGTCATAAACAACACTGGGCGGGCTTAACAAGGTCAATCAAGGGAAAATAGCATGGGTTGGCCACAAGTCGATGGAGGCGGGACAACGACCCGACAAGCAGCAGTCCCGCCGCCAACGCGCCCCCATTGGCAAAATCGCCCCCCGATGAACCGAATAGCCTCCTTCTATGCTGTAATATTCTATGATTCTAGTACAGTGGGCATCCCATGCACCTTTCTGGTGTAACTTGAGAAATGGGCTGCACAGAGTGATCTTAAATGAAGTGCTTCTAAACAGAGAGCTAAAGTTGTGAATTTGGAGAGAATGGGAATTCCCTGCAGAGGGGGAAGGAGGAGAGAGTGAAAGGCGCGGCTGGAGATAAAGGTAGGCCCGAGAGCCCAGCGGGAGCGTGAGCGTCAGGGAGCGATGTAAAAAAAACTAAAGTGACATCAGCACAAGGGAAGGGACTAATTGGTGAGTAGCTGGTGATTGTTTTTTCTTAAGTCTTGAGTTTATTTAGTCTTGAGCTAACTGTTAAGTTACTTAATAGTCTATTAAATAGAGGCATGGCAGGGCACCTCCGTCCTGTGGAATGCACATCTTGTGCCATGTGGGAACTCCAGGATGCTTCCCGTGTCCTGGACAACCACATGTTCAGGAAGTGTCGTCAGCTGGAGGAGCTCGAGCTCTGGGTTTCGGAGCTTGAGCAACAGCTGGCGTCACTGTGGTGCATCCATGAGGCTGAGAGCTACGTGGATAGCACGTTTCAAGTCGTGATCACCCGGCAGTGTAAGAGTGTACAGGCAGAGAGGGAATGACCACCAGCCAGACAAAGAGGACCAGGCAGGTAGTGCAGGAGTCCCCTGAGTGCATCTCACTCTCTAACCAGTATTCAGTACTAAATACGGGTGAGGGAGATGGTTCCTCTGGGGAATACAGCCAGAGCTAAGTCCACGGCACCATGGGTGGCTCAGCTGTACAGGGTGGGAGGAGGAAGATCAGGAAAGCAATAGTGATCGGGGATTCGATAGTTAGGGGAACAGACAGGTGTTTCTTTGGCAACAGACGTGATTCCAGGATGGTATGTTGCCTTCCTGGTGCCAGGGTCAAGGATGTCACTGAGCGGCTGCAGAACATTCTGAGAGGGGAGGGAGAACAGCCAGAGGTCATGGTCCATATCGGTATCAACGACATAGGTAGAAAGCGGGATGAGGTCCTGCAGGCAGATTTTAAGGAGCTAGGAAAGAGATTAAAAAGCAGGACCTCAAAGGTAGTAATCTCTAGATTACTCCCGGTGCCATGAGGTAGTGAGTATAGAAATAGGAGAATAGAGCAGCTGAATGCGTGGCTGGAGAAATAGTGCAGGAGGGAGGACTTCAGATTCCTGGGACATTGGGACCGGTTCTGGGGGAGGTGGGACCTGTACAGACTGGACGGGTTGCACCGTAACAGGGCCGGTACCAATATCCTCGCGGGGAGGGCGGAGGGTGAGGGGGTGTTGCTAGTGCTGTTGGGGAGGGTTTAAACTAATTTGGCAGGGGGATGGGGACGAGGATGTAGCATTAGAAAGGAGAAACAAGGTGCACAAGGGATTGGGAGAGACAGATAGCACTAGAGTAAGAAATAGTAAGGTATTAGGTGGGGTCAGACTAAAAGAGAATACAAGAAGGTCTGAGATAGGTTTACAGTGCATGTGTGTAAATGCACGAAGCGTGGTAAATAAGGTTGGTGAGCTGCAGGCGCAAATAGCCACATGAGAATATGATGTCGTGGCGATAACGGAGACCTGGCTCAAAGAACGGCGGGATTGGGTTTTAAATATTCCTGGATATCAGGTGTTCAGGAAAGATAGGGAAGGAAGGAAAGGAGGTGGGGTGGCAGTATTGATTAAGGAGAATATTACAGTGCTGGAGAGAGAGGATGTCCTGAAGGGGTCAAGGACAGAATCCATTTGGTTAGAGTTAAGAAACAATAGAGGTGCCATTACACTACTAGGTGTATTCTATAGGCCACCAACTAGTGGGAAGGATATAGAGGAGCAAATTTGTAGGGAAATTACAGAGAGGTGCAAGAACTATAGAATAGTGATAATCAGGGACTTCAACTATCCTAATATAGATTGGGATAATAGTGTAAAGGACAGAGAGGGGGAAGAATTTCTGAAGTGTGTTCAGGAGAACTTTCTTGATCAATACCTTTCCGGCCCAACAAGGAAGGAGGCATTGCTGGATTGGTTCTGGGGAATGAGGTAGGTCAAGTAGAGCAAGTGTCAGTAGGGGAACATTTAGGGAACAGTGATCATACTATCATAAGGTTTAGATTAGCTATGGAAAAGGACAGGGAGCAATCTAGAGTAAAAATACTTAATTGGAGGAGAGCCAATTTCAGTGGGTTGAGAATGGATCTAGCCTGGGCAAATTGAAATCAAAGATTGGCAGGCAAAACTGTAATCGAACAATGGGCTGCCTTTAAAGAAGAGACAGTTCGGGTACAGTCGAGGTACATTCCCACGAGGGGGAAAGATAGGCCAACCAAAGCCAGAGCTCCCTGGATGACAAAAGATACAGAGAGTAAGATGAAGCAGAAAAAGGGGGCATAAGACAGATGTCAGGTTGAGAATACAAGTGAGAACCAGGCTGAATATAGAAAGTTTAGAGGGGAAGTGAAAAAGGAGATAAGAGGGGCAAAGAGAGAGTATGAGAATAGATTGGCAGCTAACGTAACAGGGAATCCAAAAGTCTTCTCTAGGCATATAAATAATAAATGTGTAGTAAAAGGAGGGGAGGGAATGATTGGGACCAAAAACTAAATGATTACTTTGCATCTGTCTTTACCGAGGAAGAAGATGCTGCCAAAGTCATCATGAAAGAGGAGGTAGTTGAGATACGGGATGGGATAAAAATTGATAAAGAGGAGGTACTAGAAAGGCTGGCTGTGCTTAAAAGTAGATAAGTCACCAGGACCGGATGGGATGCATCCTAGGATGCTGAGGGCGGTAAAGGTGGACATTGCGGAGGTAATCTTCCAATCCTCCTTAGTTACAGGGGTGGTGCCAGAGGACTGGAGAAATGCAAATGTTACACCCTTGTTCAAAAAAGAGTGTAAGGATAAACTCAACAATGACAGACCAGTCAGTTTAACCTCGGTAGTGGGGAAGCTTTTATAAACGATAATCCAGGACCAAATTAACAGTCACTCGGACAAGTGTGGATTAATTAAGGAAAGCCAGCACGGATTTGTTAAAGGCAAATCGTGCTTAACTAACTTGATTGAGTTTTTTGATGAGGTAACAGAGAGGGTTGATGAGGGCAATGCAGTTAACGTGGTGTACATGGACTTCCAAAAGGCATTTGCTAAAGTGCCACATAATAGGCTTACCAGCAAAGTTGAAGCCCATGGAATAAAAGGGACAGTGGCAGCATGGATATAAAATTGGCTAAATGACAGGAAACAGAGAGTAGTGGTGAATGGTTGTTTTTCAGACTGGAAGAAGGTATACAGTGGTGTTCCCCAGGGGTCGGTACTAGGACCACTACTTTTCTTGATATATATTAATGACTTGGACTTGGGTGTACAGGGCACAATTTCAAAATTTGCAGATGACACAAAACTTGGAAGTCTAGTGAACAGTGGGGAGGATAGTGATAGACTTCAGGAGGACATAGACAGGCTGGTGAAATGGGCGGACACGTAGCAGATGAAATTTAACGCAGAAAAGTGCGAAGTAATACATTTTGGTAGGAAGAACGAGGAGAGGCAATATAAACTAAAGGGTACAATTCTCAAGGGGGTGCATGAACAGGGAGACCTGAAGTATATGTGCACAAATCGTTGAAGGTGGCAGGGCAGGTTGAGAAAACAGTTAAAAAAGCATACAGGATCCTAGGCTTCATAAATAGAGGCTTAGAGTACAAAAGCAAGGAAATTATGCTGAACCTTTATAAAACACTGGTTCGACCTCAACTGGAGTATTGTATCCAATTCTGGGCACCACACTTTAGGAAGGATGTGAAGGCCTTAGAGAGGGTGCAGAAAATATTTACAAGAATATTTCCAGGGATGATGGACTTCAGTTACGTGGATAGACTAGAGAAGCTGGGTTTGTTCTCCTTGGAGCAGAGAAGGTTGAGAGGAGATTTGATAGAGGTGTTCAAAATCATGAGGGGTCTAGAGAGAGTAGATAGAGAGAAACTGTTCCCATTGGTGGAAAGGTCGAGAACCAGAGAACACAGATTTAAGGTGATTGGCAGAAGAACCAAAGGCGACATGAGGAAAAACCTTTTTACGCAGCAAGTGGTTAGGATCTGGAATGCACTGCCTGAAAGGGTGGTGTGGGCAGATTCAATCGTGGCTTTCAAAAGGGAATTGGATAAACACCTGAAGGAAAAATATTTGCAGGGCTACGGGGAAAGGGCGGGGGAGTGGGACTAGCTGAATTGCTCTTGCAGAGAGCTGGCACAGGCTCGATGGGCCGAGTGGCCTCCTTCTGTGCTGTAACCATTCTATGATTCTATGTTACTGCTGATGTATATTAACCCATTCAATCCACTCACAAGGATTCTAAGTTTTGGAACATTAGATTCAGGCACCTGCCCATGGACACTGCTTTATTGCTGTGAGCATTAAAGAGTTTTGGGAGAAGGTCAAATTGTAACACTATTTTAAACAAACACTGACCGGGTTGTGTTCAGTTTGTTTGAACTATGGGGGTAATGTTAGCCTAAGCCACCTGGTGGAAAGCTGACGGGCTTGAGTCTGATACACCCTGCCCGATTTCCTTTGAGATCAATGGAGGACCTGATCCCATTAGTTTCCTGTCGATGGGTTAGGTTAACATAAAGTTTTGTTCTTGTATCTTAATCAAAACTCTCCAATAGTTTCATCAAAAAATGTTACCATGTAGTAAGAAAATGAATACTAAAATTACTTTTGAAAATACCAAGTAGCTAATGTTATCATTATTATGACAAGAACATAATTGTAAACAAAGCACTATGGAGTGTCAATGGAACAAAGCAGGTGTTAGTAGCTATTTCCCATAAAGTACAAGATTTCCGTTCATGTTTGTAGATTAAATTCAGAGAGGAAATGTGGTTGTAGTAACAGTAATTTCATCAACTTTGACGTAATGTTGAGCAATATGCAACTTATTCCTAAACAGTCTTGCCACATGGGTGCGTACAATGCAATATCACTTCTACAAATTATATACAGAAAGTAACAGATGGCTGCCTGTGTGCTATAGGACTGTATCACAATAGATAGGAATAAAACCTAGCAAATGCAATCCCACGGATCTGGCCAATGGAGGATGAAATATTAAACACCGTATTAAACACCACAGAGTGATAAAGGAGAACAAGGAGGGATAATGTACTAT
Organism: Squalus acanthias; assembly: GCA_030390025.1. NCBI lineage: Eukaryota > Metazoa > Chordata > Chondrichthyes > Squaliformes > Squalidae > Squalus > Squalus acanthias. The sequence continues at coordinate 61,690,722 of CM059439.1, forward strand.
GGTCACAGTCACAGAGGATGTCGTTTGTGATATAACAGAGATACAATAGGACATGTGCCTTTACACTAGAGCTCACACCTTCACAGTAACAATGATGAAGCCCACACTTGGCACCCTGAAATTGTGCTTTCAATGTTTAGATTTCCTAGGTGGCAGATCACAATGCACCCTAATAAATTGTGTGAATACTTTGTTGCTTGTTGCATCCTATAGAATGTGAAAACCTTGCAGAGTACTATGGGAGAGATGTCTGATGAGGATTGACAACCATGAATTCTTCTCACCACTTTGCGTGAAACTGGGAGCAGTTTACTTTGTGTCGTAACTCTACAAGGAACTGAACTGAGCTTCCCCTTGTAAGAATAAAAATATATGTTTTGTATGTGTGATGGACTCGAGATTATTAATATAAGATAAAGATAAATTTGATGTGTATAGATCTCCCCTGGGTAAGGCAACGGCGCGAAACTTGACAAAGGAAACCTGCATAACAGGATGACCCCCCACAGAGAGACCATCGAAACTCACCATCGAAACTCACCATCGAAACTCAAGAGCCACTAAAAGGTGTCAACAAACAATTAACTTAAGCAAGAAATGGCCCCAGCCACTGCAGACAGACACATGTTCAAAGGAAGGCCAATCAAGAACTGCCAGAATCTAAGACCCAATCGTGGCGTCTTAAGAATTTAAACTAGAAGACAATGGCTTTTAAAAAGATATAAAAACAAGGAACCAAAGGCTCTCTCTCTCGACGACCATGCGGAAGAACAAGAAGCCCTCACTCTACAGACCAGACCAAGAAGCAAGGAAAAAGGCCGCGTGCATTGCCTAACTCAGGGAAGTACTAGTCTGTGTAAATCTAACCCATTACCTACGAGTTGTAATCGAGTAGAGTCATAGGATACCAGTAGGCTATTGTTTTGATGTGCATGAGTGTGTGTGTTTAATAAACTTGCATGAGTTTGTGTGTTTAATAAACTTATTCCAAATTGTTTCAAAAGAATTGGTCTTGCTGTCAATTTAATGCCAGTCGAAATACAAAGCTTACAAAATTGGGGGCTTGTCCGGGATCTGGCGAGACAGCTTTAGATCATTCTTTTAAACAATTGGAAATTTCGGGAGTTGCGATTCTAACCTGTGGTGCGAAGTATAAAAGTAAATTCAAAAGACACAGGATGAAGGGATCGGGGACATACAAAAAGCCAGCAAAAGACGTAGCTGTAGCCTACCATGATAAAATATACGAAAAGGTGTCCATAAGGGACTTACAAGAGTTACGGGCACGATGCATCTGTAAGGGCCAACATGCGTCCTTTGGGGAGCTCGTGGCATTTATCCCGGAGAGGGTAGATGAGGGAAAGCTAAGGCCCAAGCAGGCAAACGGTCTCTTGGCATTCAGGGCATATTACTGTGCTCGGAGAGATGAGGAATTAATGAGGCAGGATGCAAAAGAGATTCGAGATTTAAAGGGAGAGATACAAGATTTAAAAGAACCAAAAGTCAAAGAGATTCAACTAAAAGAAAAAGAGATTCAAAGTATGAAAGAACAGAAAGAAGAAGGCAGTTAAAGGAGGGAGAAATCCAGCATTTGAGACAAGAAATCGATCGATTAGGCCACAGTATCAGGCAACTAGAAAGAGGAGCCGAGCAGGCCGCTTCGTTACTACAGCAACAAAGCCTCTCAAATTTCAATGCAGGAGCAGCAGTTGCAGCAGCAAATGAAACGAGGTTAGAGTTCAAGAAATATAAATTGGAAAACCTGGGGCTCCGGCAGGAAGTAGAAGACGTTAGGGAGACATTAAAGGAAGCAATTAAGAAGCCACATAGGGAGGCAGACCACTCCCAGTGCCACCTAGAAATAGCACGGCTAAAGAGTAAATTAGGGCAGCAACAGGCTCTAGTATCCGCAGTAACACGGGGAGCCATAACAGACAACAGAAGGGGACGAGGGGGAGACAGATTGGGAAGAGGAAGGCAGTCAGTATAATCCCCAGGAGGGCGGTGAAGGATGGGATACCTTGGAGACACAAGGGCCAACCGTAGCAGTAGTGACCACCTCTTTACGGTGTAATGTGCATGGTCACATCTCTAGTAACCATACCGACTCACGGCCCATATCTGGTGTTGACGCCACGGTGTGTAGCCACGAGTTGGGGCCCATTAATGATGGGGATGACCCACTGGTAGTTAATAGGAGGTGGGCAGATTTCAGGAGGGGTCACCCCGAGTTAGAAGAGGGAGACTTAACACGAGTCCTCCTCTTGGCCTGTTCCACTTCTTTAAAGAATAATCTGCCAGACGCGATCCTCCAGCGTGGCACAGCGACCGATGCAGTCGTGACCGAGATCCTAAACCATTTAGGGATCCAAAACTTAAACTTAGTGGCTATGCTTAGTCAGACCAAACAGCGCCCAGATGAGACCCCTAGTGCCTTCAGTAATCGCCTGTACGATATCTATGAACGTCCCCAGAACCAGGCACCCGCAAATACTGCAGCAGGAAAGAATCAGGAACAATTCAAAATGATGTTCCTGACCCAACTCCACTCTTTAGTTAAAGCCACCCTGGGCATAGCCGTGAGGCCCACCGATCAGTGGACAGATATAGAGACTAACGTTCAAAGAGCTTGGGAGATGGTAAGAGACCAGTTAAAGGTAAAGTCACCACCCACCACAAAGAAACCAGTGTCAGCGGTGGAGGGATCTAGGTGCTACCCCTTTAGGGGGCAGTGCTTTAATTGTAAGAAGGAAGGTCACCTAGCAAAACACTGCAGGAGACCCAGACAGGCACGGGACCATGATGCAATGCATAGATACCTCCCAAGGGATGAACCCAAACCCTCTGGGATGGAACAACAATTGGCTCAGTTAGTTACCCTTCTAAAAAAGGACGAATCCAAGCCCTCTGGGACGGATCAACGATTGGACCAGTTGATAACCCTCATGAAAGCCCAAATTGTCACGGGGGGATGCAAAATCATTTACGCAATCGCCAATGCATACCCATTGGGAATGCAAAATCCTATTGTCAATGCACACCCATTGGAGGGACCCCTCCAAGGATCCACCTATGACAGGGTTTGGCCCCCAAAGATTGGTCGGAAGTGGGGTTCCGATGTGATGGTAGCGGGAGTCCTTGTTGTCTTAAAAGGGGGTCAGCAGCAGATTATGCTTATAGACACTGGCTCAGCCGTTACCATCATCCACACCCCATACCCTGAATGGCATGCAGCGGCGGGCAAGGGTTCTACGGCCCTTAAAGGGTTTAATGGTGATACAACCACCGCATATACAGGGAAGGCCTCTGAACTTCAGTTGGGAGGCCTCACCTGCAAGGTCCCAGCACCGATGCTGCTGACCACCCCCGACGGAAGGGGAATTTTAGGGACTGATGTGTTGGATCAGTATGGCGCGGTAATAGATTACAATCGGGACTGTGTTTGGATGGGATTGAGAAATAATGCAAAAGTGATAGAAATTTCAGATGCTCACTCTGTTTTTGCTATTAAAAAGCTATCCGAGTATGACCCTCCGGGGAGCGAAAATTAAGCTGTGGCAAAAATAATTCAGGAACACCTAGCGGTGTTTGCCACGTGCAAGCACGATTGTGGAAAAATGGCAGGCGAAGAGTCTATTGAGGGACCCCCCTACTCATTCACTAAACAGTACCCCATCCCAAGGGAGAGTCACCCTTACATCCGAGACACCATAAAATCCCTAATCGAGCAGGATGTTGTTAGGACAGGCACTTTCACAACCAGTTCACCCACCTGGTCGGTTAAAAAGCCTGATAGCAGCTGGCGACTGACTATTGATTACAGGAAGTTAATTTCTGTAATGCCAGCCTGCTCACCAGTAGTAAGAGAAGCTCCCACCATATTATCTCAAATTCCTGCTGGTTCCAAGTACTACTCGACCCTCGACATCGCCAATGGATTCTGGAGTATCCCTGTTAAAAGGGAGGACCAGTACAAATTCGCGTTCACATTTGAGGACCAGAGCTACACCTGGACATGCCTGCCTCAGGGGTTCCACAATGCCCCCATGATCTTCCACAAAAGAATGCTGCAGTTTTAAAAGACTTTTCCCGCCCTACCTGCTTGCTACAGTACATAGACGATCTACTGCTGGCAACCGATAACATGGAGGAGCATCTGTCCCTTTTGCACGAACTTTTGACATTGTTGGCTCAGGCGGGACTAAAGGTAAATCCCCGTAAGGCTCAGTTGGTAAAAGAACGGGTCACCTTTCTGGGAGTGTCCATTTCTCCAGCGGGATCGTTCCCCGACTCCCACAAGGTGGAGATAATACGGCGACTACCATTACCCACTTCCAAAACAGCCCTACGATCATTCTTGGATTTGGTGGGGTATCAAAGGAACTTTATCCCAGGCTTTGCAGAGTGCGCAAAGCTCCTGTATGATTTGATAAAACTGCAGGGTGATGACCTACGCCCGGCATGGACTGATGCTCACACCCAGTCCGTGACCAAATTAAAAACTGCAGTGATACAGGCCGCATGTCTGATTCCTCCGGATCCCACGCAGCCCTTCCATTTGGAGGTCGGGGCCACAGAACAAAGCCTCGCCGCAGTTCTGTGCCAAACGCGAGCTAATCGACTACAGCGCATTGCATATGCGTCTCGAATCCTGCAGGGGGCAGAAAAGACGTATACCGCGTGCGAGCGCCACCTGCTGGCCGTCTTCTGGGCGGTACATCATTTGACCTTTATTTCAGGGCTACAAGCGACCATCCTTCACAGCGCTCACACGCCTCTGAACCTACTGATGAAACCTGGAGATTCGCTAGTTTCCTCGCAGCGCCTCAGCAAATGGACATTGGAATTTATGGAAAGAGACATTGGTATAATTTCCAAACCCACCACATTGCTGCCACAAGTTCTGGTTTATGAGGGGGAACCGCCTGATTAACTTTGAGACCCATCCTGTGCAGAAAGAGCCCTTATAGGGAGCCCCAGATGTCTACATCGATGGGTCCTCATATCACATCGAGGGATCCCCCCACACCGGGTATGCTGTGGTATTGCCAGAGAGAACCATCCAGCGATGATGCAACCGACAGTGCTCACAATATGCAGAAATCGCCGCACTTCTAACCGCCGTGAAAGAAACCTTAGATCGACCCGTGAATATTTGGTCCGATAGTGCCTATGCTATAAACACCATGCTCTCCTTGCCCCATACCACAAAAATGACTACCGTACAATAGACGGTAAGGCCCTGGTCCATGGGCCCTGGTTACGCCTGCTCTGGTCATACCTTAAACAGCGATCCCAGCCCTGCTTCATAGGAAAGGTAGCAGCCCACAGAAAAGGGGGTCCACATAGTGAGGGAAATTCCAGAGCAGCCAAGGACACTGCGATTGATGGGGAGATAGAGGATATAGTTGTTGAGCCCTGCAATGCTGTTAGCAAGGGCTCCCCAACAGATCACCTAGATTTAAAATCCCTGCAGCAGCAATACTGGCCAGAAGCCATTGTAAGCGCCTGGCACGAGGAAGGCAGACCCCTTCCTCAACCGACAGCCTGGGCCCCCAATACCATACTAGCCACTGCCCCTGACTCAGTGGAGCAGTTGCTGATGTTCAAAAGAAAGTGTGGTGTGTGTTCCACCAGAGGTGGGTCAGGAACTGCTCTCCCTCTTTCACTCCCACCCCACAGCAGGGCACTATTCGGCCCTGATAACCTTCTATAAGGCAGCATCCACAGCTTGGTGGCCTTCCATGAGGGAAACAATCAACCTATATGTGGCACGATGCTTACCGTGCCTGCAGCACAATCCTCCCACATGCACTAACCGAGCCTTGCTTCAAAGCGTACCCCCACCTCAAGGGCCATGGACTCACCTCCAGACAGACTTCATTGGGCCACTTCCACAGGTGCAGGGCGATTTTCAGCATGCCCTAGTGGTGGTGGATCAATTCACTAAATGGATCGAAGCATTCCCCTGCCGCTCCAACACCACAATCACGGCAGCCAAAACACTATTAAATCACGTGTTTTGTAGGTGGGGAGTACCGGTACAAGTGGACAGTGATCAAGGTTCGCACTTTACCGGTAAGATTTTTACCCACCTGCAGGAAATGTTGGGGATAAAACACAAACTACATATTGCTCACCACCCCCAGTCATCCGGAGCGGTCGAAAGGGGGAACAGGACCCTCAAGTTAATGTTAAAAAAATTGTGTGCGGACCACCCCACTCAATGGGCTAACATGCTGCCAATGTGTTTAATGGCAATGAGGTCCACACCTCATAAAACAACAGGAGTCTCCCCATATCAGGCCATGACGGGGAGACTCATGAGAACGCCAGGCCAGCTAACACTAACGGGGATCAGCCACTTGACAATGGAACCATGTCGTTCCAAGTGGCTGGAACAAGTGGTAGATCACACCGATCAGATGAATCGATTTGTAGCCACGAAATTGGGGAAGTCAAAGAGACAAATTAAAAAGTACTTTGACAAGAAAGTACGTCCCTTTGAGAATCAGGTGGGGGACACCCTAATGATTCCAAATTATGGGAAAAAGAAGCCTGCCTTTGAGCCCAGGTGGTGGGGACCGCATACGATTATAGACCGATTGAACCCCGCGGTTTTTTTGATTCAGTTACCGGGGAAAAAGGGCGTTAAGTACAAGAAATGGTATATTAATCAGTTAAAAACTGTCAAAGAGTAAATACTACACTGATCTTGTTTTCCACAGGACCATGATACGGATACAGATGACACAGAACAATGCCATAAACAGCAGAGCTATACAAAAGCTAGGAGCCAGCCCATGGTGGGAAACAATGTATAATGTAGGACAACACCCCTGGCTCAGAACCCTCTCAATGCTTATGATACTGATACAAGCCATAATTGTGGTGGGGATCATCATGATCTGCTACCTGAGAAAACTCCTTAGGAAACCATATGCGAGCCCTGAGGAGATAAACAAAATGGGGGGTCAATAAGGATATTTCCCCTTCAAGGCAGGGAATCTGTAAGAATAAAAATATATGTTTTGTATGTGTGATGGACTCGAGACTATTAATATAAGATAAAGATAAATTTGATGTGTATAGATCTCCCCTGGGTAAGGCAACGGCGCAAAACTTGACAAAGGAAACCTGCATAACAGGATAACCCCCCACAGAGACACCATCGAAACTCACCATCGAAACTTACCATCGAAACTCAAGAGCCATTAAAAGGTGTCAACAAACAATTAACTTAAGCAAGAAATGGCCCCAGCCACTGCAGACAGACACATGTTCAAAGGAAGGCCAATCAAGAACTGGCGGAATCTAAGACCCAATCGTGGCGTCTTAAGAATTTAAATTAGAAGACAATGGACTTTAAAAAGATATAAAAACAAGGAACCAAAGGCTCTCTCTCTCGACGACCATGCGGAAGAACAAGAATCCCTCACTCTACAGACCAGACCAAGAAGCAAGGAAAAAGGCCGCGTGCATTGCCTAACTCAGGGAAGAACTAGTCTGTGTAAATCTAACCCATTACTTTACGAGTTGTAATCGAGTAGAGTCATAGGATACCAGTAGGCTATTGTTTTGATGTGCATGAGTTTGTGTGTTTAATAAACTTATTCCGAATTGCTTCAAAAGAATTGGTCTTGCTGTCAATTTAATGCCAGTCGAAATACAAAGCTTACACCCTCCCCTAATTAATTTCATGTAGGAGCCTTGCAGCCATCAGAAATAGGAGGTCTTAATCCCATATGTCTGGAATGAATTGAAACTCATGCCATAGAACAGAAAGGACATGGATTAACCCACTGCAGGACCCAGACCCCTGAAATTAACTTTACAAGTTGTTGGTAAAATGCTTACATACAACAGGATATTGCAATAGAAGAGCGAGTTTCTGTGAGTTTTAAAAGGGCGATGAGTATCTGTGACCACTTCCCTCTCCCACCCACCAAAAGCTTTCAAAGAACATTGGGTAAGAGAATGAAATCTTATCTTTTTTATGAGCTGTGCAAGAAAGGATGATGACACAATGTGAACATAACATAGAACATTCTGAGGAAAAGCACATTCTGTCCTACATTTTAATTATTGATTTCAAAAGTAATAGTCAATATTAGTGGAAAAATTGTGTTTACAAGTTATTGAATTTAGGATTAAAGAAAAAATAATTTTAAATAAGAAGATATGAGATTTTGAACAAAAATAAATTCTTGTGATTAGGATAAATTTGAGGGGTGGAACTTGGGGTTTTAATGTAGTGAGATGGAGACACACATGTAAACTGCTGTTATTCCAGTGTAACACGGTAAACATCTATCCTCCAGCAGGCTGTACTGCCTGAGAATTTTGGCTTCCTAGATTTGTTGGAGACATGTAGTAGGGAGTATTGGTGTCCGATGACACCTCTTCTGGATGTGCCCCAGAGTAACAGGTTTTGGAAAGCAGTGGTTGGCTTTCTTCATTCTATCCCAGGTATACACATCCATGCCATTTGAACAGCAACATTTGTGGCCATTCCTGAAATAGATCACGATAGCAAAATACTGCGAATGCTGGAAATCCGAAATAACAACAGAAAACGCTGGGAAAACTCAGCAGGCCAGGCAGCATCCGTGGAGAGAGAAACAGAGTTAACGTTTCAGGTCGAAGACCTTTCGTCAGAACTGGAAAAAAACAGGAAATGAAATAGATTTAAAGCAAGGATAAAGCTGGGAAAAGGGGGAGGGGATGAAAGAACAAAAGGAGAGATTAAGAGACATTGAGAGACATTAAGAGATGATCAAGGCAAGAGGAGGTGTTGATGTAACAGGTTGAGGCTAAATGAAGTGTGAAATGCACTGGCAGAATGAAGGACAGCTGCCAGCTTCTGGGAGGGAAATAAAAGAGGGGGGGGCAAACAAAAGGGTGGATGAAAAAATAAAATATAAATGTGATAGGGGCCGAGCTTATGATCTAAAATTGTTGAAATCGATATTGAGTCCAGAGGGCTGTAGGGTGCCTAAACGAAAGATGAGGTGCTGTTCCTCGAGCTTACGCTGAGCTTCCGTGGAACAGTGTAAGAGGCCGAGGACGGTGAGGTCAGAGTGGGAGTGGAGCGGAAATTAAAGTGACAGGCCACCGGGAGCTCGGGGTCCCCCTTACGGACTGAATGGAGGTGTTCCGCAAAGCGGTCAACCAATCTGCGTTTGGTCTCCCCAATGTAGAGGAGACCACATCGTGAGCAGCGAATACAGTATACTAGATTGCAAGAAGTACAAGTAAATCGCTGTTTCACCTGGAAGGGGTGTTTGGGGCCCTGGACAGTGGGAAGAGGGGAGGTATAAGGGCATGTGTTGCATCTCCTGTGCTTGCATGGGAAGGTGCCAGGTGAAGGGGAAGGGGTGCTGGGGGTGGTAGAGGAGTGGACTAGGGTGTCCTCACCTGTCATCCCACCAGTCTCCACATTCAACGGATCATCCTCCGCCATTTCCGCCACCTCCAGCGTGATCCCACCACCAAACGCATCTTCCCCTCACCTCCCCTTTCAGCATTCCGCAGGGACCGCTCCCTCCGCGACACCCTAGTCCACTCCTTTACCACCCCCAGCACCCCTTCCCCTTCGCCCGGCACCTTCCCGTGCAAGCGCAGGAGATGCAACACCTGCCCTTATACCTCCCCTCTTCCCACTGTCCAGGGCCCCAAACACCCCTTCCAGGTGAAACAGCGATTTACTTGTACTTCCTGCAATTTAGTATACTGTATTCGCTGCTCACGATGTGGTCTCCTCTACATTGGGGAGACCAAACGCAGATTGGGTGACCGCTTTGCGGAACACCTCCATTCAGTCCGTAAGGGGGACCCCGAGCTCCCGGTGGCCTGTCACTTTAATTCTCCTCTCCACTCCCACTCTGACCTCACCGTCCTCGGCCTATTACACTGTTCCACGGAAGCTCAGCGTAAGCTCGAGGAACAGCACCTCATCTTTCGTTTAGGCACACTACAGCCTTCTGGACTCAACATCGAGTTCAACAATTTTAGATCATAACCTCAGCCCCTATCACATTTATATTTTATTTTTCCATCCACCCTTTTGTTTGGCCCCCTCTTTTTTTTTTCCCTCCCAGAAGCTGGCAGCTGTCCTTCATTCTGCCAGCGCATTTCACACTTCCTTTAGCCTCAACCTGTCACATTAACACCTCCTCTTGCCTTGATTATCTCTTAATGTCTCTCGTTGGCCCGAAAATTAGACCTAATGCGGGAGAGTACGCACTGTGTACTCTCGCGTATTAGGTCCCGAAGTGCCGGTTTCTTGCATGCACTGCGCATGCGCGGGAAACCGGCACTTCGGGTATTGCAAAGGGGGCGGTTCCTAAGTGAACCGCGTGCGCGCTACAGGTTGTGCGCACGCAGCACACTTAGTTTTTTTTTCAGGTTTGAACGCGCAGGTAAGTGTTGGATATTTTACACATAAAGAAAGCAGGCGTAAGACCCCCTTTTAACAAGGTAAGTAGTTAATTAAGTATTATTTTAAATTTTTTTCAACAGGTTTATCTTTTTTAGAGACTTTAAAGAAAGGTAAGTTTATTTTTATAACTTTTAAAAAGAATTAAAAATTTTCAAAAATTAAAATTTTTGTTTAAAGTGGTTAATTTATTTAACTATAGTTATTTTATTAATGTGATGGTTTTTTTTAAATTTAATTGAGGTTTAGCTGTTCTTTTGGGGGCTTGTATTCATAGTTTTGACAGCTCTTGCTGTCAAAACTATGAATGAAAGATGGTGTGCTGCCATTGGCTCTAACTGGCCCACGTGATCCCAGAGGTCGCATCGAATTAACTGCGCCTCTGGGACACGCACACACTGCGCGCCAGCACCAGGGAGAGGCCCAGGAACTGAAGTTCGTGTGGGCCAAAACCATAAAGGTAGGCGCGGAGTGCGATATCGCGGGGGATCCTTACCCCCGCGGCAACCATCGAACTCCAATTTCTGGGCCAATGTCTCTTAATCTCTCCTTTTGTTCTTTCATCCCCTCCCCCTTTTCCCAGCTTTATCCTTGCTTTAAATCTATTTCATTTCCTGTTTTTTTCTAGTTCTGATGAAAGGTCTTCGACTTGAAACGTTAACTCTGTTTCTCTCTCCACTGAAATAGATCAGTTGCGTAGCAGGAAGGAGCACCTCCTCAGAGTTCACCAGATGGTGATATGGTTCCTCTACTACTCCTGGATATCAATAGACGCTTGTCTCTTCCTTCCGCATATGCACAACAATTATAAATGTGCCAAATATTAACAATCCAGTAACTCAACCAGAAAATTCCAGGATAATACAAATGCGCAGAAAAGGTTATAATTGAAACATTGCAACTATAGGGTGTGTATTAACGGTAACTGGAACATCATTTTTCACAGTAATTGTTATAAAAACCAGGAAGGAAAGGGGCTGGATAATTTTGTGATGGAATGGATCCAAAGGGGACCATATTAGTATTGCTGTGCTAGAAATGATTAGAAATGGACAGGGCTCAGACGTACACATCTTAGTTTTAATACCACATCACTTGCACCATATTTCAGCTCAGAGAATGTATGTTAGCTCATAAGGTGGTATAGCACCCTGGAGCACCCACGGAATGGTGACACATGGGTTTACAGCCTGAGATCTCGCCTTCCCTCAATATCCTGAATTCTTGGGGGGAAAAATTGGGTTGCTTTGCACCTCCCGTTAGCGCCCCCGGTAATGGGGCGCAAAGCCCCTAGCGCCCGGGCGCGGTGCTGCTAACGCCTCCCGCGAAATTCAGCGGGAGGTTAGCGGCAGCGGTAGCCGGTAGCGCCCCGTGGCGCTGCACCACTGGCAATGACATCACCGCCATGCGCTGCGCCCTGCTTGCGCCCCAGCCGCAAACTTCCCTTGCGCCCCCTGACCTATTGCCAGACGATATGTCCGACCGGTTCAGGGGGCATTTTGGCAGCAGTGGCGGCGCAAATTAAAGGGCAGGTGCCTGGCGGCCATTTTTCTTTTGGCCGGCTGCCAGCACCTGTTCCTTCTTACCTCTGTATGCGGGGTGCTGGCAGCGACCGCTCAGCCCGGCACTCCTCTTGAGTGCCGGGCTGTTTTCCCAGGACCCCGCTTCCCGGTGGTCCAGCAGGGCCTCGGTGCGCGCAGCGCTAGGCCCCTCCCCTTTAATCGGTGAGGAGGCCTTCAATGACGCAGCGCTATGTGCTGCCGCACATGGCGCTGTTGTATGTAGCGCCGCAAAATTCACTGGTAGCGCCCCAAGAAGGAGGGAGAGTGCTTTCGAGTAGCGCCCCGCCTCCTGCTTGGGGCGCTACCACGGAATTTATGGCGCAGGGGCGCTAACTTTTTCGGGGCGCTAAAATTAGCACTCCAAAGGGGGTGCCACTGAATTTTTCCCCCTTAATCTCTACCATGAACAGAGGTTGAGTGCTTCCCACAAAGGGAAGAGAAAATAAGAGGAAGAATCATCATCAGGTCAGTGTCACGCACCTCCTCGTTCCAAGAGGTATTTATTAAACTCAAGGAGATGGCACCACCTCTCTCAGCCATAGTTCGTCGACCACAGAGGAACCAGCATTTAACACTCTCCTGCCCATAGCAATATTATCTTTGGTCATCATATTTAAAACCTCTATAGCTAAGATTTAAATAATATGAACTGATTCCCAAATTACATTGTGTTTTTTTTAAATAAAGCTGTCCATGAATCCACAAGAAAAAAAAAATGACATGGATTTATACAGCACCTTCTTATGTCCTCAGGATGTTCCAAATCACTTTACAACCAATAGATTACTTTTTAAGTGCAGTCATTGTTATATAGACAAAGGTGGCAACCAAATTGTGCACAGCAAGATCAAACTAACAGAAAATGAGTGCATAACCACATAATATATTTTTGGTGGTGTAGGTTGAGGAAGGAATGTTGAACCACACACTGAAAGAGCTTCATGCTATTCTTTGAATAATACGATGAGATCTTTTACCTCCAAATGAGGAAGCTTAGGCCGGAATTTTCTGTACCTGGGCGGGTTGGGTGTGGGCGGTCGGCGTGGTGGGTCGCGACCCTGTTGTTGCTTCCATCCCGCTGAAAAAAATCGACTTTACGATAATGGGGCCTATTAAGCCCGCTCTGCGCGTTACCCGGCCCAATTAAGTGGTGCAGGTCTGATGACGTCATTGATGACACGTTTTCAGCCGGTATATTTAAAGGAGCCATGGCCACATTGCATTTGAAGGTTTATTTAGGAGTGTGCAGGCAGCACACTGGAGGTTTTCATTGCTCCAAACAGATGGAGAGATGGCAGCACAGAGGCAGAGGACTGTACCCAGCTTCTCCGATGACTCCCTCCATATGCTTGTGGAGGGAGTCAGAGCATGCAGGGAGGTCCTCTTCCCTTCCAATCGGCGGAAGAGACCTCCCCAGGAGACAAAAAGAGCCTGGCTCCAAATTGCAGAGGAGGGCATAAGCAGGGATGTCTTCAGGAGGACCTGGGTGCAGTGCCGCAAACGTTTCAATGATCTCATTAGATCAGGTTAGGTGAGTACAAAGCCACACTCAACTTCATCCTGCTGTGCCTCTCATCATATCCCCAACATCCTGCCTTCCCAACCCTACTCCTCCACATCCTTACTCACACCAACATGCCTTGCACATCCACCCATCCCTCTCTCTCTATCTATATTATCACATCCCCATCTTACTAGCCACCCCTCACACTCACCCTCTTCCTAATGTAATCATACCAACTAACAACACGCAAGGAGCCCACTTGGCATTGCCACCCCAATCTATCATAGTCTCCCTCTAAAGATGTAACCCATCCATTCCTTACACTCATTCCATCACGCTCACTCAACCTTCTCTGCTTTCCCTCCTTGCAGGAGAAGACAGCCCACAATAAGAGGGAGAGGGAGAGAACTGGAGGTGGGCCTCCATCATTTGCCACCCTCAACAGCAGAGGAGGCTGTGTTAGAAGTATCGGGAGTGGCCGAGCAGCTGGAAGTGGGAGACGGAGAGAGGAGGACATCTCAGCAACCTAGTGACTGAATTAAATATCATACAGCTACATGGCATACAGCAGTCACTCATATGGGGGCTGATGTCATCAGCCACTAAATAGTCTTCATGTGCATAATGGTATATGCACCCATTCTTGATATGACATATCTAACTCATCTCTTTACTCTCCCACAGGTCCATCAAGAGCCCCCCCCACCGCCCCACCCCCCTACTGTCCAGGAGAAAGAGCAAGATTTCTCCTCAGAGCGGCCTCCAGCCTCTGAGGGCGCAGCGTCACCAAACATGACTGCACCCAGCACCAGCGCAGAGACACACACCACAGTGGGTCCCACGTGAGATAGAGTGGTGTTATCACTGGGTCCGTCATAAGTCACAAGTGAGCAAGAGCAGATGGTGGAGACAGGGACAGCAGTGGGGACTCCTCACCGGAGGGCACAGGACACTCCCAGCTCTACTCAGCTGCATTCAGATGCTGAGCCTCGGGGGCCATCCAGAAAGAGGGCGATCCTGGAGGTGCAGCAAGAAGTGCAGGGGGCTCTGACAGGTTTTGTGACCGCGATGTCTGCAAATGTTCAGAGAATGGAGGAGTCCATCTCCAACATGAGCACCACTGTGTCGCAGATGATGGCGACTGTAGGCTCTTCCATGGATAGGATGGCCACCTGCATTGAGCAGCTAAGGCGCCACTCACAGGAGCACATGGTCTCTATGGAGAATAGATGGCTATCTATGGAGAATAGATGGCTATCTATGGAGAATAGATGGCTATCTATGGAGAATAGATGGCTATCTATGGAGAATAGATGGCTATCTATGGAGAGTAGATGGAAGAGGCTCATACACCTCCTGTCTAGGAGGGATGACAGCATAGACGTGGGTCCTCATGGCCCCACTGATGTGCAGCAAGGTGCCCGCTAGCTCCTTGCCAGCAGGAAAGTGCGGGTGGCCCATGAGAGGAATGACGGTGAGAGGGGAGAGGGAAGTGTGGGCTCCTCTCAAGGTGCTTACACTTCTCCCCCATTGCCTCCCCCTCAGTCAGAGCCCCAGATCCCTCCTCAGACAGCAATGGCCGAGTCTGCCCCTGCACAGTCGCAGCAGGAGAAGACTTTGGCGGGGCCATCAGAGGCTCCAAAACCAGAGGACGTCTGCCAACAGTGTCTAAGCAGTCACAGCAGGGAAGTGAGCAGGCAGCCTCTACCTCTGCTGAAGCCATAGGGGTAGCACCTCGTAGAAGCACGCGGAAGAGAAAGATGACACACAAATAGATTGACAAGGGTAGCCACTTGGGTGTTTTAGTCAATGTTAATGACAAGTTTCCGTTAATGTATTGTCAACCATTAAAATCTTTATTTTTACCACTTTCCCGACTTGAAGACATTTGTATGCACCTTTGGAAGTGGCTTAGTGAGTTGCAGTGAATGGTGAGACATAACGGTACCTCCAGCAATAGTGATCAATGTGAAAGGAATGGGTTGGTCATTGTAGGGATTCTTTATGGTGTTGCTGTGGGGTGGTGCCAACCTGGTGCAGCATGTGGCAGCCATATGGGTGTACTGCATCAAGTGAAATAAATCTGGACATGATGAGGCCATCTCTGGCCTCCCAGGTAGCAATGTGCTCGGTGCTGATGCCCCCTGTCCTGTGCAGGATCAGGTGGTTGTGGAGAAGGTTGGTGGTGTTGTTGTTGGTGCTGCTGGTGTGCCTGGTGTTGCTGGTGTTGGGGCTCATCTTGGTCAGATTCTGAGGACCAAGGTGCGACAGTATAAATGGTACCCATGCTGATGGAATAGATGGCAGGTCAAGAGTTGACAGAAGCAATCTGTCAGTGGTGAGAGAGGTTCTTCCAATGAGGTGACACTGGATGGAGACTTTGCTGGAAACACTTGCAGCCTGCAGAAAGTTAAATCTGTGCTGGCAATGTAGTCAGCAACAGAGTTGGAATAAACGGGTCTTTTTCCGAGTGGCAGGCAGTGACTAGTGGGGTACCGCAGGAATCAGTGCTAGGACCCCAGCTATTCACAATATATATTAATGATCTAGACGAGGGAACTAGATGTAATATCTCCAAGTTTGCAGATGACACAAAGCTGGGTGGGCGTGTGTGCTGTGAGGAGGATGCAGAGAAACTCCAGTATGATTTGGACAGGTTGGGTGATTGGGCAGATGCATTATAATGTGGATAAATGCGAGGTTATCCACTTTGGTGGCAAAAACAGGAAGACAGATTATTATCTGAACGGCAATAGATTGGGAAAAGGGGAAGTGCAACGAGATCTGGAAGTCCTTGTGCACCAGTCACTGAAGGTAAGCATGCAGGTGCAGCAGGCGGTTAAGAAGGCAAATGGTATGTTGGCCTTCATAGCGAGAGGATTCGAGTACAGGAGCAAGGATGTCTTGCTGCAGTTGTACAGGGCCTTGGTGAGACCACACCTTGAGTATTGTGTGCAGTTTTGGTCGCCTTATCTGAGGAAGGATGTTCTTGCCATGGAGGGAGTGCAGCGAAGATTTACCAGACTGATACCTGGGATGGCAGGAATGACGTATGAGGAGAGATTGGGTCGATTAGGCTTATATTCGCTAGAGTTTAGAAGAATGAGAGGGGATCTCATTGAAACTTATAAAATTCTAACAGGACTAGACAGACTAGATGCAGGAAGGATGTTCCCGATGGCGGGGGAGTCCAGAACCAGAGGTCACAGTCTAAGGATAAGGGGTAAGCCATTTAGGACTGAGATGAGGAGGAATTTCTTCACCCAGAGAGTGGTGAACCTGTGGAATTCTCTACCACAGAAGGCAGTTGAGGCCAATTCATTAAATATATTCAAGAAGGAGATAGATATATTTCTTAAGGCTAAAGGGATCAAGGGATATGGGGAGAAAGCAGGGACAGGGTACTGAATTTGGATGATCAGCCATGATCTCATTAAATGGCGGAGCAGGCTCGAGGGGCCGAATGGCCTACTCCTGCTCCTGTCTTCTATGCTTCTGCCTGAGGAAAGTGATCAGCTGTGTGGTCGGTGCTTTTATAGTACATTTGATGCTGTCAAGTAATCAGCTGGATCAATGGCCACTCAACTCCTGCCTCAGGTTGACAGACATGGTTCACGAGCTGCGTGAATCCCGTGGCCATGCAGGGAAATTCGAAAGATAGGGAGAAAAAGGCTCTTAAGGGCTGGATTTTCATAGACCTGTGGAGGCGGGTTTGGAGGCGTGTGGGGGATAAAAATTGCGAAAAGTGGCAGGCGGACCTGATCCTGCCTCCATTCCGCCTCCACGCAATTTTGATAAAATCGTGTGCGGTGTTCCCGACTCCATCCCGCCTCCAAGAGGCGGGAGAGGCCATTAAAGCCCTTAACAAGCCCTAAATTGGCTCTGTAATGCCATTTTGAAACTTTTTAGCTAGTTTAACCCTTTTCCCACGTGAAGCACGCCTAATGTGAAACACGCCAGTGAAACCTGGCGGGAGCACAAGTGGATAGCTGACTATCAGCTGCAGCTCAACCTTTAAATAGGAGATTTGATCAGCCATCATTTGCAGGTGGCAGGACCTTGTTGTCACAGGTCTGGGAGAACTTTTAGAAGGCATAACCACAGCTCTGGAAGTTTGGAGCCTGACACCCATCTCCAGTGTGACCTCCTGGGAAACCCCTCTCACCACCCTCATTGAGCGCTTCCTCAACTGAGACATATACCAGAGGCATGGGAGCCATTTATTTCCTTCCCTCCTGGGCATCCGATGAGGACGAACAACAGCCGCGTCACCAGCAGAACCATGAACAACAGCAGCACCAACAGCAGCAGCAACAGCAGGAGCGCCAAGCTGCTGCTCACCCGCCTGAAGCTGCACAGGCCAGAAGAGGCCAGCCATGGAAGGCCGTCGGCGCAGGAGATACCCCCCAAACAGGGTCTACAGACAGAGGATCAGCTACCTCAACATGTCTGAGCAGCAGTGCCAAATGCGGCTCCGACTTTCGCGAGAGGTAGTGGGTGACATCTGCGCAATGCTGCAACAAGACCTGGAGCCCAGAGGACCAGGTGGACACCCCTTACCAGTGGCCGTCAAAGTCACCACCGCACTCAACTTTTTTGCCTCAGGCTCATTCCAGGGATCAGCAGCAGACATCAGCGGCATCTCCCAGGCGGCCGCACACACTTGCATCACGCAGGTAACCGATGCCCTCTTTGCCATCGCGCACAATCACATCCATTTCACCAAGGATCGAGCAAGTGTTACGGCGTGTGTGGTTGGATTAGCTAATCTGGCAGGCTTTCCAAGGGTGCAGGGCGTCGTTGACTGCACACATGTGGCCCTTAAGGCACCCCATCGCAATCCAGGTATTTTTGTCAACTGTATGGGCTTCCACTCCCTCAACGTTCAGCTGGTGTGTGACCACAAGAAGGAAGTTCTGCATGTTTGTGCCAAGTACCCTGGCAGTTGCCATGACTCCTTCATACTGCGCCAGTCTAGTGTGCCTCCGCTATTCAGTCCGCCAGACCAACTTCACGGATGGCTACTTGGAGACAAGGGCTATCCCCTGAGGACGTGGCTAATGATGCCGTTGAGGAGCCCATCCAACGCAGCTGAGGAGAGCTACAACTCCAGCCACATTTCCACCAGAGCCATAATCGAGCAAACCATCGGTATGCTGAAGATGTGCTTCAGATGCCTGGATAGATCAGGTGGAGCCCTGCAATACTCAGCAGCCAGGGTCTCCAGAATCATCGTGGTTTGCTGTGCACTTCACAACATGGCACAGCGTCGTGGCTTACAAATGCCGGAGGACCAAATGGCTCCTCACATAGCCTCCTCAGATGAGGAGGAGGTGGAGGAGGAGGAGGAGAGAGAGAACGAACAACTTGCAGAGGCCCCTCAACCAGCGGCAGCATTACGCGAGACCATAGCTGCCCGGAATGCAAGGAACGCACTCATCTTGGCCAGATTTGCTTAGCCTAGACAAGCAAGCACTTTTGCCTCGCAGCTTCTTACCAGAGCTACAACAATGGCCCAGACCCAGCGGATCCCTAATAATTTGACCACCATACTGACAATTGCAAGTTATCCTAAGGCCTCACTGTGGAAGTCCCATTAGCGAAATGACAGACGCCACAACTGCAGCTGTAGCCATCAGAGTTTTTATTTACACTTAACACCTGATGGCTTTTTTACATTAAACATCAAATTTCACCCAAGTGACTACCCTTGTGACTATTTGTGCAGTATCTTTCTCTTACGTGTGCTCCTACGTGGTGCTTCCCCTGTGGCTTCAGCAGAAGTGGAGGCCCCCTGCTCACTTTGTTGCTGCTCCTGTCTTGACACCTTTGGCGGGCATCCTCTGGGGTTGCGAACCTGCGAGGGCTCGGCAACAGTCTGCTGCTCCTACGGCTGGGCAGGGGTTGAGACGCCCATCTCACTTGGGTGCGGACTCTGGTGGGGCTCTGACTGAGGACTTGTCAGTGGCATGGAAGTGTGAGCGCTTGGAGAGGAGCCCCCACCTCCTTGTTGTCTGCCACCATCATCCCTCTCATGGGTCAGGTCCACCTCAGCGCTTGCAAGTGGATTTAGAGCACCTTGCTGCACATCAGGGGGGCCATGGAGACCCGTATCTGCACTGGCAGTCTTACTCAGAAGGACTTCCATGAAGGTCTGGTTTCTCTGTTCAATAGATGACTATCGCTCCTCAAGAGATGCCAGTCTATTCTGAACAATGACCATGTTTTCTACACTCTGGCGACTTATCTCCTCCATAGCCGTAGCCATCCTCTCCTCTACTGTAGCCATCCTTTCCACGGAGGTTGCCATCCTTTCCGTGGTGATGCGTTCATGCGCCAATGACTCCACAAAGGCTCTGCTCATGTTCGATATGGACTCCTCCATTCGCTCCACACTCACAGCGACCCTGGAGACAAAACCTGTCAGAGACTCCTGCATCTGTTCCTGGAGTCCCAGCACCGCTGATCTTATGGATGGCCCCAGAGGCAGAGGGTCGACATGCAGCTGAGCCGAGCTAGGAGAGTCCTGTGCCCTCCGACTAGGACTCTCCACTGCTGTCCCTGTCTCCACCATCTGCTGATGCTCACTTGTGAGCTGTGATACACCAGGTGACAACACTACTCTATGTCCCGAGGGTCCCACCGAGGTGTGAGTGTCTGTGCTGGTGCTGGGTGCGCTGAGTTCTGCTGACGCTACACCCTCAGAGGTTGCAGCTTCCTCTGAGGAGTCTGGATGCTCAGGCTCTTCCTCCTGTTTAGTGGGGACGGGTGCTTGCGATGGTCCTGTGGGGGAGTAAAGGAAAGAGTCAGAGATGTGATGCCAAGGTTACATGCACATTGCATATTGCAGATGATCATAAATCCATCTGTTAGAGCTTCAGATTCATTATCAGCGACTCATGCAATGTCAATGAGAGAGATGGAACACTATTCTGTCACCATCTTGCTGTGATGTACCCATCTGTCCGTCCCCCACTTGCGTATCCTTCTCTACTCCCACGATCTCCAGGACCGCATCCTCCCAGGGGGTGAGCTGGACTAATGAGGGTAGCCCTCCTCCTGTCCTGGCTCTTTCCCTTTTATTGTGAGCTCTCTTTTACTGCAATGAGGGAGACAAGTGGAGTTTGAGTGAGATTGAAGGAGTGAGTGTAGAGAATCCATAGCATAGATGCTTAGAAGGAGACAAAGATGGATTGATGTGGCGAGACTAAGGGCCCTCCCTGTGTGTTGTAAGTTGTTTTCAAAGCATGACAGTGATAGGTAGTGTGAGGGCTGCATAGTCGAATAGTAAGGTGAATGTGACCATAGAGGGAGAGGGAATGGGTAAGGGTGCATGGATGTCAGTGTCAAGTGGGATATGGAGGAAGAGGTTGCTAAAGCTGAGTGCTGGTGAGGAGAGGCAATGGGGATCAGATTGAGGGTGAAGGGAAAGTCATACTCACTTTAGCAGTACGTAGAAGGTCATGAAACCTCTTCCTGCACTGGATCCAGGTTCTGCAGGTGAAGGATAAGGAGTTGACCTCCTGGGCGACCTGGACTCACACAGCCTTTGTCTGCTGGGGAGGCTTCTTCCTCCCTGAGGAGGGGAAGAGCACCTCTCTGTTGGCTCTTGCTCCATCCACCAAAGCTTGCAGGGCAACGTCATCGAACCTGGGAGCAGACCTGGGTCATTGGCTGGCCATTCCTGCTGCAGTTGCCTCTAGGATGCAGGTCCAAAAGCTTGGCAGCCTGCAGAAGAAGCAAGGCTTGTTGCAGACCTTAAATGCAGCAGCAATGATGACGTCATCGGAGGCGACTTTCAGACTGGAATAACTAATTGGCCATGGGTTCCCACACGTTGGAACTCAATTGGCCAATTAAGTTAAAATCGCATCATTCATCCACATTAATCTGGAGTCGGGGGGCAACACGAAATGCGGGTGACACGACCCCAACCCGCCCCAGTATCAAAATCCAGCCCTAAGTGTCTGACAACAAGCTGATAATGATTTCAATTAGGTCACCCGTCTCTGCCGGTCGGGTCGCTGCCGCACCCGAGGGAAAGGCGCGCGGGGGCGGGATGACAGCGGGTTCCCGACCCGACTCCGAACGCGCCTGCACGGACCCCAGAAAATTACGGCCTTCGTGTCTCATCAATGCAGCACTCAATACTGCACTGAAATTTTTAATGGTTCAAGTAGTTAATGTAAATGTTAGTTTTGGCATTCACAGCATTTCCCTTTTTGAAAGGACTGTTGCTCTTCACTATCTTAACGTTCTGAATGAAGGTGTAGGAGGGAAGTTCGCAGATGACACAAAGATTTGTGCTGCTGTTAGATCCTTGAATGTGGGAAAAAAGACAACAATCAGATCTAGATGCGATGGTGGAATGGGCCCACGTCTGGCAGGTGACATTTAATGTAGATAAATGTAGTGTCATGCACATGGGCAGGGCTAATGCCAAGAATATATAAACCATGCAGGGCTCCAAGCTGAAGCGTGTTGAGTGGGAAACCTAGGTGTTATAGTGCTTGAGACTCTAAAGGTTCATGATCAGTGCTGAGAGGCTAATAGAGTATTGCGTTGTATTGCTAGAAAGATCCAATACAAAAGAAAAAGCACTATAATGCCATTGTACAAGATGTTGGCAAGGCCTCATCAAGAATACTGTGTCGAGTTTTGGTTTCCTCACATGGTGGGTGATAAAGCAGTCCTGGAAATGGTCTGTCATTTTTGTTTGTTTGCATTTGATCTATGATTGCTCCAAATGCTTACATTGGCTTTATAGAAAATTTTAGACAATTCTCTCATTTCCTCCTGAAGGTGCAAATTCACGCTGGGGCATGACCCTACAAGCACCAGTTACCCAAGTAACCAGCACTTGTGGTGTGCAATGTAGACTTGTGGGCTGGATTTTGATACGGGGCGGGTTGGAGTCGTGTCATCCACTTTTCGTGTTATCCACCCGACTGCAAATGGATGTGGGAGATTGATGCAATTTTCACCTCATTGGGCAATTGAGTTCCAGCATGTGGGAACCCATGAACCAATTAGTGTTTTCAGTCTGAAAGTCGCCTCTGATGATGTCATCATTGCTGCTGCATTGAAGGTCTTCAGAGACTGCCTGGCCTTTGCTGTGAGAGGACCTGGATGCAAAATGAGCAGCAGCAGTCCTAAGTCTGCTCCCAGATATTTTTACAGAGAGAGAGAGAGAGAGAGAGAGAGAGAGCTCCCGCCAGGTTTCACAATCGTGGTTCAGAACAGGCGTGCTTCACGTAGAACAAGGGTTAAAATCACAAAGGCCTTTCAAAATGGCATTATACAGCCAATTTAGTGCTTGTTAAGGGCCTTAACAGCCTATCCCGTCTCTTAGAGGTGGGACGGAGTCGGGACCAGCAGACATGATTTCATTCAAATTGTGTGGAGGCGGGATGGAGGCGGACTTGTGCCCGCCCGCCAGTTTTCGCAATTTTAACCCCCACACGCCTCCAAACCCGCCTCCACGGGTCAATGAAAATCCAGCCCTGTGTATCAGAATGCTAGTTAAAATTGGGGGGGTCGGCACTCGGCAGGCATCACAGCTGATCCTGATCATATTCCCACTTAACGTCCACACACAAAAGGGATCACTGGATAATGATCAGGAATGGAAACTTTGGTTGTTTTTCCCTTCCTTAGTCCAGAGTTCAAACAGTTGTGGTTCCCTGAAGGGCTGTGAGTTTATCTAGTGAGTAGTTGATTCAGACAGTCAAGGAAGATCTCGGGTTCAATCCCTTCTCTGTGCTGAGTTAGCTGATCCCAGCCACAGTGGGAGTAGGTGTGTTACAATTGGTCTCAGCACCCCTAGGTTAGGGAGGAGATATTTGACAGTGGTTCCCACATCTGATGGCTATCCAGTGACCACCGCTGGAAGTGCATGCATGTGAACAGTGGGTAAGGGCCTAGCTGTGATGTCTCCCCCTTGCCCAATGGTGAATATCCTGCTGATACTCAAGTCACGATCCACACATGAATAATGGTACCGGAGGGTGCCCAGCACTGGGATCACAGAATTACTCCAGATACCCCATCATTAGTATAAAACAGATAGTTAAATGGGATACCACATAATGCAACCTCCTGTGCTCAGTCTGTTTCTTCTTCTGGCTTTCAAGAATTAGAAATGGCCTCACAAAAATTAGCCGTGTCCAGCAAAAAGTCAAACACCTTCAGGCGAAAAGAGGTGAAAATCAGCAAGAATTTTTTTTAAAAAAGAAAATGAAACAGTTCGAAAAAGGTTATTTCAGTTCACATTGGAGCAGATGTATTTTGGCAGTGAAGTAAGCAATACAAAATTCTAACAACAGATGGATGACCTTGGCTTGTATGGTGCCCTTATTCTCTCCTGTTTCTGTGATATGTCAGTTAGCTTCTCCATGGCAGCAAAACAGTGTTAAATAGGTCTCTTTACTTGGACATCCTGTTTAAATAGAATTGATGGAGACCCTTACATAAACAGATCTGTTTAAAAATATCTGAGCATTTTTGTGTAATGTTAGCAAAAAAGCCGATGTGAAAGCAAAGAAACTCGTTTTATATCGATGCCATTATTTTCCGTAACATCAGCAAATAGAAGGACAAATGAAGGGTAATTCAGCACTCCTTGCCTGAATTTGGGGCGGGATTGGTTCTGCCTGATCCATTCCCCTTTCTTCTCATGTGTCAAAATTGCAGCAGAAGCAGGTGTCTCTTCCATCGTTCCGCCCCCCACCCCCCGCTCCCCTTGCAGGAAGAGGCGGCACTGTGGTTGAATGATATCACGTCAGAAATCCAACCAGTTTTGCTGCACTTGCCTCCAACGATCAGAGATTGAACCTGGAATCTTCTTGGTCTATATGCTTCAGTGATACACTAGGCAGTTTATTTACCCACTAATCCATCAATATTCTATTTTATTATGTTTGCAGATATATTTTATTAAGTTTGCGGTTATTTTGCAAAGTTTTAGTCAATAGATATTTGTGTTCATACACAATGCAACCTGCATTTTTTTTTATTAGTTCATGGGATGTGGGCGTCACTGGCAAGGCCAGCATTTATTGCCCATCCCTAATTGCCCTTGAAAAGGTGGTGGTGAGCCGCCTTCTTGAACCGCTGCAGTCTGTGTGGTGAAGGTACTCCCACAGTGCTGTTAGGGAGGGAGTTCCAGGATTTTGACCCAGCGATGATGAAGGAATGGCAATATATTTCCAAGTCAGGATGGTGTGTGACTTGGAGGGGAACTTTGAGGTGGTGGTGTTCCCATGCGCCTGCTGCCCTTGTCCTTCTAGGTGGTAGAGGTCACGGCCAAAGAGGCTCAGTGTCGGGAGAAGCTGGTGAGTACTTAAACTCACTTTCGCGGTTTTTTTTCAGAGGCCTAGTGTTGGGAGCAGCCAGTGAGTATTTATACTCACTTTCGCGGGTTTTTTCAGAGGCTTACCAATCTCACAGACCGGCGGCGGCGTTCCAGAGCCACGTCACGATTCAAAAAGTGACGCGGGATAGAGGAAGCAGCTGATTGGGTGAGTACGGCCAGGTGAGTATTTATACTACTCTATAGTTTGACAGTTAAGTTTAATAGTTTATAAAATTTAGAAGTGTTTAATTTTTGTGGTTATAGTTTCTAAGGTCTCTGTTGTGTAACGGGGAGTGCTAGTAACCAAGGGCCCTTGAGTATATCATTTAATTGTAGTGTAATTAGTGGTATTGATTTGATTTAATTTAATTTAAATTAATTAAAGGGTAAGTCATGGCAACACAGCTCGGCCCCGAGGCATGCTCCTCCTGCGCTATGTGGGAAATCAGGGACACTTCCTGTGTCCCTGACGACCATGTGTGCGGGAAGTGTATCCAGCTGCAGCTACTGGCAGACCGCATTGCGGCGCTGGAGCTGCGAATGGATACATACTGGAGCATTTGCGATGCTGAGGACATCGTGGATAGCACGTTTAATGGGTTGGTCACACCGCAGGTAAAGGCTGCACAGGCAGGAAGGGAATGGGTGACCGCCAGGCAGAGTAGTAGGTGCAGGCAGGTAGTGCAGGGGTCCCCTGTGGACATCCCCCTCTCAAACAGATATACCACTTTGGATATTGTTGAGGGGGATGGCTTATCAGGGGAAGGCAGCAGCAGCCGACTTCCTGGCACCATGGATGGTTCTGCTGCACAGGACGGGAGGAAAAAGAGCGGGAGGGCTATAGTGATAGGGGATTCTTTTGTAAGGGGAATAGATAGGGGTTTCTGCGGCCGCAAACGAGACTCCAGGATGGTATGTTGTCTCCCTGGTGCAAGGGTCAAGGATGTCTCGGGGTGGCTGCAGGGCATTCTGGAGGAGGAGGGTGAACAGCCAGTTGTCGTGGTGCATATAGGTACCAACGATATAGGTAAAAAACGGGATGAGGTCCTAAAAGCTGAATATAGGGAGTTGGAGGTAAATTAAAAAATAGGACCTCAAAGGTAGTAATCTCAGGATTGCTACCAGTGCCACGTGCTAGTCAGAGTAGAAATAGAAGGATATTTCAGATGAATATGTGGCTAGAGGAATGGTGCAAGGGGAAGGGATTCAAATTCCTGGGACACTGGAACCGGTTCTGGGGGAGGTGGGACCAGTACAAACTGGACGGTTTGCACCTGGGCGGGACCGGGACCGATGTCCTAGGGGGAGTGTTTGCTAGTGCTGTTGGGGAGGGTTTAAACTAAAATGGCAGGGGGTTGGGAATCTGTGCAGGGAGACAGAGGAAAGGGAAGCAAGGATAGAAACAAAAGACAGGAAGGAGAAAAGCAAAAGTGGAAGACTGAGAAATCGAGGATGTAAATCAAACAGGACTACAGTAAATAATAATTCTAAAAGGACTAAGAGTGTTAAAAAAACAAGCCTGAAGGCTTTGTGTCTTAATGCGAGGAGCATTCGCAATAAGGTGGATGAATTAGCTGCGCAAATAGATGTAAACGGATATGATATAATTGGGATTACGGAGACATGGCTCCAGGGTGACCAAAGCTGGGAATTCAACATCCAGGGGTATTCAATATTCAGGAAGGACAGGCAAAAAGGAAAAGGAGGTGGGGTAGCATTGCTGGTTAAAGAGGAGATTAACACAATAGTAAGGAAGGATATTATCTCTGATGATGTGGAATCTGTATGGGTAGAGCTGAGAAATACCAAGGGGCAGAAAACGTTAGTGGGAGTTGTATACAAACCCCCAAACAGTAATGCTGAGGTTGGGGATGGCATTAAATGGGAAATTCGAGACGCGTACAATAAGGGCACAGCAGTTATCATGGGTGACTTTAATCTACATATAGATTGGGCTAACCAAATTAGTAACAATACTGTGGAAGAGGAATTCCTAGAGTGTATACGGGATGGTTTCCTAGACCAATATGTCGAGGAACCAACTAGAGATCAGGCCATTTTAGACTGGGTATTATGTAATGAGAAAGGATTAATTAGCAATCTTGTTGTGCGAGGACCCTTGGGGAGGAGCGATCATAATATGATAGAATTCTTCATTAAGATGGAGAGTGAAGTAGTTGACTCAGAGACTCGGGTCCTGAATTAAAATAAAGGAAACTACAATGGTAAGAGGCGCGAGTTGGCTAGGATGGATTGGAGAGCGTTACTTAAAGGGTTGACGGTGGATAGGCAATGGAAAACATTTAAAGATCGCATGGATGAACTACAGAATTTGTTCATCCCTGTTTGGCATAAAAATAAAACAAAAAAGGTGACTCAACCGTGGCTAACAAGGGAAATTAGGGATAGCAAGGAGAGGACATATAAATTGGCCAGAAAAAGCAGCAAACCTGAGGATTGGGAGCAGTTTAGGATTCAGCAAAGTAGGACAAAGGGATTAATTAAGAGGGGGAAAATAAAATATGAGAGTAAGCTTGCAGGGAACATAAAAACTGACTGTAAAAGCTTCTATAGATATGTGAAGAGAAAAAGATTGGTGAAGTCAAGTGTAGTTCCCTTGCAGTCAGAATCAGGGGAATTTATCATGGGGAACAAAGAAATGGCAGACCAATTAAATACATATTTTGGTTCTGTCTTCACAAAGGAGGACACAAATAACCTCCCAGAGATGTCGGGGAACATAGGGTCTAATGAGAGTGAGGAATTGAATTAAATCAGTATTTGTAGGGAAATGGTGTTAGGGAAATTGACGGGATTAAAGGCCGATAAATCCCCAGGGCCTGATAATCTACATCCTAGGGTACTTAAGGAAGTGGCCCTAGAAATAGTAGATGCATTGCTGGTCATCTTTCAAAATTCTATGGGCTCTGGAACAGTTCCCATGGATTGGAGGGTAGCTAATGTAACCCCACTATTTAAAAAAGGTGCTCGAGAGAAAACGGGGAATTATAGACCAGTAAGCCTGACATCGGTAGTGGGGAAAATGCTAGAGTCCATTATAAAAGATGTAATAGCAGAGCACTTGGAAAACAGTGACAGGATCGGACAAAGTCAACATGGATTTACAAAAGGTAAATCATGCTTGACTAATCTACTGGAATTTTTTGAGGATGTAACTGGTAGGATAGATAAGGGAGAACCAGTGAATGTGGTGTATTTGGACTTTCAGAAGGCTTTCGATAAGGTCCCGCATAAGAGATTAGAGTGCAAAGTTAAAGCACATGGGATTGGGGGTAAGGTACTGACTTGGATAGAGAACTGGTTGGCAGACAGGAAGCAAAGAATTGGAATAAACGGGTCTTTTTCCGAGTGGCAGGCAGTAACTAGTGGGGTACCGCAGGGATCGGTGCTAGGACCCCAGCTATTCACAATATATATTAATGATCTAGACGAGGGAACTAGATGTAATATCTCCAAGTTTACAGACGACACAAAGCTGGGTGGGTGTGTGTGCTGTGAGGAGGATGCAGAAAAACTCCAGTATGATTTGGACAGGTTGGGTGATTGGGCAGATGCATAGCAGATGCAGTATAATGTGGATAAATGCGAGGTTATCCACTTTGGTGGCAAAAACAGGAAGACAGATTATTATCTGAACGGCAATAGATTGGGAAAAGGGGAAGTGCAACGAGACCTGGGTGTCCTTGTGCACCAGTCGCTGAAGGTAAGCATGCAGGTGCAGCAGGCGGTTAAGAAGGCAAATGGTATGTTGGCCTTCATAGCGAGAGGATTTGAGTACAATAGCAAGGATGTCTTGCTGCAGTTGTACAGGGCATTGGTGAGACCACACCTTGAGTATTGTGTCTTCTTCTTCTTAGGCAGTCCCTCGGAACCAAGGATGACTTGCTGCCACATTAAAAATGAGTTCGCAGGTGACTGATGAGTCCAAGGCGGGACCTACAGTCTCTGTCACAGGTGGAGCAGATGGTGGTTGAAGGGGCAGTTGGGTGGGGTGCTTGGGTTGACGTGAGCTCCTTGCGCTGCCTGCGCTTGGCTTCCGCTTGCTCCCGGCGAAGAGACTCGAGGTGTCGGTGGGGATGTTACACTTTTTCAAGGAGGCTTTGAGTGTGTCCTTGAAGCGTTTCCTCTGCCCACCTGGGGCTCTCTTGCCGTGCCGGAGCTCCGAGTATAGCGCTTGTTTTGGGAGTCTCTTATCGGGCATGCGGACAATGTGACCCGTCCATCGGAGCTGATCGAGCGTGGTCAAAGCTTCGATGCTGGGGATGTTGGCCTGAGCAAGAACACTGACGTTGGTGCACCTATCCTGCCAATGGATTTGCAAGATCTTGCGGAGGCAGCGTTGGTGGTACCTCTCCAGTGCTTTGAGGTGCCTGCTGTACATGGTCCATGACTCTGAGGCATACAGCAGGGCGGGTATCACTGCTGCTCTGTAGACCATGAGCTTAGTGCCGGGTTTGAGGTCCTGGTCTTCAAACACTCTCTTCCTCAGGCGACCGAAGGCTGTACTCGCACACTGAAGGCGGTGTTGGACTTCGTCGTCGACGTCTGCCCTTGTTGACAGTAGGCTCCCGAGGTATGGAAAGTGGTCCACATTGTCCAAGGCCTTGTCGTGGATTTTGATAATCAGGGGCAGGTTGGTAGCGGACCTTTGTCTTACGGATGTTTAGTGTAAGCCCCATGCTCTCGTACGCTTCGGTGAAGGTGTTGACGATGGTTTGGAGTTCGACCTCCGAGTGAGCGCAGACGCAAGCGTCGTCTGCATACTGTAATTCGACGACAGAGGATGGGACGACCTTGGATCTGGACTGGAGGCGACGGAGGTTGAACAGTTTCCTGTTTGTTCTGTAAATTAGCTCCACTCCAGCAGGGAGCTTACTGAGGGTGAGATGGAGCATTACAGCAAGGAAGATCGAGAAGAGCGTTGGTGCGATGACACAGCCTTGCTTGACCCCGGTTCGTACGTGAATTGGGTCTGTTGTGGAACCGTTGGTCAGGATCACGGCTTGCATGTCATCGTGAAGCTGGCGGAGGATGGTGACAAACTTTTGAGGGCAGCCGAATTTGCGGAGGACACTCCATAATCCCTCACGGTTGACAGTGTTGAAGGCCTTTGTGAGATCAAAGAAGGCCATGTACAGTGGTTGGTGCTGTTCCCTGCATTTCTCTTGTAATTGACGTGCGGTGAAGATCATGTCCATTGTGCCCCTTAGTGGGCGGAATCCGCATTGCGACTCTGGGAGGAGCTCTTCGGCCACTGGGAGAAGGCGATTGAGGAGGATTCTTGCGATGACTTTCCCTGTGGCAGACAGCAGGGAAACTCCTCTGTAATTACCGCAATCGGACTTGTCACCTTTCTTGAAGATGGTCACAATTACGGCATCTCTGAGATCCCCTGGCATGCTCTCCTCCTTCCAGATAAGAGAAATGAGTTCATGAATTCACGCCAGTAGTGCTTCTCCGCCATGCTTTAGTGCCTCGGCGGGGATTCCATCTGCTCCTGAGGCCTTGTTGTTCTTCAGTTGTCGGATGGCCTTTTCAACCTCATGCCGGGCTGGGGTTGTGCTGAGATGGTGGCGGGTAGCATGCTGCGGGATGGAGTTGAGGACACTCGCGTCGAAGACAGAGTCTCGGTTAAGGAGATCTTCGAAGTGCTCCTTCCAGCGGGGACTGACTGCGTCTCTGTCCTTGATGAGTACCTCTCCGTTCTTGGCCCGCAGTGGGGTAGGCCCTTGGGTGCTTGGGCCGTAGATGGTCTTGACTGCGCTAAAGAATCCACGCACGTCGTGGTTGTTGGCTAGCTGCTGGATCTCCTGCGCTTTCTCCATCCACCATCTGTTCTTTAGGTCGTGAGTTTTTTGTTGGACCTCGGCCTTCAGGCGCCTGTAGAGCTGCTTTCTTGCTCTCGAGTTGTGTTGCTGTTTCCAGTTCAGGAATGCCTTGCGCTTGCAGCTTATTAGCTGAAGGTAAGCATGCAGGTGCAGCAGGCAGTTAAGAAGGCAAATGGTATGTTGGCCTTCATAGCGAGAGGATTTGAGTACAGGAGCAAGGATGTCTTGCTGCAGTTGTACAGGGCCTTGGTGAGACCACACCTTGAGTATTGTGTGCAGTTTTGGTCGCCTTATCTGAGGAAGGATGTTCTTGCCATGGAGGGAGTGCAGCGAAGATTCACCAGACTGATTCCTGGGATGGCAGGAATGACGTATGAAGAGAGATTGGGTCGATTAGGCTTATATTCGCTAGAGTTTAGAAGAATGAGAGAGGATCTCATTGAAACTTATAAAATTCTAATAGGACTAGACAGACTAGATGCAGGAAGGATGTTCCCGATGGCAGGGGAGTCCAGAACCAGGGGTCACAGACTAAGGATAAGGGGTAAGCCATTTAGGACTGAGATGAGGAGGAATTTCTTCACCCAGAGAGTGGTGAACCTGTGGAATTCTCTATCACAGAAGGCAGTTGAGGCCAACTCATTAAATATATTCAAGAAGGAGTTAGATATATTTCTTAAGGCTAAAGGGATCAAGGGATATGGGGAGAAAGCAGGGACTGGGTACTGAATTTGGATGATCAGCCATGATCTCATTAAATGGCGGAACAGGCTCGAGGGGCAGAATGGCCTACTCCTGCTCCTATCCTCTATGTAAGCCTTGGTGAGTTGCTGCAGTGCATCTTGTAGATGGTACACACTGCAGCCACAGTACGCCGGTGGTGGAGGGAGTGAATGTTTAAGGTAGTGGATGGGGTGCCAATCAAGTGGGCTGCTTTGTCCGGGATGGTGTCGAGCTTCTTGAATGTTGTTGGAGCTGCACTTATCCAGGCAAGTGGAGAGTATTCCATCACACTCTTTATTTGTGCCTTGTAGATGGTGGAAAGGCTTTGGGGAGTCAGGAGGCGAGACGCTAGCCACAGAATACCTAGCCTCTGACCTGCTCTTGTTGCCACAGTATTTATGTGGGTGGTCCAGTTAAGTTTCCGGTCAATGGTGAACCCCCAGGATGTTGATGGCGGGGGATTCGGCGATGGTAATGCCATTGAATGTCAAGGGGCGGTGGTTAGACTCTCTCTTGTTGGGGATATTCATTGCCTGGCACTTGTGTGGCGCAAATGCTACCTGCCACTTATCAGCCCAAGCCTGAATGTCATCCAGGTCTTGCTGCATGCGAGCATGGACTACTTCATTATCTGAGGAGTTGCGAATGGCACTAAACACTGTGCAGTCATCAGCGAACATCCCCACTTTTGACCTTATGATGGCGGGAAGGTCAGACTTTGCAAAGACTTTGTTGGGAAGACTGAAGCCATTGTCTTCAGTCTCTGCCACAGACTCCGTTCCCTAGCCACCGACTCCATCCGACTGTTCGCAAACTTCGGCCGGAATTTTCCGGGGTGGTAGCGGATCCGATCGGAGGTGGGTCGGGTGGGAAAGTTGTTATTTCATCTTCGCCTCCACACATCTTTCCCCCAGGCACGTCTGTCAGCGAGGACCCGACCAGACCGGCAGAGGCGGGCGACCCAATTTAATTTATTAGTAGCTAGTTGTCAGACCCTTAAGTGTGATTTTAACCTTACCTTATAAATTTAACTGCTTGGCCACGGGAAACACACTACATGGATGCCGTATATACAGTCTCACCTTGGTCCTCAGAATCTGAGCACAATGAGCCCCAACACCAGCAGCACCAGGCACACCAGCAGCACCAACAAGAGCACCAACCTTCTCCGCAACCACTTGATGCTGCACAGGACAGAGGGCATCAGCACCCGAGCACATTGCTGCCTGGGAGGCCAGGGATGGACTTATCATGGCCAGATTTACTTCACTTGACGCTGTACACCCATATGGCTGCCACATGCTGCGCCAGGTTGGCACCACCCCACACCAACACCATAAAGCATCCCTACAATGCCCAAGCCATTCCTTTCACACTGATCACCATTGCGGGGGGTTCCGTTACGTCTCGCCATTCACTGCAACTCACTAAGCCACTTCCAAAGGTGCACACAAATCTGTCCAAGAAGGCGAAGTGTTGAAAATAAAGATTTTAATGTTCGACAGCACATTAACGGAAACTGTACATAAACATTGGATAAAACACCCAAGTGGCTTCCTTGTGTGTTGTTAGTTGGTATGATTGCACGAGGATGAGGGTGAGTGTGAGGGGTGGCTAGTGAGATGGGGAAATGATAATGTAGATAGAGAGAGGGGGATGGATGGACATGCAAGGTATGTTGGTGTGAGTAAAGATGAGCAAGAGTAGGGTAGGGAAGGCAGAGTGATGGGGATGTGATGAGAGGCACAGCAGAATGAGATTGAGTGTGGTTTTGTACTCACGTTTCCTGATCTAATGAGATCATTGAAATGTTTGCAGCACTGCACCCAGGTCCTCCTGACCACATCCCTGCTGGTGACCTCCTCTGCAATTGCCAACTAGGCTGTTTTGGTGTCCTGGTGAGGTCTCTTCCGCCCATTGGAAGGGAAGAGGACCTCCCTGCGTTCTCTGACTCCCTCCATATGGAGGGAATCATTGGAGAACCTCGGTGCAGCCCTCTGCCTCTGTGCAGTCATTGTCAGTGTTTGCAGTGCTCAAATGCTATGTTACATTGACATTCAAATCCAATGTGGCTATGGCCCCTTTAAGTACCCGGCTGAAAACACGTCACCAGACCCGCACCATTAATTGGGCCGGGTAACACGCAGGGTGGGCTTATTTGGCCCTATTAAGGGAAAGTAATTTTCAGCAGCGGGATGGAGCCAGCAGCGGGGTCACGACCCGCCATGGCCACCGCCCGCACCGGACCTGCCAGGTAGGCAAAATTCCGGCCTTCTTTTCATATTTGACCCCGAGATGAGCTTCCGACCACATATCTGCGCCACCACCGAGACTGCCTATTGCTAGCTCTGTAACATCACCCGACTCCACTTCTGCCTCAGCTCATCTGCTGCTGAAACCCTCATCCTCAGCCTTTACTACTTTCATATGACGGGAAAAGCTTATAATGGGATGTCTAGTTTGGCTCTCCATTCGATGGCCTCCTGAGATGTTGAGTGGAGAAATGCCTTTCCAACCTCTAGACTTGACTATTCCAACGCACTCCTGGTCAGCCTCCCACGTTCTACCCTCCATAAACTTGAGGTCATCCAAAACTCTGCTACCCATGTCCTAACTCGCACCAAGTTCCGTTCACCCATCATCCCTGTGCTTGCTGATCTACATTGGCTCCCGGTTAAGCAACGCCTCGATTTTAAAATTCTCATCCTTGTTTTCAAATCCCTCAATTGCCTCGCCCCTCCCTATCTCTGTAATCTCCTTCAGCCCTACAACCATCTGAGATTTTTGCGCTCCTCCAATTCTGGCCTCCTGAGCATCCCCAATTTTAATCGCTCAACCATTGGTGGCCGTGCCTTTAGCTGCCTAGGCTCTAAGCTCTGGAATTCCCTCCCTAAACCTCTCTACCTCTCTTTCTTCCTTTAAGACGTTCCTTAAAACCTACCACTTTGACCAAGCTTTGCTAATCTGCCCTAATTTTCCTTATGTGGCTCGGTGTCAAATTTTTTTTGATAACGCTTCTGTGAAGCACCTTGGGACGTTTTACTACGTTAAAGGCGCTATAGAAATACATGTTGTTGTCGTTGCTAACTGCAATACCCTGGTGAATTGAGGCAATAACATGTTAGCTGCTCTCCCACTTCCCCTTCCTTTTTGTAGCCAGCATCATTTAAAACAACTTAAGATGAGACACAGCCTTTGATGTGTTCTACAAATAAAGCCAGTCAGTTACTCACACAAATGGAAATAGCGCATTGAATCTTCCATACGCTATGAATTTATTTGAATATAAATTCAGTTCCAGTAAGCCCTATGTACAGGAGATCCATGAGACAAGAAGCAGAAGTGGGCGAGTTCCTAATCAACAACGCTTCAGGAAATCTACACAATAGGCTTTATTCTGCTGTTACAGAATTACGCACAGAAGTTTGGTAACACCAAAGCTGAGATCAGTGACAATCACAAGTCTAAGGATTCTCTCACATCATGAAGATGGTGAGTAAAGTTTTCTGGCTCTTCTTACACGAGAGGGAATCTCATGCAACAATTGTCCAGTGCAGAACTATTTTGCTGGGTTTAAGAGAGGGACTGAAGTGAGAAGGATAGTAAAAATACTGCTAACTCATGAATTTGTCAAAGGAAATGAACTGTAGCTGCATATTCATTGATAAAACAAAAACCGTTATAAACAAAATACACTGGTATCGGAGGGACTCAGTGCTACATTTACATTATATATGATACAGAGGAACTATTTACTGCATTATTAATTTCTTTTCTTTTGGCAAATTATTGCATATTTGATAATGCAACTGAGTTAATTTGTCAATTGCAAAGGCATTTGGTTATCAGTACAACTGATTGTAAGTATTCACATTGTATTTGGGTAATAGTTTTACCGTACGTCTATGATCAGTCTAAACTAAGATTAATGAGTAAGTTTAAAAAAAATCGTGTAGATATTTTTGAATGCTGTTTATCAAGTGATTACCAGGTAACATCGTGGTGTAACATGTTGGACCAACAATAACTTGTATTTACAAAGATCATCACATTCCCATACGGAGGAAAGATGGGGCATCCAAAACTAGAGCTCCCTGGATGACAAAGGAAATAGAGGTTAAAATAAAACAGACAAAGGAGGTTTATGACAAATGTCAGGTACAGAATACAATCGAACACCAGGCAGAATACAGAGAGTGTGGGGGGAAATTGAAAAAGGATATAAGAAGGGCAGAGAGAGAGAGTATCTTTTATAAACATATAAAAAGTAAAAGGATAGTTAAAGGAATGCTGGGGCTGATTAGGGAGAAGAAAGGAAATCTTCTTCTGGAGGCAAAGGGCATGACTGACCTACTGAATGAGTACTTTCCATCTGTCTTCAAAAAAGAAGAGGATGAATGTAATGTTGCAGTAGAGGAGGGGGAAGTCGAGATATTGGATAGGAATAAAATACAGAGAAAGGAGGTGCTAAATAGGTTGGCACCACTCAAAGTTAACAAGTCACCCGGTCCAGTTGGGTTGCATCCTAGGTTGCTGAGGGAAGCTAGGGTCGAGATATCAGAAGCTCTGACCACAATCGTTCAATCCTCTTTGGATATGGGAGTGGTGCCAGAGGACTGGAAGATTGCAAATGTTACAGCCCTGTTCAAAAAAGGGGAGAAGGATCAACCTGATAACTACAGTGGTGGGAAAACTACTAGAGACCATTGTCAAGGACAAAATTAATTCTCACTTAGAAAAGTATGGGTTAATAAGGGCAGCAAGCATGGATTTGTTAAAGGTAAATCGTGTCTGACTAACCTGATTGAGTTCTTTGATGAAATAACAGAGAGGGTTGATGAAGGTAGTGCAATAGATGTTGTATATATCCACTTTCAAAAGGCATTTGATAAAGTACCTCATAACAGACTTATTTGGAAAATAGAAACACATGGGATTAAAGGGACGGTGGTAACTTGGGTCTGTAATTGGCTAAGGGATAGGAGGCAGAAAGTAGTGGTGAACGGATGCTTTTCTGACTTGAGAGAAGTTTGCAGTGGGGTCCCCCACGGGTCGGTATTAGGACCATTACTTTTCTTGTTATGTAAATGGCCTGGATTTGAGTACAGATAGTACAATTTCAAAGTTTGCGGATGATACAAATAGTGAGCATGATAGTAGGAGACTTAAGGAGGATGTAGACAGACTGGTGAAATGGGTAGATACATGGAAGATGCAATTTAATGCAGATAATGTGAAGTGATGCACTTTGGAAGAAACAACATGGAGAGACAGTATAATCTAAATGGTACTATTTTGAGGGGTACAAGAGCAGAGGGACCTGGGGTGCATATTCACAAATCCTTGAAAATGGCAGGGCAAGTTGATAAGGCAGTTAAGAAACCATATAGGATGCTTGACTTTGTAAATAGGGGCATTGAATACAAAAACAAAGAAATCATGCTAAACCATTACAAATAACTAGTTAGGCCTCAGCTAGAGTATTGTGTATAATTCTGGGCACCACACTTTAGGAAGGATTTTGAGGCCTTGGAGAGGGTAGAGGTTTACCACGATGATACCAGGGATGAGAGACTTCAGTTATGTGGAGGGATTGGAGAAGCTGGGATTGCTCTCCTTAGAACAGAGAAAGTTAAGGAGAGACCTAACAGGTATTCAAAATTATGAAGGGTTTTTATAGAGCAAGTAGGGAGAAACTGTTCCCTCTGGCTAGTGGGTCAGTAGATTTTAAATAATTGGCAGAAGAATTAGAGGGGAAATGAGGAGAAATTATTTCAGACAGAGGGTTGTTATGATCTGGAATGCACTACCTGAAAGCATGATGGAAGCAGGTTCTGTGAAGGAATAAGCCATATAACCTATTCAGAAAAATACACTATCTTATGAAAGAATTCTGGCCTTATTAAAACATGACAAACTGGGTTTGGAAATTTAGAAACTTAACTATGAAATAGCTGTGAAAGAATTCTGGCTATTGAGATAAGACAGTTGTTGACCCTGAATAAATAACCTTATTGAAACAGAAGGTGAAGGGCTCCGACAGGCTGACTTTTGGGAACAAAAACAATGGTTCACCATGGATATGGTGTTCTAATTTACACTTCGTAAAGAAGCACATAAGATAAGGAACATCTGCCCTCGTAAAGATGACATCAAGTAAGGAACACCTGCCATCACACCGTTTTTATATGGTAAACTTAGAACACCTAGAGAGGAGACATGATTCTGGCTGAGGTGGCTGTAAGAGTTGCAGAGGTCGGCAGAAAATTGACTAGAGATAATTAACTTGCATCAGCAGAAAACCTTAAAGGAAATACCACTGGAAAGGCGTATAAATATTGAACTCTCAAATGGGATAACAGACTCACTTTAATCGGGCAAAGCGATTCTCGGCTTCAGAGGCGGCTCTGTAAGTCTCCAACTCTTTGTACCTCGGGGATCAAAGGTATTTGATTTTGGTGAATATCCTGTGGAACACTAAGGGGGAAAAATTCAGTTGGTTGCGCCTCCCGTTAGCGCCTTAAGAGGGCGCTAATGGGGCGCAAAGCATCTAGCGCCCGGGCGCGGCGATGTTTGCGCCACTCGCGAAATTAACTAGACATTTTGCGGCGGTGCTAAACACTACCGCCACGATCTCCTGCGCCGGCAGATCGTGACGTCAGTCGAGTGCGCAACGCCCCGGTATCGCCCCGGAGCGGATATTGAGTGGTGCCCCCTGCCTTACCGCATGCCGCTAGCAACGACAGTATGAGGGGAGCGTTTTGCAGTCAGGAAGGGACTGGGGAGCGCTATTTAAAGGCAACCACTTCTTGCCTTTTATTGTTGGTGACATTTTTGAACCACGCTTTCTGAGAGAGAGAGAGAGAGAGAGAGACTTCTGGAGAGATTCAACGCTGTGTGAAGGAGTTTTGGGTACTGAGCAGCACTTTGCAGGTTCATTTTGATTTGCCCTTCCTTGTATCGATTTAGAAGAGACTTTGGGGGCTGCACTCTGAGCTCTTTCCCTGGTACTCTCCATTGTTCTTTCCAGCAGATTTGATGTGCAGGTCTCTCCAGGCCGAGATTCAAAGCTGCAATGAGCAGGATGTGGATGGAAAGCAAGATCAACCCTCCCCTTTAAGAACTGGCCCGCGCCATTGTGTATGTGTTCCATTGCTGACTGACATCACATGAGCTTCGCCAGCGCTCTGAGGTAGCGCCTCGCTCCTCGGCCTTTGCGCCTTAAGACAGGTGTGAAGCGCCTGATTTAGCGCTCCAATCACCTCCAGGGGCGATAAAAGTCAAGTTTGCAGTCGGTGGTGATAATTAGTGCCAGGCGCTAATCTTTGCGCCCGGCCGATAATTGCGCCCCAAATAGGGTGATACTGAATTTCTCCCCCTAAGAACTGTAATACTGTAGTGAAGTTAAGATTTAAAAGTAAGATTCTCTGATAATAAGATTGTAAGTTTTCTCTTTTTGGAACTGTTAATGTTGCGATTGACTCACCAACTATAAATTACATGTCGGTTCTTTAATAAATCATTGGGCCGAAAATTGATCCCGGGACGCGAGAGTACGCACTGCGTACTCTCGCGTATTCCCACTCCAATTGCCGGTTTTCTGCATGCCCTGCGCATGCGCTGAAAACCGGCAATTGCTCTTCCGAAAAGGGGGCGGGGCCGGAGTGCATCGCGTGCGCGCTACAGGCTGCGCGCACGCTGTGCACTTCATGCTTTGGACGCGCAGGTAAGTACTGAAGATTTTGGAAATGTAAAAAGGAGGAGTAAGACCCGCTTTTAAGAAGGTAAGTAGTGAATTAAGTATTTTTTTGAATTTTTTTTTACAGGTATATCTTTTTTATAGACTTTAAAGACAGGTAAGTTTATTTTTATAACTTTTTAAAAGATTTTAAATTTTTTCAAAAATTTAATTTTTTATTTAAAATGGTTAATTTAATTAACTATACTTATTTTATTAATGTGATGGGTTTTTTTTTAAATTTAATTGAGGTTTAGCTGTTATTTTGGGGGGGTGTAAGATTCATAAGTCTCTCAGCCATGCTGTGAGACTTATGAATGGAAGATGGTGTGCTGCCATTGGCTCTAACTGAGTCACGTGATCCCACAGCTCGCACGAATTAACTACGCCGCTGGGATACGCAAGCCCAGCACAGCTGATGTCTGGAACATCAATTTCGTGCGAGCTGGATCAGAAAAAGCATAAGCGAGGTGAGACATCGCGGGAAAGGCTTACCCCCGCGGGAACAGAGCGAGATCAATTTCTGGGCCTATATATTTTTAGAATTGTCTCACATAAGATTTCTGTATCAAAAACTCGTGAACTCAATCTCTGTACACTCTTTGGTGGAGAGTTGCAGAATTCTGGGGGAGTTTTCCGGACCCTCATAATATCCAGAACGTTACAGTCTAGCTAAACTCATTAAAAGTGCTATCTGGAGGACAGTAACATTCTCGAGTTGTTCCTTTCCTTTAGGGAGAGATAGCCCGGACCTTTAGACCCAATTAAGCGTCTTTAGGATTCGACTACCTCAAACTTTAGTTGAAAGTGAAAATCTGAGAAATACGCCTGATCTGGGGTAGCCCTAAAGGGGCTAGGACTAGTAAATATCCCTTCAGTTCCATAGGAACTTTCAAAAGGCAATTGGACATGTATTTGAAGAGAACTAATTTGCAGGGTTATGGGGAAAAAGCTGGGGTGTGGAACTAAATTAGACAGTTCTTTCAAAGAGGCATGATAGGTCGAATGGCCTCCTTCTGTGCTGTAAGCTTCTATGATTCTATGATTGAAGATCGACTCTTTATAACGAGGAGAGGCAAGTGGGAAGGTTAAAGGGGCACTCAAAAACAGGCTCTATGGGAAAGGTTCCTTTGTAAGGTTTTGAAAGAAAGGAGAAAGGTAGCAAGATGACATGGTTTTGGGAGAGCATTCCAAAGAGCTGGGGAGTCATCAATGAAACATTAGCCATCAATGGTGGAGCCAGGAAAACAGAGGAGAAGCAGTAATCCCGAGTTTGAGGAACGGAGGGTGCAAAGGGGAGAAGATCAGTCAGATAATATGGGGTGAGACAATGGCAGGATTTGAAGACTGGGACATTGAAACGGGGAGGTTTGCTAGTGCTGTTGGGGAGGGTTTAAACTAGCTTGGCAGAGGGATGGGCACCAGCATATAGGAGTAGAAAGGAGGAATAAGGTGCATAAAAGAGTGAGTGCGTTGGATAGTACTAGAGAAGATAGTACTAGAGGCAGTAGTAGTACCATATTATATAGGAGCAGACTAAGGAAGACTACGAAAATTTCAAAAATGGGTTCAGAATGCATGTACGTAAATGCACAAAGTGTGGTGAATGAGGTTGGTGAGCTACAAGCACAATTAGCTGTATGGCAATATGATGTTGTGGCAATAATGGAAATGTGGCTTAAAAGTGGTGAGGACTGGGCACTTAATATTCAAGGGAACAAGGTGTTCAGAAAAGATAGGGAAGGAGAAAAGGGAGGTGGGGTGACAGTGCTGATTAAGGAAGACATTGCAGTGTTGGAAAGAGCGGATGTTCTTGAGGGGACAAGGACAGAATCCATTTGGTTAGAGTTGAGGAGCAAAAAGGGTATGATCATGCTATTGGGGATATTCTATAGGCCTCCTAGAGGGAGGTAGAGGAGCAAATCTGCAGGGAAATCACAGAGATATGCAAGAGCTATAGGGGGCTAAATTCGGTTGATTTGCGCCTCCTGTTAGCGCCCTAAGAGGGCGCTAATGGGGTGCAAATCAACTAGCGCCTGGGCGCGGCGCTGCTAATGCCTCCCGTGAAATTCAGCGGGAAGTTAGCGATGGCAGTAACCGTTAGCACCGCACGGCACTGTGCCACCGGCAATGACGTCATCGCCGTGCGCAGCGCCCGCTCATGCCCCGGCTGTAATATTGGGTGGCGCCCCCCGACTTACCGGTGGACATAGCGTCCGGCAGGGTCAGGGGGGCCTACCTGCGGCCAGGGCGGTGCTAGTTAAAGAGAAGGTGGCGGGCTGCCATTTTTGTTGCTGGCCGCCTGCCAGCACCTGCCCCCGTTGCTGTCCCCGGCCCCCGTGCAGCCCCCCCGCAGGATGCCGGCTGCTCTCCATGAGCCCGGCACTCCTCTTGAGTGCCGAGCTCTTTTGCCGGCACTCCGATCCCTGGTGGCCCAGCTGGGTGCCAGGACACGCTGTGCCAGACCTCTCTCCTTTAATAAGGGGAGGAAGGCCTGCAGTACCACGGTGCGACGTGCTGCAGCGCATGGCGCTGCGGCACATAGCGCCGCGATATTGGCTCACAGCACCCCAAGAGGGACGCGGGGCGCTTCCAGTAGCGCCCCTCATCCCTCTCGGGGTGCTAGTTGGGAAAATCGGCCGCGGGGGCGCTAACTTTTTCAGGGCGCTAAAATTAGTGCCCCGGCGAAGGTAGCGCCCCCCAATTTTTACCCCATAGAGTGGTGATATTGGGAGACTTTAATTACCCAAATATCAATTGAGATAATGCTAGGGTAAAGGGAAAGGAGGGAGAGGAATTTCTGAAATGTGTTCAGGAAAATTTCCTTGACCAATATGTTCTTGGCCCAACTAGGAAGGAGGCATTGCTGGATCTAGTGCTGGGGAATGAGGTGGACCAGGTCGACCAAGTGTCTGTGGGAGAACACTTGGGTACGAGTGATCATCGTATCATAAGATTTAGATTAGCAATGGAGAGGAGCAAGGAACAATCTAGAGTGGAACTTCTAAACTGGAATAGGGCTAACTTCAATGGGATGCAAAAGGATCTAGCCAGGGTAAAATGGAACCAAAGACTGACTGGAAAAACTGTAACGGAACAAGGAGTGATCTTTAAGGAGGAGATGTTCCAAGTA
The DNA here is from genome assembly GCA_030390025.1 of Squalus acanthias. Lineage (NCBI taxonomy): Eukaryota > Metazoa > Chordata > Chondrichthyes > Squaliformes > Squalidae > Squalus > Squalus acanthias. The sequence goes on from CM059439.1 coordinate 61,733,022, forward strand.
CAGGCTAGGTACATTCCAACAAGAGGGAAGGGTAAGGGAACCAAAGCAAGAGATGACGAGGGAGATAGAGAAGATGATGAAATAAAAAAAGAGGGTGTATGATGCATGTCAGGTGAATTCTTCAAGGGAGAACCAGACCAAATACAATAAGTTGAGAGGGGAAGTGAAGATGAAAATAAGATTGGCAAAGAGAGAATATGAGAGTAGAATGGCGGTTAACATAAAAGGGAACCCAAAAATCTTATACTGGCATGTAAACAGTAGGCCGGTCAGTTTAACATCAGTGGTGGGTAAAGTTTTAGAAACAATAATCAAGGAAAAAATTAACAGGCACTTGGAAAGGTTTAAGCTAATTAAGGAGAGCCAACACGGATTTGTAAAAGGCAGATCGTGTTTGACTAATCTAATTGAATTTTTTGATGAAGTAACAGGGGGGATTGTTGAAGGGAATGCAATGGATGTTGTCTACATGGATTTTAGGAAGGAGTTTGACAAAGTACCACATAGAAGGCTGGTTAATAAAATTGAGGCTCATGGAATAGGTGGGTCTGTGGCAGCTTGGATAAGGAATTGGCCTAAGGATAGAAAACAGCGAGTTGTGGTAAATGGCTGTTTTTCAGACTGGAGGATGGTAGACAGTAGTGTTCCCCAAGGGTCAGTGCTGGGGCCACTGCTTTTTGTGATATATATAAATGACCTGGATATTGGAATACAGAGTAGAATTTCTAAATTTGCCGATGACACCAAACATGGGGGTGTGGCAAACAGTGATGATGAAACCAATCGACTGCAACAGGACATAGAAAGGCTAGCCGAATGGGCAGACAAGTGGCAGATGGAATTTAATACAGTGAAGTGGGAGGTGATGCATTTTGGCAGAAGGAACAGGGAGAGGCAATATACACTTAATGGCACAGTTTTAAAGAGTGTGCAGGGACAGAGGGACCTGAGAGTTAATGTGCATAGGTCCCTGAAGGTGGCAGGACATATTGAGAGAGTGGTTAGCAAAGCATATGGGATCTTGGGCTTCATAAATAGAGGTATTGAGTACAAAAGTAGAGAAGTTATGCTGAACCTTTATAAAGCGCTGATTAGGCCACAACTGGAGAATTGCGTCCAGTTCTGGTCACCACACTTTAGGAAGGATGTGAAGGCCCTTGAGAGGGTGCAGAGGAGATTTACCAGAATGGTTCTGGGGATGGGGGATCTTAGCTACAAGGACAGGTTGGAGAAGCTGGATTTGTTTTCATTAGAGCAAAGGAGGTTGAGGGGTGATTTGATAGAGGTGTACAAGATTATGATGGGTTTGGATAGGCTAGATGGGGAAAGGCTGTTCCCACTAGTTGATGGTACAAGGACTAGGTGACACAGATTTAAGGTTTTGGGCAAGAGATGCAGGGGGCTTGTTAAGAAAAACTTTTTTACGCAGCGAGTGGTGAGGACCTGGAACTCGCTGCCAACGGAAGTGGTGGAAGCGGAGACACTCAATGTTTTCAAGGGGAGACTGGATAGGCACTTGAGGGAAATCAACTTGCAGGGCTACAGGGATAGAGCAGGGGAATGGGGCTGACTGGATTGCTCTACAGAGAGCCGGCACAGACTCGATGGGCTGAATGGCCTCCTTCTGTGCCATTATGACTCTATGACTATATGACTAATGCACTGGAGGACATAGAGCCAGTGGAGCTTAACAAGGACAAGTGTGACAGGAATTCAGGGTTTTATGTGAGAAAAAGCTCAGGCCTCAGAGTTCTGTATTAATTTAAGTTTGTGAAGGGTAGAGGAGGGGAGACTAAGAAGAACATTTGAGAAATCAATCTTCACGGTGATGAAGGGCATAAATTAAGCAGCAGAAGCAGAGAGGCAGTCAACTGAAATGGGCAATATTCTAGAGGTGGGAAAACGCAGTCTTGTCAACTAATTGGATCTGGAGTAAGCAGACCACCTCAAGGTTGAGCTCAACGCAGATGTTGAGCACCAACTGGTTCAGCCTGAGCAAGTAGCCTAGCAGGCTGATGGAGCTGGAGTCAGAGCCATGTAGCTACTGATGTGAACTGAAGAGGATGACATCAGCTTTTTTTACATTGAGCTGAATTAATCAAGTCATCCAAGACTTGATGTTGGACAAACAGCAAAACTTTGGAGCCTACTGTGGTGGCAGAATGATGGTTATCATCAGAGTACATGTGAAAGCTGACCATGTACTTGCAAATGATGTCAGCAAGGGATAGAATGTACATATTAGTACAGCTGAGTTCACACCCGTGATTCTTCCACATGGTGAATTCTTGGTCAGATTGGAGAAGGTTCAGTGTTGTGTCCACTTTTGTTCTCGGCATATACAGATGATGTGGGTTTGGCCTTGCTTTAGGGAACATTTGGGGAGGGTTAACAAGGAAAGGGAATACACATTAAATGGTAGGATACTGAGTAGTGTACAGGAACAAAGGGACCTTGGAGTGCATGTCCACAGATCCCTGAAGGTAGCAGGCCAAGTAGATAAGGTGGTTTAGAAGGCATACGGAATGCTTGCCATTATTAACCATGGCATGGAATACAAGAGCAGGGGGGTTATGCTTCAACTGTATGAAACACTAGTTAGGCCTCAGCTAGAGTACTGCGTGCAGTTCTGGTCACCACATTACAGGAAAGATGTGATTGCACTAGAGAGGGTACAGAGGAGATTTACAAGGATGTTGCTTGGAGTAGAGAATCTTAGCTATGAGGAAAGACTGGATAGGCTGGGTCTGTTTTCCTTGGAGCAGAGGAGGCTGAGGGGAGACCTTATTGAGGTGTATAGAATTATGAGGGGCATAGATAAAGTGGATAGAAAGGACCTATTTCCCTTAGCAGAGGGGTCAAAAACCAAGGGGCACAGATTTAAAATAATTGGGGGAAGGTTTAGAGGGGATTTGAGGGGAAATTTCTTCACCCAGAGGGTTGTGGGGGTCTGGAACTTGCTGCCTGAAAGGGTGGTAGAGGCAGGAACCCTAACCACATTTAAAAAGTACTTGGATGTGCACTTGGGATGCTCTAACCTGCAGGGTTACGGACCAAGAGCTGGGAAGTGGGATTAGGCTGGATAGCTCTTTGTTGGCCGGCGCGGACACAATGGGCCAAAATGGCCTCCTTCTGTGCTGTAACTTTCTATGATTCTATTCTATAAGCTCAAAATTTGCTGATGACACAAAAGTAGGAGGACGATAATAGACTTCAGGAAGGCATAAGACATGTTCGTGGGATGAGCAGACAGGTGGCAGATAACATTTAATGGGGAGAAGTGTGAGTAATACATTTGGGTTGAACAAGGAATGGAGTAAACACAATGGAAAGATGCTGAAGGGTGCCGATGAACAGGGATTGCTGGATTTTGCCAGCACTCAGAGGGCGGGTTCGGAGGTGGGTCCGCTGTCAAAATAGCAAAGATTGACAGCGGGTAGGAAACCCAGGTGTCGGGTCTGTCCGCGCAGAACAGACCCGACACCAAGCGGCGGGGGAGACAATTTAGATCATTAAATGGCTGTTAACAGCCAATTTAATGCTATTTTGAGCCTACCTTGTAACTTTACGTGCTCCCCCACGGGTTACCTGCTGCTCGGGGAACACACCAGCTCACCCAGTCGTGAGTTGAGTCTGCTTTGATTTATCTGATTACCTGGCAGCTGCAGAAGTGGTGTAAAGGATACCATGCTGCAGCTGTTCAGTTTCAGAGCTCAGAATCTGTTGGTTACTGCATTTGTAAAACATATAGGGCTAAAAATTGGTAACTTCGCTGGGGCACTACTTTTAGCGCCCCGGAAAAACTAGCGCCCCCGTGCCGGAAATTGAGTGGTAGCGCCCCAAGAGAGAAGCGGGGTGCTGCTGGAAGCTCCCTGCATCCCTCTTGGGGCACTGCGAGGGAATATCGCGGCACATCGCACCGCGGTATTGCAGGCCTTCCTCCCCTTCTTAAAGGGGAGGGGCCTTGCGCAGCGTGACCCGGGGCCCAGCTGGCCCCCGGGGATCGGGAGTGCCGGCAAAAGAGCCCGGCACTCAAGAGAAGTGCCGGGCTCTTGGAGCGAAGCCAGCACTCCGCTGCGGGGGCGGATCAGGAGGCCGGGGATGGGAGCGCAGGCAGGTGCTGGCAGGCAGCCAGCAACAAAAATGGCCGCCCTGCAGCTCACCTTTAAATTGTGCCTCCCCGGCTGCATAGTGTCCGGCGGTAAGTCAGGGGGCACTCCCGAAGATTGCGGCCGGGGCGTGAGCGGGGCGCTGTGCACGGCGATGACGTCATCGCCGGCGGCACAGCGCCGCGGGGCGCTACCAGTTAGCACCGCCGCTAACCTCCCACTGAATTTCACAGGAGGCGTGGGCGGCGCCACATCCGGGCGCCAGTTGCTTTGCGCCTCCCGTTAGCGCCCTAAAGCAACTGAATTTTTACCCCATAGAGCTTTCTGTAGCTTGCAAGTGTTTAGAGCCAACTCTCTATCCAGTGGCACCTCATTGGAACAACCTCTCTCACCATTGACGGATTTGCTTCTGTCATCTCTCTGTCGCCTGCCATCTATTACATCAGGATGGGTATGGTTTACACTCTCTCACCTTGGTCCTCAAAATCTGACCCAACACCAGCAGAACCAGGCACCCTCAATATGCAGCTGCCATGACTCCTACATCCTGCGCCAATCCACCATTCCTCAGCTCTTCACACCTCCAAACAGTCTTTCCAGCTGGCTGCTTGGCGACAAGGGCTATCCACTAAAGACATGGCTCATGACACCCTTGAGGACAACAAACGAGGCTGAGGAACATTACAATCAAAGCCTCATCTCCACCAGAAATGTTATAGAGCAAACAATAGGCATGCTGAAAACACGCTTCAGATGCCTGGACAGATCAGGAGGAGCCCTGCAGTATGCACCAGCCAGAGTCTTCAGAATCGTTGTGGTCTGCTGCACCCTGCACAACATTGCGCAGCAGCGAGGATTAGCGATGCAGGAGGAAGAAGGCGCAGAGTGCACAGCCACTTCAGAGGAGGAGGACAAGGAGAAGGAGCATGCATTTGAGTACGAGGATAATGAAGACCTTGAGTAGCTGCTGGTACCAATCCCACCAGTACACAGCCACGTTGCTGCCCGTGAGGCCAGGAATCACCTCATCATGGCCAGATTTAGTTAAGTTCACGCAAAACAGACATGTGGCTGCCACATGCGTTGCCACATTGGCATCAGCCCACATCAACACCATTAACCATCCCTACAATGACCAGTCCTATCTTTTCAATGTCACCACCATTGATGGAGATTAAAATAGCCCTGACCATCCACTCTGCCATTTCCAAGTGTCAACACACATTTGCCAAGAAGCACAAAGTTCACGCATGTAAAGATTTATGGGACAAAATCACTTTAACAGAAACTTGTCAATAACATTGAAAGAAACGCCCAAGTGACTACTCTTGTGATTCTATTTGTGTGGCATCTTTATTTTCCGAGTGCTTCTACGTGGTGCAACCCCTGTGGCTTCAGCAGAGGTAGAGGCAGCCTGCTCACTTCCCTGCTACATCTGCTTAGATGCCATTGGTGGTTGTCCTCTGGGTTTTGGAGCCTGTGTGGGTCCCGCCAAAGTCTGCTCCTCCTGTAACTGTGCAGTGGCAGACTCGGCCATCACTGTCTGTGGAGGCATCTGAGGCTCTGACTAAGGGGTAGGCAAGGGGCTTGAAGTGTGAGCGCTTGGAGAGGAGCCCCCACTTGCATGTGCCCTCCCACCATCATCCCTCTCATGGGTCACTCGCACTTCTCTGCTAGCAAGTAGCTGGAGAGCACCTTGCTGCACAGCAGTGGGGCCATGAGGACCCATGTCAACATTAATATTCCTCCTAGCAAGGACGTCTATGAGCCTCTGGTTTCTCTCCTCCATAGATGCCCATCTATTTTGAATTGAGACCTTGTGCTCAAGTGACTGGCACAATGGCCCAAAAATTAGTGAGTGAGCCTACGTGCGAGGGTAAGGCCTTCCCGCGATCTCTCACTGCGCGCTGGCTTTTTCAGTCCGAGCTCGCACGAACTTGATGTTCTGGACAGCAGCTGTGCAGGGCTTTCGTATCCCACAGGCGTAGTTAATTCGTGCGAGCTGTGGGATCACGTGACTCAGTTAGAGCCAATGGCAGCACACCATCTTTCATTCATAGCTTTCACAGCACGGCTGTGAAAGCTATGAATACTATACCCCCCAAAAGAACAGCTAAACCTCAATTAAATTTTTTAAAAAACCCATCACATTAATAAAATAAGTATAGTTAAATAAATTAACCATTTTAAACAAAAAATTAAATTTTTGAAAAAATTTAAAATCTTTTAAAAAGTTATAAAAATAAACTTACCTGTCTTTAAAGTCTCTAAAAAAGATATACCTGTTAAAAAAAATTCAAAATAATACTTAATTAAGTACTTACCTTGTTAAAAGAGGGTCTTACACCTCCTTTCTTTATGTCTAAAATCTTCCATGCTTACCTGCGCGTCCAAAGCACTAAGTGCACTGCGTGCGCGCAGCCTGTAGCGCGCACGCGGTTCACCTAGGAACCGCCCCCTTTTGAATTCACCAAGTGCCGGTTTTCAGCGCATGCGCAGTGCATGCAGAAAACCGGCAATTGGAGACAGAATACGCGAGAGTACACAGTGCGTACTCTCGCGTAGCGACACTAATTTTTGGGCCATTATGTCCTCCATGCAGGTTGCCATCTTATCCATGGAGGAAACAACAGTCGCAATTGCGTGCGCCATGGTGTTGGTCATGCTTGAGATGGACTCCTCCATTCTCTGCACACTCGCAGTCACCGCAGTTGCAAAACCGGTCAGAGCCTCCTGCACTTGTTGCACCAGCTCCAGGACCGCCCTCTTCGTTGATGCCCCGCGAGGCTCAGCGTCTGCATGCAACTGAGCAGAGCTAGGAGACTCCTGCGCCCTCCGGCAAGGTGTCTCCACTGCTGTCCCTGTCTCCACCATCTCCTCTTGCTCACATGTGATTTGTGAGACACCAGGTGACAACACTATCTCGCGTACGACCCACCGAGGTGTGCGTATCTGCGTGGTTGCTGGCTTGCCTTATCAGAGGTGACGCTGTGCTCTCAGAGGCAGGAGCCTCCTCTGAGGAGTCCTCTTGATGTTCCTCATGGACATTGGGGGGGGGCTCTTGATTGACCTGTGGGAGAGTAAAGACATCAGTTAGATAAATGATATGTCCATATCATACAGATACCAATAAGTACATTATGAGCAATCTATTCCTGTTGACATCAGCCCCAATATGAGTGACTGATGTAGGTGTATGGGAAATGATTTTATCACCAGGTTGTTCTGATGAGCCCCTCTCTCCATCTCCACTTCCGGCTGATCCGCTCCAGTGATCTCCAGGGCAGCCTCCTCTGCAAGAGTCAGAATGGCCAGTGATTGAGGGCCACCTCACATTCTCCCCCTCTCCCTCTTGTTGTGGGCTCTCTTCTCCTGCATGGAGAGAAAGACGAGCAGGTTGAGTGAGAGTGATGAAATGAGTGCAACAAATGGATGTGTTAGATCTTTACAGGGAGACTATAATGGAGTGGGGTGGATGTAACAAGTTGCCTCCTTTAGTGTTGCTAGTTGGTGTCATTACATTAGTATGAGGGTGAGTGTTCGGGGTGCATAGTAATATGGGGATGCAATAATGTAGCTAGATAGAGAGGGATAGCTGAAGGTGCAAAGGATGTTGCATTGAGTTGAGCTGTGCTGGAGTAGGGTTGGGAATGCTGAGTGATGGGGAATGATAACAGACACAGTAGCGTGAAGGTAAGTGTGGCTTTATACTCACTTTTCCAGATCGTAGAAGATCATGAAAACACTTGCAGCACTGAAGCCAGGTCCTCATCACCACACACCTGCCCATTACCTCCTCAGCTATTTGGAGCCAGACTGCCTTGATCTCCTGGGGAGGTCTCTTCCGACCACTGGCAGGGAAGAGAAACCCCCTGCGTGCTCTGACTCCCTCCACAAGAACATGGAAGGAGTCATCACTGAATCGAGGTGCAGCCCACTGCCTTAGTGAGCTCATATTTGGAGTTGAACAAGCTATCTCAGCGATAGTCGTTTCAAATTCAGGAAGTGGAATGAAGTGGGGCCCTGGGCCCTTTAAATAAACCGGCAAGCGAAGCATCAGCGCTGACGTCACCGGACCCGCACTTGCTAATAGGGTCGGGGAACGCGACGGGCGGGCTTAACAAGGCCCATTAACGTAAAATCCTTTTTTCGGCGGGCTTCAGTAGGCAGTGGGACCGTATCCCAACAACGACCTCTCTCGCCCTGAACCCGCCTCGGCCGGCGAAATCGCAGCCAAAATCATTGAAAGTGCAAATGAAGGTAGATAGGAACATAGGAACATCAGTAGACCATTAAGCCCCTCGAGCCTGTTCCACCATTTAATTAGATTATGGTTGATCTGTACCTCAACTCCCTTTAGCTGCTAGGGGGAGGGAAATTGTCCAGGGAGCTGTTCAGCTGGCTCCTTGCTACCTGCCACTTCTAGTATTTTCCACAAGAATGGTTATTAGATCAAATATGGGCAGGTGTAATATAATTAAATACAAATGACAGGAAAGGTATATGAACTGCTCTGAGTAAAGCTAATTTTAAATATCTCTATGCCCACAATTTTACGCTCCCTGCAAAATATGTGCCGGGAATGAGCTAACAGTGCGCTGTGAACTAACAGCATGCGATTTTACGATGTCCGGTTATTTGAATAATTATCATAAGCTCTCAGCATATCTTTAACCTTGAACTAGCAGCTAGCTTAATGGAACAAATAAAAATTCTGTTTAACAGTGCAGATTTAAAGGGATGTGCCCATTTAATGGTAAATGGCTACATATGAGGCCAACTTTTATATTGGCTCAAAATGGATTTGAAATATTTGTCAATCTCTGCCCAGGCTGTGGGGTGGGAAGAGGTGCCAGACAAAAATAAACTGAGGAGAGACCCAATGTGGAGACAAGAAACAGAGGGTTAGAAATTCGCCTCCTTTGCGCCTCCAGTTAGTGCCTCCGGGGGGCGATAACGGGGCGCTACCGGCTTTGCGACCAGGCATGACGATAGTACCGACGCCCACGAAATTGACGTGGAGGTTTGCGGCGGCGGTAACCCCTAACGCCACGATATCCTGCGCCCGGAGATCGTGACATCATCAGACTGCGCAGCGCCCCGGTAGCGCCCCGGATCCAAACTTCGGTTCCACCCCCTGCAGCATCGCCAGGCCATAGTACCGACAGCTGCAGGAGGCGTTGTTAGGGAGGCCGGCATCTTGGGCAGCGGTATTTAAAGGTAAGGCCGCTTGTGTCAATGAAAAATTTGTTTTCACCCCTTAGGTTGTTTTTTCAACTTTTTCCTGTGCCACCATTGATCAGCCCTGCGCTCTGTTAGAGTGCTTGGGGCTGATTGTCGCGGATCGCGGCTACCATCGGAGATGAGGGACATCGATTTAATGCAGAGCCTTTAAGGGAGGCAAGGAGCCTCCGTTCCTGGCAGCGCTGACCTCGACATTGGGCAGCACTGCACCGCTACCGCCTCTCTTGCCAAACTGTAGCGCTCCAAGGGAAGTGCTAGCGCTTGATTTAGCGCTCCACTTCCTTCCTGGAGCGTTAAACCCGAAGTTCGCGTTGGATTCACTGGCATAGTGCCCGGCGCTACTTTTTCGTTACCGCTAAAGTTATCTCCCCAAACTCAATTTCTCCCCCAGAGTGTGTGTGCGAGTGATAGAGCAGTGCAGTACCTGACCACATGTTTGATAAGATAAGAACATAAGAAATAGGAGTAGGAGTAGGCCATACGGCCCATTGAGCCTGCTCCGCCATTCAATAAGATCATGGCTGATCTTCTACCTCAACTCCACTTTCCCGCCATATCCCATATCCCTTGATTCCCTTAGTGTCAAAAAATCTATCGATCCTAGTACTGAATATACTCAACGACTGAGCATACACAGGCCCTCTGGGGTAGAGAATTCCAAAGATTCACCACCCTCTGAGTGAAGAAATTTCTCCTCATCTCAGTCCTAAATGGCCGACCCCTTATCCTGAGACTATGACCACTGGTTCTAGGTTCTCCTGCCAGGGAAAACAGCCTCTCAGCATCTACCCTGTCAAGCCCTCTAAGAATTTTATACGTTTAAATGAGATCACCTCTCATTCTTCTAAACTCCAGAGAATATAGACCCATTCTACTCAATCTCTCCTCACAGGACAGCCTTCTCATCCCAGCAATCAATCTAGTGAACCTTCCTTAGGTAAGGAGACCAAAACTGTACACAGTACTCCAGGTGTGGTCTCACCAAAGTCCAATATAATTGCAGCAAGACTTCCTTAGTCTTATACTGCAACTCCTGTGCAATAAAGGTTAATGTACCATTTCCTAATTGCTTGCTGTACCTGAATGTTAACTTTCTGTGATTCGTGCACAAGGACACCCAAATCCCTCTGAATACCAACATATACTAGTCTCTCACATTTAAAAAATATATTCTGCTTTTCTATTCTTCTTACCACAGTGGATAATTTCACATTTCTCCACATTATATTCCATCTGCCACCTTCTTGCCCACTAACTTAACCAGTCTATATCCCTTTGTAGCCTCTTTGCGTCCTCCTCACAGCTTACTCTCCCACATAGCTTTGTATCGTCAGCAAACTTGGGCACATTATACTTGGTCCCCTCATCTAAGTCATTCATATAGATTATGAATAGTTGAGGCCCAAGCACTGATCCTTGCGGCACTCCACTAGTTACAACCTGCCAACCCGAAAATAATCCGTTTATTCCTACTCTGGTTTTTGTCCGTTAACCAATCCTCAATCCATGCTAATATATTATCCCCAATCTCATGAGCCCTAATCTTGTGTAACAACCTCTTGTGCGGCACCTTATTGAATGCCTTTTGAAAATCCAAATATACTACATCCACTGGTTCCCCCTTATCTACCCTAATAGCTGGCAAAGTGGACATGGTGTTGCCTGATATGAAGGACTGCTCTGTTTGAAACTCAGGGCACCCTTCCCAGATGATGGCAGTGACCCTTGGTATGTCAGCAGGTGATAGCCAGGGGATAAATGGGTGCTGTCCTTTGTTTTCTTAGGAACCCCATGTAAGAGTTCTGTGCTGTGTCAAGCTGATGCTTCCTTTCCATGGGGAAAATAATAAATGTATTTTACCTTGCAAATAATGGTTGTCACTTGATGCAACTGTGAGTGGCTGACTGATTTATTTGGCACATGCCATAATTGGTGTCTTGGAAGGATCTGGTGGCATAAAACTTTAATAGCACTTGTACCACAAGGAGAATGCCTGAAATGCTTAATTTGTTTCTCAGTCAGAGGATTAACACCCTATTGCCTTTGTTTAAGGTTTAAATTATAGGGGTAATTCCATAATCCAGTACTCACAACACGGAGCAGAGCTCACAGGAAGCGCATCTTGGGAAATTGTGGGCCCACATGACATTCATAATGGGTGGTAAACCGCAAGCTACCCACCCACGATTTCTTGAGACGCATTGTTTGCCAGTGAAGGTCCTCACTGGAACTGTTGGATGACAGAATCACTCCTTCTGTACCATCAACTTAAAATAAGGCATTAGTCCCTCTGATTAAGAAGTGTAAAAGGAACCAGATTAAGTACATACCAGACTGAAGTTTCCTTATTTGATATTTGTAATTGTAGAAGCTATAACAAGTAATAAATTCATTAGAAGCACATAAAATAATGGTACAAAAATATAAATATTAGGCGATTTGACTATTCACGAAGCAAGGCACAGTAAAATGTTTCTGATTTTCACATTTGCTGGTTGAGAGTAGGGATGTTGGATGAGAACAGGGTCAGGTTTGGCTCTGATAACCTCTCTTCCCTATCTCTCCACCTCAAATAGTTTGCTAGAACTCCTCTTATAGGAATGACGACTTAGGAAAGGTAGTGAAGAGCTGCTGGCACATCAGTACCACACCCTGGTATGAGTTTTTGTGAGCGGAGAGGAGAAAATGAGGAGAAAATGAGTGAAAAATAGCGGATGTTATAGAACATTAAATCAGCTAGACAATATTATGTAAAGCATAGCTCAGTATCTGTAAAGCCAACTGCTGGGTCTGTCTTACTTGCATAATTTTATTTAGCAACCAGGACGTGGCTGTCATTGGGACTTTTGCAATAAAGGTTTTTATTTTTATGTAGAATATTTTTTTATTTGGTGCTATTTGATCTGTTCTGACACATACAGGTATCTTATGATGGCATGATCTGCCCGTACAGGCGATGCCCACAGGTACAAGGAAACATAATCAGATTATTGGTGTTAGCTGTGGTGACCTATGGTAAGATTACACTTCCTCTATCCTTTATTTGACTGGTTAGCTACTTTGTGATGCTGTCAGGACTATTTTTCTGCTCTAAGAACTGATTTCAAGAGAAAGCACTTCATTTTTGCTATAATTCTGATTTTGTAAAGCCATCAGTCAGCGTTCCAGAAAAAAGTTTCTTTTCCTTAATTGTGTTCCCTCCAACATTGTTTCTCACTTCCCTCACCCTCATTAACAGGATCTTTCTCAGTTACTCTTTCAATAGTCGCTCTCTTTCTCATCCCCCCTTCAACAAGATCTCAGCCTCGCGCCCCCCCCCCCCACCCCCATAACAAGGTCCCTTCCTCCCTCCTAAACAGAGTTGCTCTCTCTCTCCTCCACTCCAAAAGAAATGTGCTTCACAAGTTGGGAAAGTGAATTTATAAAATCCACCATTACATTCTGAATTTAAAGGCAAAAGTTGATAATGAAACTGCCAGAATATTTTATAAAGAAGCAAATTATTGTAATAAATATAATCTTGCAATTAAATAAATTGGCACAATATAATTCTAAAAGAAACCACTAATGCTTTTTCACCATGTACCTTAGGCTATTTATTTTGATTTCCTCAGAATCTGAGATCAAGACAATGAATTGCTTTGCAGAAGAGTGGGGAGGCATGGACCAGACATTTGGACCCAGTTAGGTGGGCCTGAGAGAGGCAAGGTCAGGGACAGCAAGAATGTGAAGTGGTTTGGTATCTTGCCACATGGCTGAGTTCAGAAGCAAGGACATACAAGTTGAGTTGAATGGAGCAGAGGAGTTGAGGGTGAGAAGGGCGGGACCTCACCATACGGCTGCATTTGGAGGGGCGGGGGTGATGTGTATCGGGGCAAATCAGGGACGCTGAGGCAAACAGGTTTTAATTTAATCTTTTATGGCAGATTTTGTCGGGGAACTGAATTATGGAGGTAGAATTTGTTGAAGAGCCATACTGAGATGAAGCCAAACTTAGAAGCTTTATGGCCAACTAATTAAAGTTTTAAAAGGGAATGATGACATGAGCACAGGCCCAGAATCCAGGAGCCTTTGCCTTTATATCATCTTCTCTGCTGAGCTATCTTACTGTATGCAGGAACTAAGGAGACTGAAAAGTAAGACATGTGTTTATCAGACTTCTGCTCCCCTTGTTGGAATTGTCTGGCTGTGGTAGTTTCTGTAAGGTTAGGTACTGTTATGTATGTGTAATGCAAATAAAGACCAGCAGAGAGAGCACTGAGTCACAGTAAAGATAGAACAAGGAGCACAATCCAGTTTTGGACAGTGTGTAGCTGCAGGCATACAAATTTGTTTGACTCAGTGGGGCAGGACCCGAGGCTGCTGGCTGACCAACAACTTCTTCTAAAATTAAACAATTAATTTTCTGATGGGTTGGTTAATTTTGCCAATGCCTAAAGGTTCTGCCTCCAATGGGAACCAACCCTGGGTTGTTGTTACAGTGATGGCATTGGTTTGGCACTATCCAACATGGTGATGAAATGCGACTCTGACACCAGATTTTTATTTTTGAATTTCAGGCTACTGTAAAGGTCACAGCAGACTCCTTATTCTACATCCCAGATTCTTCAGATAATCCCCCAGTTACCTACAAAAATGTCTGTGTTGTTCAGGATGCCTAAAATTGGTGAGCTTACCAACATAGCTCCATGCTGAGTTGTGGATAGATAGGCAGATGAATAGTACTTACAATGCCTCTGAGGGCCTCCGCTTCTTCCTTGAACGGAGGCCCAACCAGTCCCCATCCACCACCAGCCCCCTCCGCCTGGCTGAACTTGTTCTCACATTGAACAACTTCTCCTTTGACTCCACTCACTTCCTCCAAATAAAAGGTGTTGCTATGGGAACGTGTATGCGTCCTAGCTATGTCTGACATCTCGTGGGATATATGGATCATTCTTTGTACCCGTCCTACTCAGGTCCCCTCCGTCACCTCTTTTTTCGGTATATTAATGACTATATTGGTGCTGTTTCCTGCTCTCAACCCGAACTGGAAAATTTCATTAACTTTGCTTCCAATTGCCACCCCTCCCTCGCCTTCACATGGTCCATCTCTGACTTTTCCCTTCCCTTCCTCAGCTTCTCTATCTCCATTTCTGGGGATAGGCTGGCGACCAATATCTGCTATAAGCCCACTGACTCCCACAGCTATCTTGATTACACTTTCTCCCAACATGCTTCCTGTAAGGACTCTATTCCATTCTCCCAGTTTCTAAGGGCTGGATTTTCCAAGCCCCAAGGAGGCGGGCATGGAGGCGGGACAGCCGGTAAATTAGGAGAAAGTGGGGGCGGATGGCAAACCCACCCCCATCCCGCCTCCGTGCCCTTTTGCCAGGAGGCGAGAAGATGTGCTGCTTCGGGTCCCATCTCCTGGAGGCGGGAATGGCATTTAATCCTTTTAACTGCCTGTTAACAGGTAGTTAATAGGCAGAAAAAAGGATTAGTGCCATTTTACCTTAACAGGTGAAGGCTTCCCGACCTCGGAGAACCCCAACGGGTTGGAGGAGACGTGAAGGAGGTCTGCAGCGGTTAGAGGCACCTGGAAGTAAGGTGTAGAGGTGAGTGATGGGTGCAAGTGTGGAGTGGTAAGTATGTAAGGTGAGTGATAAGTTTTTAAAAATGTTCACTTACCTTGCTTTCTTCCTACAGCCTTCAGCCGCGCTGGATCGGGAGAGCCAACATCCTCCTTGTCGATTTTACAGACTGGCTGTTTGATCCTCCGATCCAACAGTCATGTGAAATCAACAAAGTTGAAAGGTTTGATGAGTCCTGAACACAAGGACTCATCAAACTACAGAGAATGTCAGTGTTTGACAGCTTCACAGAGCTGTCAAATGCTGACATTTCGTCTTGACAGATAGCACGTCTGACGTTGACGTGCTCTGTCAGTGACTTCCTCCCTAATTGGCCTGCTGAGCCCGCAGGGCGGGCTTAACAAGCTCAATCAGGGGAAAATCCCTCTGGTTGGTCAGGCGAGGATGGAGGCGGGACACTGACATGACAAGCAGCAGTCCCGCCTCCAACTCGTCTCCATTCACAAAATCCAGCCCAGTCTCCGACACATCTGTTCTGACGATGCCACCTTCCATACCAGTGCTTCCGATATGTCTTCCTTTTTCCTCATCTGAGGATTCCCCTCCACCTTGGTTGACAGGACATTCGACTGTGTCCGTCCCATTTCCCGCACTTCTGCTCTCACCCCTTCCCCTCATTCCCAGAACCACGATAGGGCTCCCCTGATACATAGAATCATAGAAGAAGAATCATAGAAATTTACGGCACAGAAGGAGGCCATTCGACTCGTCATGTCTGTGCCGGCCAAAAAGAGCTATCCAGCCTAATCCCATTTTCCAGCTCCTGGTCTGTAGCCTTGTAGGTTACGGCACTTCAAGTGCATATCCAAGTACTTTGTAAATGCAATAAGATTTTCTACCTCTCAGGCAGTCAGTTCCAGACCCCAACCAGCCTCTGGGTTAAAAAATTCCCCTCAACTCCCCTCTAATCCTTCTACCAATTACTTTAAATCTATGCCCCCTGGTTATTGACCGCTCTGCTAGACGAAATAGGTCCTTCCTGTCCAGAAAAGCAAAATACTACGGATGGTGGGAATCTGAAATAAAAACAGAAAATGCTGCAAATACTCAGCAGGTCAGGCAGCATCTGTGGAGAGAGAAACAGAGTTAACGTTTCAGGTCGATGACCTTTCGTCAGAACACAATTCTTGGAAACCAATGCTCCTCGGGAACCTTCTTCCACTTCACTTTCCTCTGATTCAGAAGTGAAAAATGTTAGAGATATAACAGGTTTTAAGAAAGTGCAGAGGCAGAGAAAGGGGGGAAGGGATGAAAGAACAAAAGGGAACATAGGAACAGGAGTAGGCCATTTAGCCCCTCGAGCCTGTTCCGCCATTCAATGAGATCATGGCTGATCTGCGACCTAACTCCATATACCCGCCTTTGCCCCATATCCCTTAATACCTTTGGTTAACAAAAATCTATCAATCTCAGATTTAAAATTAACAATTCATCTAGCACCAATTGCCGTTTGTGGAAGAGAGTTCCAAACTTCTACCACCCTTTGTGTGTAGAAGTGTTTCTAATTTCACTCCTGAAAAGTCTGGCTCTAATTTTTAGACTATGCCCCCTAGTCCTAGAATCCCCAAGCAGCGGAAATAGTTTCTCTCTATCTACCCTATCTGTTCCCCTTAATATCTTGAAAACTTCGATCAGATCACCCCTTAACTGTCTAAATTCTAGGGAATACAACCCTAATTTGTGTAATCTGTCCTCGTAACTTAACCCTGAAGTACGGACATCATTCTGGTAAACCTACGCTGCACTCCCTCCAAGGCCAATATATCCTTCCTAAGGTGTGGTGCCCAGAACTGCTCACAGTACTCCAGGTGTGGTCTAACCAGGGTTTTGTATAGCTGCAGCATAACTTCTACCCCCTTGTATTCTAGTCCTCTAGATATAAAGGCCAACATTCCATTAGCCTTTTTGATTATTTTCTGTACCTGTCCATGACATTTTAATGATCTATGTACCTGGACCCCCAAGTCTCTTTGGACCTCCACTGTTTTTAGCTTTTTACCATTTAGAAAGTACCCTGTTCTATCCTTTTTAGGTCCAAAGTGGATGACCTCACATTTGCCTACATTGAAATCCAATTGCCATAGTTTTGTCCATTCACTTAATCTGTTGATATCCCTTTGTAATTTTATGCTTTCATCTACACTGCCTACAATGCCGCCTATCTTTGTGTCATCGGTAAATTTGGATATATCACTTTCTATGCCATCATCTAAGTGGTTAATAAATACGGTGAATAGTTGAGGCCCCAACACAGATCCCTGCGGGACACCACTAGTCACATCCTGCCAATTAGAGTACCTGCCCATTGTCTTTACTCTCTGTCTCCTGCCGCTCAGCCAATTTCCTAACCAGGTCAATAATTTGTCCTCAATTCCATGGGCTTCTACCATAGTTAACAGTCTCTTATGTGGGACTTTATCAAATGCCTTCTAGAAGTCCATGGGCCGGATATTCCGATCCCTACGGGTGTGTACTCGCTGTGTACCCACCCATAGGGACATCGGAAATGCCGGTTTCAGGCATGCACTGCGCATGCGCTGGAAACCGGCATTTCCGATCTGTCAAAAAAGCTGTTGCTAGATCCTCCGGCTGCCCGGGAGAAGGGCCTCTGCAGGCGGATAGTTCCACTTTTTGGAGACCCACCGCCCGCAGAAAACACTTACAATTCATGCGCCTGGTAAAATCAGGCGTAAGAATTGAAAAAAGTAAAGAAATTTTTTTTCCACTGATTTATCATTTAAAAATACTTTAAAGAAAGGTAAGTTTATTTTTAGCCCCATTAAAAACTTTAATTAATTTTTTTTAATTTAAATTTTTGTTCAAAATAGTTAATTTATGTAATTTCAAGTCATTTTAAAAATGTGATTTAAAAAAAAATGTATTTAAGTTTTACTATGTTTTGGGGGTGATCTCCATTCATTTATTTGACAGGTCTTCCTGTCAAATGTATGAAGGGAGATTCCCTTCTCTGATTGGCTCCCTATGGCCCACGTGATCCCAGGGACGCTGCGAACTACCTGCGCCTCTGGGATACGTGGGCCCTGCACACCGGCAGTTTGGAGAGGCCCAGCAGCAGAACTGTGCGCCTCCCGGGAGCCCTCGGGTAAGGGCGCAGATTTTTCCAGATCGCAGCTCTCTGCCCGCGGGAGGCCTGCGATCGGAATATCTGGGCCCATATAAATAACATCCATAGACATTCCCCTGTCCACTACTTTAGTCACCTCCTCAAAAAATTCAATCAGGTTTGTCAGGCATTAGACCTTTCACAAATCCATGCTGGCTCTCTCGAATCAACTGAAAATTTTCGAGGTGTTCAGTTAGTCTATCCTTAATTATAGACTCTAGCAATTTCCCCACAACAGATGTTAGGCTAACTGGTCTATAATTCCCTGGTTTCCCCCTCTCGCCATTCTTAAATAGTCGAGTGACATGCGTAATTTTCCAATCTAAAGCAACGGTTACTGAATCGAGAGAACTTTGGAAGATTATAGTTCGGGCATCTGCAATGTGCTCACCTACTTCCTTTAAAACCATGGGATGGAAACCATCTGGTCCTGGGGATTTGTCACTCTTTAGTGCCATTATTTTCTTCATTACTGTTATTTTACTTACGTTAATTTTATTGCGTCCCTGTCCCTGATTCAATATTAGTTTCCTTGGGATATCCGGCATGCTATCCTCTTCTTCTACTGTAAATACTGACACACAGTAATTATTCAACATGTCCGCGATTTCCTTATTATCATTGACAATATCACCACTTTCAGTTTTTAAGGGGTCAACATTGCTCCTGACCACTTTCTTTTTCCTAATGTAATTGTAAAAATTCTTTGTATTGATTTTGATATCACTTACAAATTTCTTTTCATACTCCCATTTTGTAGCTCTTACTATCTGTTTTGTGACCCTTTGCTGTTCTTTGTATCTTTCCCATTCGCCAAGATCTGTGCTATTTTTTGCATTTTCATATGCTTTTTCTTTTAGTTTTATACTGTCCCTTACACCTCTTTAGTTGTCCATGGCATTTTTTTTTGGCAAGTGGAGCTCTTGCCCCTCAGGGGTACAAACTGGTTCTGTATTACATTAAATTCTTTTTTGAACATCTCCCACTGATCTTCTGTTGTTTTACCCATTAACAGATTTGCCCAATTTACTGTGGACAGTCTCTGCCTCATCCCGTTGAAGTCGGCTTTACCTAAATCTAGAATCTTAGTAGCTGTTTCGCGTTTCTCCCTTTCAAACGTTATGTTGAACTCGATCATGTTATGATCGCTATTGGATAAATGTTCATGCACAGTTAGGCTGTTAACTAAATCTGGCTCATTACTCATTACTAAATCTAATATGGCTTGCCCCCTTGTTGCCTCTAGGACATATTGTTGTAGAAAACTATCCCGGATACACTCAAGAAATTCACTACCTTTCCGACATGTGCTAATCTGCTTATCCAAATCTATATGAAAGTTAAAATCCCCCATTAAAACCACTCTGCCTTAGACACTTGTCTAATCTATGCAGTTATACAATCTAGCACTTCACAGCTGCTACCGGGGGGCCGATACACAACTCCCACTACAGTCTTCAATCCTTTCCTATTTCTTAATTCTACCCATAAAGTCTCCACTGCCTGCTTACCTCTTGTTATATCCTCTCTTATCATTGAAGTGATTTCATCCTTAATCATTAAGGCTACTCCTCCCCATCTACCATTTTCTCTATCTTTCCTGTAGACCTTATAACCTGGTAGATTTAGTTCCCAATCCTGACCGGCTGTGTTAGGGTGGAAGGCACCATCATCCCTTTTGTCTTTTAATCTCTCCAGCCTTCCACCCTATCACAGACCTTCCCTTTTGTTCTCCTCCCCCCCCCCCCTCCGCTTTCTCTGCCTCTGCACTTGCTTAAAATCTGTTATATCTCTAACTCTTTTCAGTTCTGACGAAAGGTCATCGACCTGAAACATTAACTCTGATTCCCCTTCCTATCCACTCTATCTAGGCCCCTCATAATTTTATGCACCTCAATTAAATCTCCCCTCAGCCTCCTCTGTTCCAAAGAAAACAACCCCAGCTTATCCAAACTTTCCTCATAGGTACAATTCTTCAGTCCTGGCAACATCCTCATAAATCTCCTCTGTACCCTCTCTAGTGCAATCACATCTTTCCTGTAATGTGGTGACCAGAACTGTACACAGTGCTCTAGCTGTGGCCTAACTAGAGTTTTATACAGTTCTAGCACAACCACCCTGCTCTTATATTCTATGCCTTGGTTAACAAAGGTAGGTATCCCTTGTTCTCACCTTACACCCCACCAGCCTCCACATTCTCCACCATTTCTGCCACCTCCAGCATGATGCCACCACCAAACATATCTCCCCCTCCCTGTTCAGCATTCTGAAGGGACCGTTCCCTCGGCGACACCTTGGTCCACTCTTCAATCACCCCCAACAGCCCTCCCTTTCCCACGGCACTTTCCCGTGCAAGCGCAGGAGATGCAACACCTGCCCTTTTACCTCTTCCCTTCTCATCATCCAGGGCCCCAAACACTCCTTCCAGATGAAACAGTGATTTACTTGTACTTCGTTCAATTTAGTATACTGTATTCACTGCTCACGATGCGATTTCCTCTACATTGGGGAGACCAAATGCAGATTGGGTGATCGCTTTGCACAACACCTCCGTTCAATCTGCAAGCGTGACCCTGAGCTTCCAGTCACCTGTCATTTAAATTCTCCGTCCCACTCCCACTCTATCCTCGGCCTCCTACACTGTTCCAATGAAGCTCAACACAAGCTCGCGGAGCAGCACCTCATCTTTCGATTCGACACTTTACAGCCGTTCGAACTCAACATTGAGTTCAACAATTTCAGATCTTAACCGATTTTTTCAGACTGCAACTGCTGGTAATGATTCTGTTGTCATTTACAACTCCTCTAGACCCATCTTTGATTTCTTTACTTGTCCCATTATCACCCCCTTTTGCCTTGCACCATCATCCCTTTTGTCTTTTAATCTCTCCTGCCTTCCATCCTATCACAGACCTTCCCTTCTGTTTTTTCCTCCCCTCCCCCTTTCCCTGCCCCTGTACTTGCTTAAAACCTGCTACATCTCTAACCTTTTCCAGTTCTGGCGAAAAGTCATCGATCTGAAACATTGGCTGTGATTTTTCTCACCTCGGTGGGTCTAGTGCAGGCGATGTTGGTGGCGGGTCATGGTTCCGCTGCTGGCTCCATCCTACTCTGGAAAATGAACTTACGTTGATAGGGCTTGTTAAGCCTGCCCAGTGTGTTTCCCGGTCCAATTAGAGGAAGTGGGTCTGGTGACGTCATTCATGATGCGTCATCAGCTGGTTTCCTTAAAAGGACCCTGTCCAACTTTATTTTGACATTTGTGCTGTCAGTGTTCTGCAGCATTGAGGTGTTGCAGACACTGACAATCACTGCACAGAGGTGCAGGGCTGCACCCAGGTTCTCCCATGACTCCCTCCATATGCTTATGGAGGGAGTCACAGCATGCAGGAAGGTCCTCTTCCCTTCCCATGGGCGGAAGAGACCCAGGAGAACAAAACAGCCTGGTTGCACATTGCAGAGGAGAGCAGAAGCAGGGTTGTGGTCAGGAGGACCTGGGTGGCGCAAACCTTTCAATGATCTCATTAGATCACGAAACGTTAGTACAAAGCCACACTAAAGCTCATCCTGCTGTGCCTCTCATCACATCCCCATCACTCTGCTTTCCCTACCCTACTCCTGCACATCCTTACTCACACCAACTTACCTTGCACCTCCACTCATCCCTCTCTATCTACATTATCACTTCCCCATCTCACCAGCCACCCCTCACACTCACCCTCATCCTAGTCCAATCATACCAACTAACAATACACAAAGGTAGGGACTTGGGTATTTTATTCAATGTTCATGTAAAGTTTCTGTTAATGTGGTGTCAAACATTGAAACCTTTATTTTCAACATTTTGCGTTCTTGGACAGATTTGTGTGCACCTTTGGAAGTGGCTTAGTGAGTTGCAGTGAATGGTGAGACATAACGGTACTCCCTGCAATGGTGGTGAATGTGAAAGGAATGGCTTGGACATTGTAGGGATGATCTATGGTGTTGGTGTGGGGTGGTGCCAATCTGATGCATCATGTGGCAGCCAGGGTGTACAGCGTCAAGTGAAGTAAATCTGGCCATGATGAGGCCCTTCCTGGCCTCCCGGGCAGCAATGTGCTCGGGTGCTGATGCCCTCTGTCCTGTGCAACATCAGGTGATTGCGGAGAAGTTTGGTGTTGTTGTTGTGCTTCTGGTGTGCCTGGTGCTGCTGGTGTTGGGGCTGATAGTGGTGGGATTCTGAGGACCAAGGTGAGACAGTATAAAGGGCATCCATGTTGATGGAACAGATGGCAGGTGAAGTAGCGATGACAGAAGCATTTTGTCAATGGTGAGAGGGTTCTTCCAATGAGGTAAGAGTGGATGGAGAGTGGAAAGTGGAAAACCCGCAGAATCTGTGCTGGAAATGGACTGAGAAACAGCTTGTGGCTGAGGAAAGTGATGATCTGTCAGGTGGGAGCTTTTACTGTACATTTGAAGCTGTCAAGTAATCAGCTGGAGCAATGGCGATTGAACTCCTGCCTCAGGTTCAAAGACGTGGTCCCCGCGCAGTGTGGAACTGTGGGTGAGCAGTTAAAGTTAAAAGGTAAGGTTAAAAGCATTATTAAGGGTCTGTCAACAACCCAATAATTGGTTTAATTGGGTCGCCCACCTCTGCAGGTCGGGTCAGATCGGAAATCACACACGCGCTTGTGGGAGAGGTGCGCTGCGGCGGGTTGACAGTGGGGTCCTGGCCCGCTGTCAAAAAAATCAAATTTCCCACCCAATCCACCACCGATCCCGCCCACTGACCCCCCGGAAAATTCCAGCCTTTAACTCTGTTTCTCTCTCCGCAGATGCTGCCTGACTTGTTGAGTATTTCCAGCATTTTCTGTTTGTATTTCATCAATCTCATTGTTCTGTATGTTTTACCGAATACGGAATAAAGCAGCATATGATACAAACCATTTTCAGCTCATCCAGTTTTCACTCAGTTTGCTTTTGGAGAAATTGAAGGAGTACACGTGCATAAGACATGGAAATTCTTTCCAGATCAGAAGGCAGTTTCACTGTTACACGTCCCGGTTTTGCTACTGCACTAGTAGATATAGGGCAATGGGAGTCAATTCCCGTAAGAAGCAGGTGACTGGACTGCTTATGGGAGCAGATGGCACCACTGAACCGAAGTAGGTATCTGTGGCAGAGCTGAATTCAGAACAGCGCACAACAGCAGCCTACAGTAGCTTGCCCTCCAGTTTTACCATCCTCCCTGTAGGGAAGTGCCTGGTCTCTAGTCAGACTTTCTCCTATAAGACAATGTATAAAGTCAGGAGCTTTGTGTGGGGAATCACAGGCACAAACCTACATTGCGCCAGTTTATGATGCACAGTGTGCTGCAGTACTGTTGCTACCTGAATGTAAGGTGCTATTTAAATAACATTTGACCTACTTGCTGTAGTTTATCACCTCCTAGCTTGCCATATGATAGACTGTAACCTCAGGCTAAATGTCCTGCCAACTTTTGTTTATCCACCGGGTTTTAGTTTGCCCTTCCATCCAGACCACTTTACACAACACTATAAATAGCCACGAATTTCTTAAAAATTATTGACATATAAAACCCCAGGCTTTCTTCCTTTACAGCAATTCTGATGTTAGAAGGAGCGCATGGCTGGTTATACCATTATTCCAGTAAATCCATGACTTGGAAAACTGCAAGGAAGTTTTGTCAAAATCATTATACTGACATGGTGGCGATACAGAATATGGAGGAAATCAAGTACCTGAATGAATATTTGCCAAGATCAAATGTCTGGATTGGTTTGAGGAAGGTAAATAATATCTGGACCTGGATTGGAACGAATCGGGCATTGGAAGATTTCGCTATGAACTGGGCTTCTGGTGAACCCAACAATAAAAGGAACGATGAAGACTGTGTGGAAATGTATATAAAGAAATTTGATAATGCAGGAAAATGGAATGATGAACCCTGCCGTAGAAAGAAAATGCCACTGTGTTACAAAGGTAACTTTAAAAATTATTAGGAGATAAGAAAGAACTTGCATTTATAGATCTGGGTGCATAACACTTCCTCAGGACATCCCAAAGGGCTTCACAATCAATGGATTATTTTTGAAGTGCAGTCATTATTGTTATGCAGGAGCACACTGCAAAGTCCCACAACCAGCAAATAAATGAAGGTATAAGATTCCTCCTTGGATCAACTGGTCTATGAGATTTGAAGGGGGTGTTGGTTGAGGGAGGAATGTTGCTCAGAACACCAGGTCAACTCCCTGCTCTTCTTCGAATAGGGCCGTGGGATCTTTTGCATGCACCCGAATAGGCAGACAGGGCCTAGTTTAACAACTCATCTGAAAAAGGTGCAGCTCTGACACTGCAGCAGTCTTTTAGAACTGCACAGAAGTGTTGGCCTAGATTATCTGTTCAGGCTTGCAGTGCGGCTTGAACCGGCAACTTCTGACTCATACGCAACAGTGCTACCAATTCAGCCAAGCTTGATGAGGCGGAAAGAAAAAGCATAAACTGGAAATCTGAAATTAAAACAGAAATGCTGCACAGCAGGTCAGTCAATTTCTGAAAAAGAAAAATAGGTTAATGTTTCTGTGGAATTATTCATCAAAAAATTACATAGGATTACATAGGATATACAGCACAGAAACAGGCCATTCGGCCCAACCAGTCCATGCCGGCATTTATGCTCCACACGAGCCTCCTCCCATCTTCCTCATCTAACTATCAGCATAACCCTCTATTCCCCTCTCCCTCATATGCTTATCTAGCCTCCCTTTAAATGCATCTATACTATTCGCTTCAACCACTCCCTGTGGTAGCGAGTTCCACATTCTCACCACTCTTTGGGTAAAGAAGTTTCTTCTGAATTCCTTATTTGATTTCTTGGTAACTATCTTATATTGATGGCCTCTAGTTTTGCTCTTCCCCATAAGTGAAAACACTCTCTCTGTATCTACTCTATCAAAACCTTCCATAATTTTAAAGACCTCTATTAGATCACCCCTTAGCCTTCTCTTTTCAAGAGAAAAGAGACCCAGCCTGTTCATCCTTTCCTGATAGGTATAACCTCGCATTTCTGGTATCATCCTTGTAAATCTTTTTTGTATCCTCTCCAGTGCCTCTATATCTTTTTTATAATATGGCGACCAGAATTGTACACAGTATTCCAAGTGTGGTCGAACCAGGGTTCGATACAAGTTTAGCATAACTTCCCTACTTTTCAATTCTATCCCTCTAGAAATAAACCCTAGTGCTTGGTTTGCTTTTTTTATGACCTTATTGACCTGTGTCATTACTTTTAGTGATGTGTGTATTTGTACTCCGAGATCCCTTTGCTCCTCTACCCCACTCAGACTCCCAACCTCCAAGTAATATGTGACCTCCTTAGTTTTCTTCCCAAAATGTAATACCTCACATTTATCTATGTTGAAATTCATTTGCCAGTTATATGCCCATTCTGCAAGTTTATTAATGTCCTCCTGCAACTTGTTGCAGTCCTCCTCAGTATTGACTATCCCTTCCAATTTGGTGTCATCTGCAAATTTAGAAATTGTGTTTTTGACTCCAAGGTCTAAATCGTTACTATAAATTGTGAACAACAGTGATCCCAGCACTGATCCTTGTGGGACCCCACTTCCCACCTTCTATCACTCTGAACAGCTACCTTTTACCCCTATTCTCTGCTTTCTGTCCTGAAGCCAGCTAGCTATCCATTCTGCTACTTGTCCCCTGACTCTGCATTCTCTGACCTTATTTATTAGTCTATTAGGTGGTACCTATCGAAGGCCTTTTGGAAATCTAGATAAATTTCATATGCTGCATTACCCTTGTCTACTCTCTCTGTTACCTCTTCAAAGAATTCAATGAGGCTGGTCAAGCAAGACTTTCCCTTTTGAAATCCATGTTGACTATTCATTATTATATTTTTGGTTTCTAGATGTTCTTCTATTTTTTTCCTTTAGTAGGGATTCTATTATTTTTCCTACCACCGATGTTAAGCTGACTGGTCTATAGTTCCCTGGACATGTTCTATCTCCCTTCTTAAATATAGGTATCACGTTAGCTATCGGCCAGTCCTCTGACACTTTTCTAATGAATTATTAAATATGTGTAATAGTGCCTCTGCTATCTCTTCCCTAGATTCTTTTAAAATGTGCAGATGTAATCCGTCCAGACCAAGGGTTTTATCCTCTTTAAATTTGATTAGTTTATTTAATATTTCTCCTCTTTTTATTTTAAATGAGGTCATATCATTTCTAATCTCTTCTTCCAATATCATGTCCACCTGATCTGTCTCCCTGGTAAATACTGAAGCAAAGTAATTATTTAATATTTCTGCCATTTCGCTATCACTGTCTGTGATTTTATCCTGACCGTCCCTTAGTGGCCCTATTCCCATCCTGACTTTCCTTTTTTATTTATGTGCCCGTAGGACATTTTACTATTTTGCTTTATGTTTCTTGATAATTTAATTTCATAGTTCCTTTTTGCCTTCCTAATTTTTTTTGACTTCTCTCCTAATCTCTTCATATTCTCCCTTGTCATGCTCTCCCCTGCTGTCCATCTACTTAATGTATGCCTCTTTCCTTACCCTCAATTTTTCTCTTATGTCTTTATTCATCCATGGTGTCTCATTAGTGTTTAGCTTGTTCTTGTTTTTTAGCGGAATATATGTTTCCTGGACTCTGTTGAACACCGTTTTAAATGTTTCCCATTGCTGTTCTACATCATTGTTTACCAATATTGTTGTCCATTTTATTTTCTCAGGTTTTATTCTCAGCCCCTCAAAATTGGCTTTTCTCCAATCTATTATACTGGTGTTCGTCATACTTATGTCCTTCTCAATTATTACCTTAAAATGTATTATATTATGATCACTATTGCCTAGATGTTCCCCTACTTAGAAAAGAGTCCTGCACACATTGTAGGAACTCCATTCCCTCATCCCCTTTATCTACCTCTTCTGGCCAATTAATTTCAGGGTAGTTGAAATCCCCCATGATTATTATTCTATGTTTTTTACTCACTTCCCTAATTTGTTTGCATATTTCTTCCTCCACCTCCCTTCCAATATTAGGTGGTTTGTCGACTACCCCTATTAGTGTGATTGATCCTTTGTTATCTTTTATCTCTATCCACATGGATTCTATTTCTGTCTAGCTGCGATAGCTGCGTCACTTTTTTCTACTGCCATTATGTTATCTCTAATAAGTACAGCTACTCCACCTTCCCTTTTTCCCTCTCTATCTTTTCTAAATATGTTGTACCCTGCAATGCTTAATTCCCAGTCCTGATTTTTCTGTAGCCATGTCTCAGTAATCCCAACTATATCTGGTTCCTCGCAACATATTATTGCCTCCAGTTCCCCTGTTTTATTATGGACACTGTGTGCCTTGCTGTACAGAGAGGTTAACTCATTTTTAATAGCAGTTCCTCTCACTTTCTTTTTAACCATTTTTTTACACTTCTATTCTATAACTCTATTTATTCCCTGGCCATCTATGTCCTCCCTTAGTTTAGTTTTTCCTATGCTATCCTTTCCTGATTCATTTATATTTCGGCTGGTTTCATTTCTTGTAAATCCCTTGTTATGAATGCTTTGTGCATTCAGATAGGTAGCTTTTAATTTTAACTTTTTACCATTATTCCCTGCTTTCACCTTAATCGCTGATGCACTATTACCATTAAACTCTTTGTCCCTTCCTGTCACACTCTGCTTATCTTTACCCAAATCGTTACATTGCTCCATTGTCTTGACTTTTCTCTTTAGATTTCTAAATTTCCCCTCACCTAACACCAACACCCCCTCACCCCACCCCCCATTTTTAGTTTAAAGCCCTATCTACAGCCCTAGTTATTCGATTTGCCAGGACACTGGTCCCAGCCCGATTTTAGTGGGGCCTATCCCAAAGGAACAGCTCCCTCTTTCCCCTGTACTGGTGCTAGTGCCCCATGAATCAAAACCCCTTCCTCCCGCACCACTCTTTGAGCCACGCATTTAACTCTCTGATCTGCTTGTCCCTATGCCAATTTGCGCGTGGCTCAGGTAACAATCCAGAGATTATTACCTTTGAGGTTCTGCGTTTTAATTTGGACCCTAGCTCCTCAAACTCTCGCAGCAGAACCTCATTCCTAGTTCTACCTATGTCATTGGTTCCTACGTGGACCACAACAACTGGATCCTCCCCTCCCACTCCAAATTCTTCTCTAGCCGCGAGGATTTATCCTTAACCCTGGCACCGGGCAAACAACACAGCCTTCAGAACCCCTGACTATACTGTCCCCTGCCACTACAACATTCCTTTTCACTCCCTCCATTTGAATGGCCTTCTGTACCTCAATGCCATGGTCAGTTTGCTCATCCACCCTGCAGCCTTTGCCCTCATCCACACAGGCAGCAAGAACCTCATAACTGTAGGATAAGGACAAAGGCCGAGGTTCCTCCAGCACTGCAGCTGGGGTCCCCTTACCTGCCTGAGTTGCAGTCACACCCTCCTGTTCCTGACCACTAACCAGACCTGTTCCACTACCTAACCTAAGGGGTGTGACTGCCTCCTGGATCAAAGTGTCCAGATAACTTTTCCCCTCCCTAATGCCCCGCAATGTCTGCACTTCAGACTCCAGCTCAATAACTCTGAGCTGAAGTTCCTCGAGATGCAGACACTTACCGCAGACGTGGTCATCCGGGATTGCGAAGCTCTCCACAAACTCCCACATGCTGCAGTTTTGGCACACCACCTGCACTGCCATCCCAAATAACCTTGTTTTATTTACTTCATTAATTAAAGTTTATGTATTTAATTAACTTAGCTGATAGCTTAGTTTTTAACTAATTGCTAGATCTAGTTTAAGTTCTAGGTAGATGAAATTAAATATTTACGTGTAACACAAAGCACTACAAGTACTGAAGGCAAAAAGCAGCACCTCCTTCCCCCTCTGCTCCGAATTCCCACTCTCTCCAAATTCCCAACTTTAACACTCTGTTTAGAAGCATTCCCTTTAAGACCACTCTGTGTGTCAGCAGATAGTGTTTCGTGTTATACCCTTGGAGCCATACCCAAGTTACAAGTGCTGACTCAACACCCTGCTCACAGTAATTAGCACCTATTCAAGACAAAGACAGCTGACTGATGGTTAACTGCCATTGACAGGCACTTTCTGTTAACTACAGTTTTTAAAGTTCTATGTTAAATGTCAAACTAATATTCACTTTTTCCAGCTATTACTCACCCAGTACTTACCAGAGACTTCCACTCTCTCCAAATTCCCAACTTTAACACTCTGTTTTAAGTGCAGTCCATTTAAGACCACTCAGTGTAGACCACTCTAATTGGAAAAAAGATAGATAATACAAGACCTCAGTATGTCTTACTTGCCTTTTGAAAGATGAGTCATGTGAAAATCCTGCAGACATTGCCGGTTGGCAGAAATACTGGATACTGATGCTACTCTGACATACACAGGTTCCTGTAAAACATGAGCATCGTTCATGTGATTAACTGTGCGGGTAGCTGGCTCTATCACAACCAAAACTCTGCCATGTTCATTTGATTTTAAAACAAAAAATCCCTTCCTATTCAAATGTTCTGATGAAGGGCCCCACCTGAAATGTTTTCTATGTTTCTTTTACAGGTGTTGACTGACTTGCTGTGCATTTCCAGCATTTTTCTGATTCCCAGCAGCATTTTCCTTTATCTTTATTTCTAAGCCATTAGCAATGCTTGTTATAGCAGAGATTTTATTATAAAGGAGACATTTAAACATTGTTGGCAGTGCAGAGAAAGCCAGAAGGGTGATCCCTAGTGTTAGTGATCCAAATTATGAGGGAAGACTGGAGAAACTTGGACTTTTCATTGTAGAAAGGAGGCACCTGAGGTGATCTTATAGAGGTATATAAGATAATAAATGGTATGGATATGGTAAATACAGAAAATTACTTTAAATTAATTTGCAAGAGTAGCACAAAGGGGACACAGATTCAAAAAAGTAAAAGGCAAAGTTAGGTCTAATGTCAGGATGTTCTTCTTCACACAAAGAATGATCGACACATGGAATGGAATCCCAGATAGAGCAGTGGGGGCAAAACCACTGGAATCAATTAAGATCCAATTTAATGCTGCAATGAGGGGACTTTAGGGCCATTCTGAATGGATGAATCAGGATGAGCCAAATAGCCTTCCTTATCTGTAATTACCTTGTGATAAACTGAGCACAAGTTTTGATTAGCATTTAATAATATTTTATTGCATACAGTAAATATTTAAAAAAATGTCTACGTAATCTTTTGACAGCTTCATGCGATCCTGATTCTTGCAGTGGTCATGGAGAATGTGTGGAAACTATTGGTAGTTATAAGTGTGACTGCAATGAAGGATTCTATGGACACAGGTGTGAAAATGGTGAGACCTTAATACAACTGTTATGCTTGAAAGAAGACATAAACAAGTTTTTAAAAAAACAAACTAAAAATGCACACAATCAGGTTAAGAACAGAATGCGCAAATACAGAACTTCAAAAATCTGAGATAATACCAAAACTGGCAGAAATTACAAAATGAAACAGCCTTGAGTACCAGCTGGGCTTGTATGTGGTGCGCTATGAAATTATCCAGATTTTAATTAGTGCCGGAAGTCCTCACAAGATTGTGGTCAGCTGCAGTAAATAAGCACATACTGACGTGCTAAAGTTATTTGTATGTTTCAGCATCATTTCCACCATTTCAATGCAGTTTCTTTTACCCGCCCTTATAAACTGGGGATTTAGGGCTGCAAGGTCTGAATTCCCATCAGTTAAAAGAGACCAGCAATAGGATCGCCACATTGTCAGGCCCTGGCTGAAGCTGTGTTTTGTCCCAGCTGCTGCTGTGGTTTTTGAAGAAACAAAAGACTTGCATTTATACAACACCAGGTTATAGTCCAACAGTTTTATTTGAAATCACAAGCTTTCGGAGCGGCTGCTCCTTCGTCAGGTGAAGTGAAGAAATACAAATCGGCACAGCATATATAGACAGAGAACAATGCCTGTGCAGAGTACAATGTCAGACGACTACATTTAATCTTTCTAACTGCCTTCAGTCAGAAAGATTAACTGTAGTCGTCTGGCATTGTACTCTGCACAGGCATTGTTCTCTGTCTATATATGCTGTGCCCATTTGTATTTCTTCACTTCACCTGACGAAGGAGCAGCCGCTCCGAAAGCTTGTGATTTCAAATAAAACTGTAGGACTATAATCTGGTGTTATGCGACTTCTCACTTTTGTCCACCCCAGTTCAACACCGGCATCTCCGCATCATTGCATTTATACAGTGGCTTTCCCAACCTCAGGACAACCAAAAGCACTTTACAGCCCATGAAGTACAATGAAGAGCCTTATTGCTGTGGTGCACTCATAATGCCACAATGGGCTTTCCATTGGGAATTCTCTATATCCCAGCTTTTTGGCAGACGAAGACGGGGATCAAAAGAGCAACAGCAGGCAGGTCAGGCTGCAGCAGACGTGCTCTGCACCTATACAGTGCACTGCACATGACACAGATTTTGGATCACATATAACTAACTATAGGGACTAAAGTTTTCTTTCCTTTTGTGAAACTCCACCTTTTCTTTATCTTTTTGATTTATTCCCCTTTGATTGATATATTTTGGGGGTTGAAGTTATTGTTTCCATGATTTTTTTTAATACTGTAACAATTTTCTGTGCAAATAAAAAGAATTTTAAAAAACTGCAGGTGCTGGAAATCTGAAATAAAAACAAAAAAACACTGGAAATATATAACAGGTCAGTCAGCATCTGTAAAAAAGAAAAGACAGGTTAATCTTTCAGGTGTAAGACCCTTCCTCAGAACTGAACACCCAAAATATTAAGCTGCCTTTTCTCTTTACAGATGCTGAATGATCTGCTCTGTATTTCCAGCATTTTCTGTTTTTACTTTTCTGATAAAGTAAGATACGTCTGTATGAAATAGCTAATACATTTTTTAAAAGAGAAAGATATCTTTGTTATACATTTAAAGATCTAAGTATATGTTGCTCTCCATAACTTCTTCTAATCCTTAAATAGTTTCTCAAATAATCTTGATATTATTATTTTTAGTTATTAAGTGTTCCGGACTGGAGACTCCCGACCGAGGCCTTGTGAACTGTTCCCACCCTTATGGAAATTTCAGTTACAACTCAATGTGCGACTTTAGCTGTGTAGAAGGATTTGAAATACGTGAAGCAAGGAGGCTCCGATGTACAGCTACTACAGATTGGACTGCACCCCGTCCAGAGTGCAAAGGTACAGTACAGGTTCATATTCCTGCTCCTATCTTCTATGTTTCTATAGGGTTCTGAATTTGGATGATCAGCCGTGATCGCATTGAATGGCGGAGCAGGCTAGAGGGGCCGAATGGCCTACTCCTGCTCCTATCTTCTATGTTTCTATGTTTCTATTCCAAATATGCTTTAGGACAGTCTTTACTGCAGTGTACTGTCAATAGTCACTGCTGTATGTAAATGGCAGCTGGCCATGTAATATGGCAATGGCATAGCCCAGTTATCCTCAGGGTAGATTATCGTGGAATATTTTCAGTGTTAAGGCACGTTGTTGGGGCAGAGCAGAGAGAAATTTGCCCCACAACAAAATTGTATACACCTGGCCTGGGCAGCCTTGATGCTGATTTGAAAACTGGAAAGTGTTCCATTCCCCAGCACTGATATTCCTCACCTTGAGATGCATAGCATTCACTAGAAGTCAAAAGGGATCTCAATTCTTTTCTAATAAGAACTCTTAGAATGGAAGCTGGTGCTTACATTTAATTGCTGAATTTTGTGTGCCAACACCACTTGATATCTGCATATAACTTTCAGCTATGCAGTGCAGACCGTTGGAGGTTTCTCGTAAGGATATCATGAACTGCTCCCATCCACTTGGACATTTCAGATACAACTCAACCTGCATCTTTGGCTGTAGGGAAGGGTACGTACCGGACGGACCAGACAGGATCCAGTGTCTAGCATCTGGTCAATGGACAGAGCGGATCCCCACCTGCAAAGGTATGCCATTATTTTACAATACAGCCATTGTAATCTGCTTACAATGGGAATGAATTGTTACTTTGCCATTTTTCAAGGAAACAACTTCTTTAATATCCTTCACTTAAATTTCTTGCAGTCCAAGTATGTGAAAACTTGACAGTCCCTGACTATGGCTACATTAGTTGCATCCATCCCATCGCAGACTTCCGTTACAACTCAACATGTGACTTTAGCTGTAACAAAGGATTTGCATTAAGTGGAGTGAGCAGGCTCCAGTGTAAAGTTTCTGGACAGTGGACAGCACAAAAGCCAACATGTGAAGGTACTGTGTGAGTTGACTGTTTTATTAATGATCTGTTTGTAGTTTGTACAGATAATAATTGATACCTGCGAGTGATTACAACACAGCAATCTAATTGAAGGACAAAAAGAAATCATGTGAATATTGGAAATCTGAAATAAAAAAGATAAAATAGAAGTGCTGGAAATGCACAGCATGTCTATCGACATCTGAGTATATAAGCTTTGAATGCATTTTGGGACTTTATTTTTCCCACCAGCAGCATTCGGGTATCTCGTCCAAGTGGCTGTTCTTCATATTTGAACTCAGATATTGAGTACTGGCAGGCTATTTGACTGTGGAGTTTCAAAGCCCATTTCTGTACCTATGTCTGTCCTTGCCCTGCACTCGCATCTTTCTCTAGTTCCTCTCCGATCTCCCCTCATGCCCTCTCTGAGCTTATCTTGTCCATGAGACACACCTCCTGCTCCCTTGACCCTATTCCCACTAAACTGCTGACCACCCAACTTCTCTTCCTGGCCCAATTGTTAGCTGATATTGTTAATGGTTCTCTCTCCTCAGGGTACTGTCCCCTCTCCTTCAAATCTGCCGTCACCACCCCTCTCCTCAAAAAAACAACCCTTGACCCCTCCGTCCTTGCAAACTACTGCCCCATCTCCAACCTCCCTTTCCTCTCCAAAGTCCTTGAACGTGTTGTCGCCTCCCAAATCCGTGCCTATCTTTCCCAGAACTCCATGTTTGAATCCCTCCAACAGGTTT
This sequence comes from Squalus acanthias, assembly GCA_030390025.1. Lineage (NCBI taxonomy): Eukaryota > Metazoa > Chordata > Chondrichthyes > Squaliformes > Squalidae > Squalus > Squalus acanthias. The sequence goes on from CM059439.1 coordinate 61,767,202, forward strand.
CCGCTCCTGCCACAGTACCGAAATGGCTGTTATCAAATTCACAAATGACATCCTATGTGATTATGAGAAAGGTAAACTATCCCTCCTCGTCCTTCTCGACCTGTCTGCAGCCTTTGACACGGTTGACCACATCATCCTCCTCCAATGCCTCTCCACTATCGTCCAGCTGGGTGGGACTGCATTCGCCTGGTTCCATTCTTATCTATCCGGTCGTAGCCAGAGAATCACCTGCAACGGCATCTCTTCCCACTCCCGCATCGTTACCTTTGGAGTCCCCCAAGGATCTATCCTTGACCCCCTCCTATTTCTCATCGACATGCTGCCCCTCGGCGACATCATCCAAAAACACAGTGTCAGTTTCCACATGTAAGCTGACGACACCCAGCTCTACCTCACAACCACCTCTCTCGACCCCTACACTGTCTCTAAATTGTCAGACTGCTTGTCTGATATCCAGTACTGAATGTGTAGAAATTTCCTCTAATTAAATATTGGGAAGACTGAAGCCATTGTTTTTGGTCCCCTGCCACAAACTCCGTTCCCTAGCCACCAACTCCATCCCTCTCCCTAACATCTGTCTGAGGCTAAACCAGACTGTTTGCAACCTTGGTGTCATATTTGATCCTGAGATGAGCTTCCCACCACCCCACTTGACTATTCCAACGCACTCCTGGTCAGCCTCCCACGTTCTGCCCTCCGTAAACTTGAGGTCATCCAAAACTCGCTGCCCGTGTCCTAACTCGCACCAAGTCCCGTTCACCCATCACCCCTGTGCTCACTGACCTACATTGGGCCCCGGTTAAGCAACACTTCGATTTTAAAATTTTCATCCTTGTTTTCAAATCCCTCCATGGCCTCGCCCGTCCCTATCTCTGTAATCTCCTCCTGCCTTACAACACGCCGAGATATCTGCATTCCTCTAATTCTGGCCTCTTGAGCATCCCCGATTTTAATTGTTCCACCATTGGCAGTCGTGCCTTCAGCTGCCAAGGCCCTTAGCTCTGGAATTCCCTCCCTAAACCTTTTCACCTTTCTACCTCTCTTTCTTCCTTTAAGACGCTCCTTAAAACCTACCGCTTTGACCAAGCTTTTGGTCGACTGCCCCAATATCTCCTTATGAGGCTCGGTGTCAAATTTTGTTTGATAATACTCCTGTGAAGCGCCTTGGGACATTTTACTATGTTAAAGGCGCTATATAAATACAAGTTGTTGTTGTTGTTGATGACACTGAGCTCTACCTCTCCGCCACTTCTCTCAACCCCATGGCCTCTATTGTCAGGCTGCCTGACAATGAGCTAGAATTCTTTTCAACTGAAAATCAGGAAGACTGAAGCCATAATTCTTGAACTCCACTGTAAACTGGTGTCTTGCCACCGATTCTACCCCCCTCCCTGGCTACTTGGTCAAGTTGAAACAGACTGTGGGAAACCTTGGCGTCTTATTGAATTCGGAGCTGAGCTTCAAACCCCACATGCTATCCATCATCAACACCAATTACTACCATCTCTGTAACATTAACCATCTCCGCCCTTCCTTCAGCCCCACCACAAGTGAAACCCCTTTGTCAGCTCTAGACTCAATTTCTCAAATGTCTTCCTTGCTGGCCTACCATCCTCCACCCTCCACAATTCCAAGATTCAGCCATTCATATCCTGTCCTGCACTAAGTTCTGCTCGCCCATAACCCCGGTTAATCACTGACCTATACGGTTTCCCTGTATCCCAGCACATTGACTTTAAAAACATTATCCTTATTTTCAAGGCTGGACCAATACAGCCTGATAGAAAATTCTATACTATAACTTAAGGGAAATATTTGACTTACTGACACAGTACGTAATAACCCCTGAAAACTTCTTGTTGCAGCTGTGAAATGCGGTGAACTGAAGATTCCTCCCAGCCTCCTCATGAACTGTTCTGACCCCTTTAGATCTTTTAGTTACAGCTCAACATGTGATTTTGTCTGCAAGGATGGATTTATCTTACAGGGGTCAGACAAACTCCAGTGTGAAGCTTCTGGGCAATGGACAGCAAAGACACCCATCTGCAAAGGTATAGTAAATAACTTAATGGTTAGCAGCAACAGTTGTGTTTATCACTTCTTCTTAAAAAGAAAATTGGCCTCTCTTCCTGACCTGAATGTGGCATTTCCAGAAATCGGAGAGAAAAATACCAAAAAATACCCCATGATAAATGAAAGTTTAAAAAAGAAATTCCATTACTCAAAGTATTGCTAATCAGTTCTCTACACTTAACAGTAGGGACTATTCATGAAATTGACAGCAGAACCACTATTCAAAAGACATTTCTTAACCTCATTAATTGTACACTTTCAGATACACTAGATTGCAGTACAAGCTTTGGGACTTGAATGGGGACGACTGCCAGGTGCAGCTGCAGCAGTAGGAGGAGTACACGTTCTCTCCACAGACAAGTTTTAAAATGTTAAGCTATTATAATGGAGCAATGAATCAGTCAAATATTCAAACATTCATTATGACTTTTGGTTATAGCAGTTATATGACTGGTCAGTCCTGCTGATCAACTGTTGTTAACTAGCCTAGATTTGTGCCTCCTAATGACTCTTCCCCCAGGTTTCACCCTGTCTCTTGTTGGGATGTGGCTCTATGGTGATGACAGCCTTTTGATATCTCATCCAAATCTCCATTGTTCATGTATGAGCCTAGATAGTCAACGATGACCAAATCTGACCCTATCCTCTCCTGATATCCCCACAGATGCTCTTCCCAGCAGGTGTCACTGAATATTAAACAAGAATGACAATCCTGGCTGATTCTATTCCCCTGTCTAGTCCAGGGATGCTGACACCAATTGTAATGGTTCAAATGGTGCTCTGGCTGAGATCAACTAACTCAGCACAGAATAGGAATTCAACCTGATATCCTTATGGTCTATCCAGCTCTGAACCACACCACAGGATGCATTCATCCACTAAGCCATCAGAGGAGCTGGCTCCTGATGTCTTCATATAAATTATTTAAAGTACAAACAATTGTAATTGCAGTATCTCTCAAAAATGTTTGATGTACAGTGGATTTCATTTATCAGTTTTACACATGTGTGACTTCATGTTTTAGCTGTTCAATGTAAGGTACTGGAGATTCCTAAACGAGGTACCATGAACTGCAGAAATCCCTTTGGAGACTTCAGTTACAACTCAACATGTGTCTTCAGCTGTACTGAGGGGTTTGTACTGCATGGATCGGGCAATCTTCAGTGTCAAGCCTCTAGACAATGGACAGCACGGGTCCCCGCCTGTGAAGGTATCATAAAATCTGGAATCATTCTTTTCTATTAACAGTACTTGCTACACTGAAACATGAAGACAGCATTTCTCCCCATTTTTTTCCTTTTCTTCTAAAGGCACTGATTCATACTGGGGTACAGTTCCACGGTTGTTGGTCACCTTCTGGTATCTTACCCAAGTGGCCATTCTTAATGTGTGATCCTAGTCAGTGAGCTGTCTAACAGAGGGAGTTTATCACAGACCAATCCTGTCATTTCCCAGCGTCTACACACATACTCCTTCCAGGATAGTGGCATATCTTTTCCCTTCAGCTCACCAATTCAGGAGCACTGAGGCTAATTCAGATCAAACTGGGAATGGAACCTGGAGTCTTCCTAATCTGAAGACTTAGTTATTCACGCATTGAACTATTGGGCAGTCACAGAATATTTACTGTTATAGCTAATGTGAAGATGTCTGTCCATGACGTGATCAATAGCTCACTTCCTAGATTTGAGATAATTGGCTATATATGTTTTATTTGCAATTAACATTAATAATTAAAGTTCCTCTTTGAATTTGATTACAGTACAATTTTAGATTCATTTGTGCTCGGGCAATAAGCAGCACTATTTTAATGTTCAACTCCAGGGATAATATGGAAACTGTATCACTAAAGCTACCATTTATTTCATGGGTAGTGGTACCAAAAGAAGAAAGACCTCACATTTATATAGTGCCTTTAACAACCCCAGGATGTCCTAAAGCGCTTCACAGCCAATTAAGTACTTTTGAAGTTTAGTCACTGCTGCTCTGTAGGCAAATGCTGTTACCAATTTACACACAGCAAGGTCCCACAGACAGCAGTGAGATAAATGTCCAGTTACCTGTTTTGGTGATGTTGGAAGTGCACTTTGGCATGGTGCACTCTCTGTAACACAAAGGTGACACAATTTACTAGTTTCTTTAATGCCCAGTATATTACAGCAGTAACTTCAATTGGACAGAGCCCTGTTACCCCAATGGTTCTACTGTCACCTCATAACAGTTTTTATGCACTTTCCCATTCATATTTTTCCTGTCCCTTTCCTTCTTCAACCCAGCAACAGAACTTCCACTGCAAGTTCCCATAGACAGCAATGAGTTAAATGGCCAGGTAATCTGTTTTTGGTGGTGTTGGTTAAGGGACAAATGTTAGCCAGGACACTGGCAAATTCCCTTGCTCGTCTTCAAAAAGTGCCGTGGGATCCTTTATATCCACCTGAGAGGACAGATTGGGGCTTGAGTGGACGTCTCATCCAAAAGACAGCAGCTCCGACAATACAGCATTCCTCTAATCTTGCACTGCAGCATCAGCCTAAGATAATGCGCTCAAATCTCTGGCATGGGCTTTGAACCCACAACATTCTGACTTAGAGGCAAGAGTGCTACCATTGAGCCAAGTGGAATGGATAATCATCAGAGTAACATGCCAACATTCTCTTTTTAAATTGATATATTTGTTATATATTTAGGTTAACCACCCTTCTTGGTATAACGTCTTCTCTTCCATGCAACATTGTTACACTGGGAGATCAGTCGTGTAGGCATTCCCCTCCTGGACTTCGGTCTATGTCACTCCAGGTGAACTGTATGCAAAAATAACTAATATTATCTCAGCCAAGGATTTTCCTCCAACTGAGGGAAGCTGCTCTCCACTGTTTAGTGTCTTTCCAGATCTCCTGGTTGAGACTGGGAACTTGCGAGTGACAGGTCGTGGGCTAGAATGGGATTCCTGTAATTCTATGGTGCACTATGTCAGTACACAAAAGTGACTGCATCAGCAAGGCTGTAGCATTAGCCTGGAGAGAAATGTTATATCTAAAAATGAATATTCGGAGTATATCAGTAGGCTCTCTGACACCAGCAAAATAACACCATCAAATAATGGCACATGGCACAAGCAATGCAAATCTGCTCTTATTTAGGAAAACACCTCATTTTTTATGAAAGCTTTTTTTTCACATAAATAAAAAGTTCCATATAAATTACAAATTTACACTGGTGATAAGATCTGTCATTAAATGACAGGCAATTCAATATAACCTGCAATGTTACTTTATCTCGGCGATTTTATACTATTATTTGAGGGAGATTCCAGTGTAATTCCTCACGATGATATGAGCATATAACCACCAGTTAAACTCCACTCAAATGCGGGTTATATAATGGGCCTTCCAGGCATTTGAAAATGGAGATGAGCCTCACCTGGCTAGCTGTAATAGCACCCTCCCCAATTGTCCGATCAGCTATGATTGAAAGTTCAATCCGCACATAGTCTTTATAGAATCATAGAATCATAGAATGGTTACAGCACAGAAGGAGGCCATTCGGCCCATTGAGCCCATGCCGTCTCTCAGAAAGAGCACTTTAGTTAGTCCCACTCCCCCATAGCCCTGAAAAATGTTTTCCTTCAGGTGTTTATCCAATTCCCTTTTGAAAGCCACAATTGAGTCTGCCTCCACCACCCTCTCAGGCAGTGCATTCCAGATCATAACCATTCGCTGCATAAAAAAGTTTTCCCTCATGTCTCCTTTGGTTCTTCTACCAATCTGTGTCCTCTGGTTCTCGACCCTTCCGCCAATAGGAACAGTTTCTCTCTATCTACTCTGTCTAGAGCCCCTCATGATTTTGAACACCTCTATCAAATCTCCTCTCAACCTTCTCTGCTCCAAGAAGAACAACCCCAGCTTCTCCAGTCTATCCACGTAACTGAAGTCCCTCATCCCTGGAACAATTCTTGTAAATCTTTTCTGCACCCTCTCCAAGGCCTTCACATCCTTCCTAAAGTGCGGTGCCCACAATTGGACACAATACTCCAGTTGAGGTCGAACCAGTGTTTTATAAAGGTTCATCATAACTTCCTTGCTTTTGTACTCTATGCCTCTATTTAAGAAGCTCAGGATCCTGAGTGCTTTTTTAACCGCTTTCTCAACCTGCCCTGCCACCTTCAACGATTTGTGCACATATACCCCCAGGTGTCTCTGTTCATGTACCCCCCTTTAAAATTGTACCTTTTATTTTATATTGCCTCTCCTCGTTCTTCCTACCAAAATGTATCACTTTGCACTTTTCTGCGTTAAATTTCATCTGCCACGTGTCCGCCCATTTCACCAGCCTGTGTATGTCCTCCGAAGTTTATCACTATCCTCCTCACTGTTCACTAAAATTCTAAGTTTTGTGTCATCTGCAAATTTTGAAATTGTGCCCTGTACACCCAAGTCCAAGTCATTAATATATATCAAGAAAAGCAGTGGTCCTAGTACTGACCACTGGGGAACACCACTGTATACCTTCCTCCAGTCTGAAAAACAACCATTCACCACTACTCTCTGTTTCCTGTCACTTAGCCAATTTCGTATCCATGCTGCCACTGTCCCTTTTATTCCATGGGCTTCAACTTTGCTGGCAAGCCTATTATGTGGCACTTTATCAAACGCCTTTTGGAAGTCCATGTACACCACATCAACTGCATTGCCCTCATCAACCCTCTCTGTTACCTCATCAAAAAACTCAATCAAGTTAGTTAAACACGATTTGCCTTTAAAAATCCATGCATGAAAGCAGGCAAAACTGTAATCGAACAATGGGCTGCCTTTAAAGAGGAGATGGTTCGGGTACAGTCGAGGTACATTCCCACAAGGGGGTAAAGGTAGGGCAGCCAAAGTCAGAGCTCCCTGGATGACGAAAGAGATAGAGAATAAGATGAAGCAGAAAAGAGCGCATATGGACCGCGACCACTGGCTGTTCATCCTCCTCCCTCAGAATGTTCTGCACCCGCTCAGTGACATCCTTGACCCTGGCACCAGGAAGGCAACATATCATCCTGGAATCACGTCTATGGATGTAGAAATGCCTGTCTGTTCCCCTAACTATTGAATCCCCTATCACTATTGCTTTCCCATCTTCCTCCTTCACCCCCCCCCCACCGCCCCCTGTACAGCTAAGCCACCTGTGGTGCCGTGGAATTGGCTCTGGCTGTACTCCCCAGAGGAACCATTGCCCTCACCAGTTAGAGAGTAAGATGCACTCAGGGGACTCCTGCACTACCTGCCTGGTCCTCCTTCTCTGTCTGGTGGTCACTTATTCCCTCTCTGCCAATACACTCTTACGCTGCAAAGTGACCACCTCTTGAAATGTGTTATCCACGTAGCTCTCAGCCTCACGGATGCACTGCAGTGATGCCAGCTGCTGCTCAAGCTCCGAAACCCAGCTGACAACACTTCCTGCACACATGGTTGTCCAGGACATAGGAAGCATCCTGGATTTCCCACATGACACAAGACGTGCATTCCACGGGACTGAGGTGCCCTGCCATGCCTCTATTTAATAGACTATTAACTAACTTAACAGAAAAAAACTCAAAACCAATCACCAGCTACTCACCAATCAGCTCCTTCCCTTGTGCTGACATCACTTTAGGTTTTTTCACCTCGCTCCCTGACGCTCGTGCTCCCTCTGGGCTCTGGGCTCTCGGGCCGCTTTATCTGCGGCCGCTCCTCTCGCTCTCCCGCAGGTCCGCTCTCGGGCCTATTAACTTAGAGACCTTGGGTTCTGTGGCTCCACTCCTCCTTTTCAGTTAGCGGTCTCAACCGTTGGGGATTGCATTCTCAGTTCAAGCATCTATCTGAATAATAAAGCGTGTTTCTGCAACATTGGGGAGTAATTGTAACTTTCGGCGATGGTATAAAACGGGAGGTATTGGATTGACAGCTCATTATACACCCCACCAGATTTTCCTTTCCATCAATATGTCTTAATAAGTCACTGGAAAGTAAAATTGGACAACAGGCAACTAATCAGATAGCGCCCATTTAACACCATTGTTGGAAGTTTAAATTAGCCCCATTTTGTCCTGTTTCTTGGGCACTGTTTCTTGGGTGTTTTAGGATAGAAAGCAAAGCTTATAAGGTTAAAACCGAGTTGTTTGAATGCGTATCAAAAATTTTTAAATTATTGTTTCAGCTGCAAAATGCACAATACTGGAGAATCCTGAGCAAGGGACTATAAACTGCTCCCATCCCTTTGGACCCTTCAGTTACAACGCAACATGTGACTTCAGCTGTGAAGAGGGGTTTATATTAAATGGATCAGACAGGGTTCAGTGTGGAGCTTCTGGACATTGGACAACACAAATACCCTCCTGTGAAGGTACCCTGCAGCATTATGGCCCATTTATGTTCCAGAACTGCTTCAAGATTGCAGAATTGCCCGAGGATATTGGTGCTGTAGAATAAGTCCCATTTACATTGCAAATTTTGTAGCACTGGAACATGCGCTGTTGTTTATACGTCATGGTTTGTGACACTGGTCAAACATACCTGCATTATTGAGCTGTCTTGTCAGGCTGAGCCACTCAGTCACTGGTTGCCAGAAAAGACGGCTGCCTGTGCTGGAGGTGGCACTGTTTATATTACTATTGGGAAACCGCCTCTTTAGGTGGGCCTCATTAGTTTGCAGTCCTGCCATGGAAGTTCAGGCTGCCATCAGTGGTAGCGCTGTAGAGCAAATTGGGTATTAACAGTTACTATTGTTCAACTATAATGGATATAAGCTGTACATGTGCAGAAATGGCACTCAAATTTAGAAGAAATGGAAGTAAAATTTATGTGACAGATTTGGTTCTAAATTATTGCTAACACATACAAATATGAAATGTTATCCCTTATGTATCTATATATTTAGAAGCAGTGATTTTTGTTGCATTTTTGCCATCGGTCCTGTAATGTTATGTCTCAGTTACTAGAGATTACTGTCTAGCTTAAGGGGTAAATCCAAACTGCTGTAGTTGTTACATCCATGAAACATTGCTGAGGCTTATAGACTGGAATATAGTAAGAACGTAGAATTTCTAGATGAAGAAAGACCAAGGTCCATCTAGTTTGTATTCTACCATCCTGGTAGTTGCATGATAAAAGAATAATGGAGTTGTCAGCGCTCGCCATTATTACTAGGTAAAACTGATAGCAACTTTTAGTGTCTGCACATGCGCAGTTAAACACGGAAATCTGGAAGTTGCTGTCAGTGATACCCTGCTCCTCCACAGGGTGCGCTATTGCCATCATTGCCGATGGAATCTGCACCGAGATGGCGTGAACTTAGGCTAATTACCCACTTTTCTCACTCTAAACACAAATGAAAAAGTTAAGCCTTGTACAATCAGGACTAAGTGAGTTTTTAACGGCATAGTAAGTGATAATTACTGCTGAACAACCTCTCTGGCCCTGAAAATTTTATTTTACAAGTGTGGAGTCAATTTCCCCCAGAAGTATTTTTAATAGTTTTTTTATTTTTCTCTTTTATGTCTTTCCTTTAATTCCATGTGTAAGTCCCAAACTATATTTTGCTTCCTGTACAATAATTTAAATGTAATTTATTTTTCCTGTTTTTTACTTCCTGCGTTGCAGGCTGCATGTCTTAGAGAGGATTCTTCAATCTGATTGCTTGAAGAATCCTCCCTGCTGCTTGCAGAGGCCACAGATCTCCTGCAGAGGGCGCCAAATTCAAACAGATGCTGGATGACTGGAAGTCTCCACTGACAAGCCCGCGAAAAGTTTCTGGGCAACTATACGTGAGGTGAACGGCAAAAGCCGTTTCCTCACCGCTCACAGCAAAATACGGGCTAAGTCATGTCTTAAATTACTCATATACTGTATCCCAAAATATTATTTTCTGAAAGAAATCTATCTAATTCGCATTGAATTAATCAACTCTGTTCCAGAGATTTAACACTCACCCACTGAAATAATGGGGGGAATTTTAACCCCAAAAAACGGGTGGGTTGGGATCGGGTGGGAAGTTAAAGTGTTAAAAATCTAAATCCCGACCAGAACCCGCCTCCAACCCGCCCACTTCCAGTTTTAACAGAGGCGGGACGGGGGGTGGGGGGGGGGGAGGGGGCGGACAGCCAACCCGCTCCCAGAAGGCTGGTCGCTCATTTAAATATTATAATGAGGCCGATGTGCCTCAGATTTAACCACCATTTTAAATTTAACAGTGGCTGGTTGGGTTTCACAGGCCTCGTGAAACCCGCCAGCTAATGGAAGGCGAGGTTTGCCTCCTGGATCCAGCATCCTTGCCTAACCCACCCCCCCCCCACCCACCGTGATCAGAGACCCCCCACGAGGCCTCCGATTCCCCCAACCCAGGCCTCTGATCCCCCCCACGAGGCCACTGATCGCCTTCCCGGCCTCCTCTCGCCCCCCGATTTTTCTCCAGGCCAGCCTTTATGTTCTCTAACTTGGCCCCCCACTCCCCCCCCCCAATCGTTCTCCAGGCTGGCCTCGATGTTCTCTCCGTTTCCACCCCAACCCCCCCCCCCAGTCGTTCTCCAGCCCCTGATGTTCTCTGCCTCCTCCCCCAATCGTTCTCCAGCCCCCGATGTTGTCTGCTCCCCCCTGCCCCTATCACCCCCCGGCCCCCAATGTTCTCTCACCCCCTCCCCCCCGCATTGTTCTCCGGCCCCCAATGTTCTCTCCCTCCCCCCATCGATCACCCCCTGGCTCCCACCCGATCCCCTAGTGCCGCAGGCCTACCCGCCTACAGCCAGCCAGCCTCTCTACCTGGCTGGCTACAGATGGAAACAGAGGTTTCAAATGCAAATCTGGCCCTGCCGTTAAATTCGTCAGGGCCTGCAGGAAACCTGTACTCCCTGGTTTCCTGACTGCTTCTGAGCCCCTCCCCCTATTCCCAATCCGCCTCTCGGTTAAAATTCCGCCCAATGTTTCCGCAGATTAGTTTTAAATTTACCCCCCTTCAAGTGCAGGCCGTGTTTTCTGATTCTACTATTCTGGACAAGGTGAAACAGCTGAATAATCTAGTCCCTTTAGAAGCTTACAAACAGCAACAAACCTCTCAACCTTCCCTTTTCCATGAGAACATGGCCGATTTACATAATCGCCCCTGAAAATCCAAACACTCCATCCCCTCAAGCATCAAGAATCACAACAAGTTATTGTTTGAAAATAATGATGGGGGATACACAAATAATACTTACATCTATATAATACCTTTTCATGCTAAACATCTGAGAGCCTTCATTCAATGCGTTGCTTTTTGACTGTTGTCGGCAAACCTAGAAGTTTCTGCACAAGCAACGTCCTGTAGACACCAATGGGAGTATAGCCTGTTAATCTGTTGTTAGATGGTATTAGTTGAGGGATGAATGTTGAACTCCTGGTCTTCAAAATGCCATAGGATTCTTAATATCCACTTGAACGGGTAGACTTGCCTCAGTTTAATGTGCAGTTCCAAAGGTTAGCACCTCCAACAATGTTGCACTCCTGCATTACGACACTTGAATGTCAGTATGAATTATACATTCAAGTCCTGGTGTTGGTCTTGAACTTACACCCTGTGATCCAGAAGCAAGAGTGCAGCCAACTAACCCAAGAGATTAGGAAGAACATTTTGCACAAAGATAAACAATTGGACGAATCTGTTGGGGAAGGGGATAGTGGGGAAAGAGTAGTTGCAGAAGCTACCTTAGGGAATAGATAATATAAAAAGAAAGACTTGCATTTATATGGCACCTTTCACGACCACCGGACGTCTCAAAGCACTTTACAGCCAATTAAGTACTTTTGGAGATTAGTCACTGTTGTAATGTGGGAAACACGGCAGCCAATTTGCGCACAGCAAGCTCCCACAAACAGCAATGCGATAATGACCAGATAAACTGTTTTTGTTATGTTGATTGAGGGATAAATATTGGCCAGGACACCGGGGATAACTCCCCTGCTCTTTTTCGAAATAGTGTCATGGGATCTTTTATGTCCACCTGAGAGAGCAGACAGAGCCTCGATTTAACATCTCATCCGAAAGACCGGAACCTCCGACAGTGCAGCACTCCCTCAGCACTGCACTGGAGTGTCAGCCTAGCTTTATGTGCTCAAGTCCCTGGAGTGGGTCTTGAACCCACAACCTTCTGACTCAGAAGGTGAGTGTGCTACCAACTGAGCCACAGCTGACACATAATAAAGGAGTTGGGGCATTCGAGAGATCAAATTCAATGGGCCAAATTAGCTTTCCTTGTCCCTGATTTTTTTCATATTCTAGACTGAAGGAATGAAGAAGATAAATGAATGGCCCCCTTACCTCACAATACTGCTGCTGATATTATCCTGACGCCATAAATATCTCTGTGAAGTAAACTGGGAATGCTACTGCTTTCAGAGGAGCAAAGAACCCTGTTTTTTTTGGCTCCTCCAGAGGCAGCAGCGTTAACGATGGCAAATATAAATGTTGCCCTGCAATAGCCATCATTTTTGCCAGCTGCAGATAAACTGAATGCTCAGAATGCTTGCATGTGGCAGCAATGCATGTACCTTCCCCAGACAACAGGAAGGGTTGGGACCCAAATTTGTGACTTTCAAGTTGTGAGTGATCCATGGTGTTGCCAGCATTGCTGTGAATCCACCTTTCCGTGTAGCTGCTTAAGTAACTTGGGTAGATCCACTTCTACTTAGAGCTCAGTAGTACAGTGCTGCCAGGGAGTTGTTGGTGAAGTGTTTTTTTATTGAGATACAACAAACACATAAGACCATGTGAGATGTTGCCAAGGCATGCTTAGTGATATCTAGTGTGTTGTTTCAAGAAGGTATTAACTCAGGGCTGGCCACAGATAAATACCCTCCACCCTAATAATTAACGGTTCACCGTTACATTTACTTTTTGTCTCGACTGACCATGTTGGTGGAAGACTTCCTCTGGGTGTCGGTGACATCAGAAATATTAGAGCCGGTTTTAACTCCTAGCGGGAGCAGACATCAATCCCGCACCAGTGTCTTTGTTGGATTCTAACTGCTGGGCCTCACTTGAATGCCGGAAGCCAGCTGTTTGCCCATTTCGGGCAGAAATGGCAGTTGGTCGGCAGGGAGGGAGGGGTTGGCAAATGAAGATCAGGCCACCCAGAGGCTGCCCCCTGGCACTGAGGAGCTGCTGGCAGCAAGATAAGTCTGTGAGAGGGTTGTTGTGAGGGTCTTGTGGCTGGGGGAGGGTGGGGGACCCGGCCTAGGACCTCACTAGCTTCCCGACGGCTTTATCTGCTCGGGAGTGGGTTAAAATGCCATCGGGGACCCATGTACGTCGTGGGACTGCAATTTGCACGCCGGAAGCCTATTCCGCTGCCAAAACCAGCTGCGTTAAACTGGGGAATCGGCAGGATTGGAGTGAGAAAGGAGCTGCTCCATTTTAACTGCTTGCTGCTCCTTTCCCACCGAAAATTCTCCATGTTCACTATTTCTAGCAGAATTGTAAAATCATTTAAAAGAATGGGTTGATGATTCAATTAGAGGTTATCTCCCCACTATATTTATGATGTTGCTGACGCATAGGGTTAAAATTCTTCTGTGCTCGCTGGGGAGTGGATATCGGGAAACTGCACACTCTAGCCCATAATTTTCAATCCATTCAATCAAAGTTTGCTGATGATACAAAGCTAGGTGGGAAAGTAAGCTGTGAGGAGGACGCAAAGAGGCTGCAAGGGGATATAGACAGGCTAAGTGACTGGGCAAGAACATGGCAGAAGGAATATAATGTGGAGAAATGTGAAGTTATCCACTTTGGTTGGAAAAATAGAAAAGCAAAATATTTTTTAAAAGGTGAGTGACTGGGAAATGTTGGTATTCAGAGGGACCTGGGTGTCCTTGTACATGAATTACAGAAAGTTAACATGCAGGTACAGCAAGCAATTAGAAAAGCAAATGGTATGTTAACCTTTATTACAAAGGAATTTGAGTATAAGAGTAAAGAGGCCTTACTGCAATTATATAGGGCTTTGGTGAGACCACACCTGGAGTACTGCGTACAGTTTTGGTCTCCTTACCTAAGGAAGGATGCACTCTTCTAAGAGGGAATGCAACAAAGTTTCACTACACTGATTCCTGGGATGAGAGAATTGGCCTATGAGGGGAGATTGAGTAGACTAGGCCTATATTCCCTAGAGTTTAGAAGAATGAGAGGTGATCTAATTGAAACATATAAAATTCTTAAGGGGCTTGACAGGGTAGATGCTGGGAGGATGTTTCCCCTGGCTGGGGAGTCTAGAACTAGAGGTCACAGGCTCAGAATAAGGAGTTGGCCATTTAGGACTGAGATGAGGAGAAATTTCCTCACTCAAATGGTTGTGAATCTTTGGAATTCTCTACCCCAGAGAGCTGTGAATCTCAGTTGTTGAGTATATTCAAGACAGAGATCGATAGATTATTGGATACTAAGGGACTCAGGGATATGAGGATATGGCAGGAAAGTGGAGTTGAGGTAAAAGATCAGCCATGATCTTATTGAATGGCGGAGCGCGCTTGAAGGGCTGAATGGCCTACTCCTACTCCTATTTCTTATATTCTTACGTAATACTTATTCACTCTGCATCTTTATTGGTCTTCTTACTACAAGTTAGGTGTTGTCCTTTCATAGTTGGGGCTTGAGAAACAGGGAGCAACAAATTCCAAATTGATCAAGTTACAGTAGGTTGTTTAAGTGTAATTTAGCAGAACAAGTGATGCAGAAAGGTCTGAGAAATCAGAGAGACAACAAATGTGTGCTCCTGTGACAGGGAACAGGAGAAACAGAAATGCGCGCTAAGGAAAGCAGATTGAGGAGAAAGCAATTATTTTGTGGATTTTTGTTTTTGATTGAAAATTAAGGCGAACTGGCTACAATCTACTATATTCTCCACCCCAGTGTCTACCCTATTCCCCACCCCAGTGTTTACCCTATTCCCCACCCCAGTGTTTACCCTATTCCCCACCCCAGTGTCTACTCTATTCCCCACCCCAGTGTTTACCCTATTCCCCACCCCAGTGTTTACCCTATTCCCACCCAGTGTTTACCCTATTCCCACCCAGTGTTTACCCTATTCCCCACCGGTCTACCCTATTCCCCACCCCAGTGTTTACCCTATTCCCCACCCCAGTGTTTACCCTATTCCCCACCCGTGTCTACCCTATTCCCCACCCCAGTGTTTACCCTATTCCCCACCCCAGTGTCTACCCTACTCCCCACCCCAGTGTCTACCCTATTCCCCACCCCAGTGTCTACCCTATTCCCCACCCCAGTGTTTACCCTATTCCCCACCCGTGTTTACTCTATTCCCCACCCCTGTGTTTACCCTATTCCCCACCCGTGTTTACCCTATTCCCCACCCCAGTGTCTACCCTATTCCCCACCCCAGTGTTTACCCTATTCCCCACCCGTGTTTACCCTATTCCCCACCCCAGTGTCTACCCTATTCCCCACCCCAGTGTCTACCCTATTCCCCACCCGTGTTTACCCTATTCCCCACCCCAGTGTTTACCCTATTCCCCACCCCAGTGTTTACCCTATTCCCCACCCCAGTCTTTACCCTATTCCCCACCCATGTCTACCCTATTCCCCACCCCAGTGTTTACCCTATTCCCCACCCCAGTGTCTACCCTATTCCCCACCCCAGTGTTTACCCTATTCCCCACCCCAGTGTCTACCCTATTCCCCACCCGTGTTTACTCTATTCCCCACCCCAGTGTCTACTCTATTCCCCACCCCAGTGTTTACCCTATTCCCCACCCCAGTCTTTACCCTATTCCCCACCCGTGTTTACTCTATACCCCACCCCAGTGTCTACTCTATTCCCCACCCCAGTGTTTACCCTATTCCCCACCCCAGTCTTTACCCTATTCCCCACCCATGTCTACCCTATTCCCCACCCCAGTGTTTACCCTATTCCCCACCCCAGTGTTTACCCTATTCCCCACCCCGTGTTTACTCTATTCCCCACCCGTGTTTACCATATTCCCCACCCCAGTGTCTACCCTATTCCCCACCCCAGTGTTTACCCTATTCCCCACCCCAGTATTTACCCTATTCCCCACCCCAGTGTCTACCCTATTCCCCACCCCAGTGTCTACTCTATTCCCCACCCCAGTGTTTACTCTGTTCCCCACCCCAGTGTCTACCCTATTCCCCACCCCAGTGTTTACCCTATTCCCCACCCCGTGTCTACTCTATTCCCCACCCCAGTGTCTACCCTATTTCCCACCCCAGTGTCTACTCTATTCTCCACCCCAGTGTTTACCCTATTCCCCACCCCAGTGTCTACTCTATTCCCCACCCCAGTGTTTACCCTATTCCCCACCCCAGTGTCTACCCTATTCCCCACCCCAGTGTCTACCCTATTCCCCACCCCAGTGTTTACCCTATTCCCCACCCCAGTGTTTACCCTATTCCCCACCCCAGTGTTTACCCTATTCCCCACCCCAGTGTCTACCCTATTCCCCACCCCAGTGTTTACCCTATTCCCCACCCCAGTGTTTACCCTATTCCCCACCCCAGTGTCTACCCTATTCCCCACCCCAGTGTCTACTCTATTCCCCACCCCAGTGTTTACTCTATTCCCCACCCGTGTCTACCCTATTCCCCACCCCAGTGTTTACCCTATTCCCCACCCCAGTGTTTACCCTATTCCCCACCCGTGTCTACCCTATTCCCCACCCCAGTGTCTACCCTATTCCCCACCCCAGTGTTTACCCTATTCCCCACCCCAGTGTCTACTCTATTCCCCACCCCAGTGTCTACCCTATTCCCCACCCCAGTGTCGACTCTATTCCCCACCCCAGTGTCTACCCTATTCCCCACCCCAGTGTTTACTCTATTCCCCACCCCAGTGTTTACCCTATTCCCCACCCCAGTGTTTACCCTATTCCCCACCCCAGTGTCTACCCTATTCCCCACCCCAGTGTTTACCCTATTCCCCACCCCAGTGTCTACTCTATTCCCCACCCCAGTGTCTACCCTATTTCCCACCCCAGTGTCTACTCTATTCTCCACCCCAGTGTTTACCCTATTCCCCACCCCAGTGTCTACTCTATTCCCCACCCCAGTGTTTACCCTATTCCCCACCCCAGTGTTTACCCTATTCCCCACCCCAGTGTTTACCCTATTCCCCACCCCAGTGTTTACCCTATTCCCCACCCCAGTGTTTACCCTATTCCCCACCCCAGTGTCTACTCTATTCCCCACCCCAGTGTTTACCCTATTCCCCACCCCAGTGTTTACTCTATTCCCCACTCCAGTTCCCTTTAGGTGTGACCTACAACATGATGGGTATCTGAGTGCTTTTTAACCCAGTATAAACCAAATTAGCATCTAGTTTTACATTGTGCCATCACTGTTATTCAAGTAGAAAAAAAGGAGATTCTAAGTGAGGGTGCAAAGAAAGATACTTAATGCACAAAAAGGATACTTTTCTAAGCTAATTAAGAAAAGTTTAGATACTCATGCAAAAGACTGATTTAAATAACAAAACTGCAAACTTCTATTTCAGTCATAAAATGCGAGACACTGACACAGCCTGAACGTGGGACGATGAACTGCTTCCATCCCATTGGGAACTTTAGCTACAACTCAACGTGTGACTTTTGGTGCCCTGAAGGATTTCTGTTGTCTGGAACAAACTGGCTCGAATGTGATGCGTCTGGACAATGGACAGCAAAGGCCCCTACTTGCAAAGGTAATATATGCACCCAACAATCACTGTCTCTGCAGCTTTCTCTCTATTCCCTGTGAGAGACTGTGGGTAGGTGGATCATTTTCTTTTCAAATGTAAAATGTATAGAAAGAACTCTGTGACTGTGCCTGTTGAGCCTTTCATTACTGGATTCGTTGGGCCTACCGGGTGGCATACTGGGTGGACTTTCCAGGGTAGCCCAGGAACTCCCCACACATGACTCCAAAGCTGGCTGTGGACACTGGTGTGGGCAGTTGGACAGAAGGCTCGTCTGCCCGCCCCAGCCCCGCACCCCCAGACGATCAGGATTCCTAATTGTGTTTACACAGGGTGGAAACTCAGCAAATCTGGGTTCCACTCCAAATCCTGTCCCGTTCCTGCCGGCAATCTGCCTGCTTTGTGCCCTTCCCCTCCACAGGAAATTCGGGCCCCAAGAGTTTAAGTTGCCTCTTCAGTGCAGTTGTGAAGGAGTGTTGCATTGTTAACGATAGTAATTTGGATGAACCGCTAAGCAGACGCCCCATCTACCTGTTCCAGTTCAGATGAATCCCATGTATTCAAGGAAGAATTGGAAGTTCTCCTGATATCATGGATCCTCCTGTGTACAAAATGGCTTCCAATTTGCCTACATAAATTAGTCACCGCACTTCAAAGTTAACAACCTATGTGAAACACTTTGAGATGTTTCTGAGAGATGTGATAGGGTTCTATAAAAAAGAAAGCCTTTCCTTTTTTATTGTTCCAAATTTCTCTTCTCCTCTCCTGAAGACACTAACACTCACTACAGCATGCATGCTGTCAGCACTCTGATACATGTGGCCATTCTTAGTGCTATTAGGCTATTTGACTATAGAGAACATCACATGAGCCCAAATGTGTCTTCACCTATCATGAGCACACATATTTTCCTGCGGGGCCTGATTTTTAACTCTTCCTAGCCCAGGGCACTGCAGCCAAGAGTAGCAATCCTTCTGCCACCAGATTAGATCAGCTAACTCAGCACAGACTGGGGAATCAGACCTCAGACTTCCTAGTCTGTATGGCTCAGTATAACACTGGTGCTGTCTCTTTACCCACGAAACCATCAGGGTTTTGTTCTTCATGGATTTCGATAATATTGCTGAGGAACAGACTAATTACTAATGGGATGTTCTTCACCAGTGTTCTGAATTTTAGAGAACAATTTATAAAGAGAAGCGGAATTCCATGAAGTCAGACACCTGGCTGCCAATCACAAGATCAGATAAATTCTGCCACTTCCACCATATGACATGATTTTGTGAGTTGGGGCAATCCAGAAAAATCAGGCGACATCCTAGTTTCCAATTGACTATGCGTCTTTGCCGTGTGTGTGTAAATAGAACCAGCATGAATAGTGTCACTAATTTTCCAGCCATGAAGTGTGACTTGCTGAGGAGTCCAGACAGAGGAACCTATAACTGCTCCAATCCCATTGGAGAGTTCAGTTACAGCTCATTGTGTGATTTTAGCTGCGCTGAAGGATTTATATTAATGGGATCAGACAGTCTGGAGTGTGGAGCTTCTGGACAGTGGACAGCACAGACCCCCATGTGTACAGGTACTGTACTGCATCAAATGAACACGCATTTGTGATATGTGCTGAACTTTTCAGTAAAAAATTATTCAATTTCTATAATAATGTAAGCTGTTTATACACATTAAAGAGTATGTTTCACCTTTACAAATGAACATTGAAATTCAAACTTGTATTTCAGTTGTAACCTGTCAGACACTGGCACAGCCTGAACGAGGGGTGATAAACTGCTCCCATCCCATTGGAGACTTCAGTTACAACTCAACATGTGGCTTTGACTGCACTGAAGGGTTTGTACTGAATGGATCAGACAGGCTTCAGTGTCAAGCCAATGGACATTGGACAGTGGAGACTCCCAGCTGTAAAGGTACTGGGGAACTTTACATTAATCATTTTTAAATGTAATGCAAAACTTTCAATAAAAGCTGGTTTTATATCTGCAGTATTTAAAGTTGAGAAAATATATAGGATATGCCATCTTTCAACATTCTAATTTTAAGTTCCAATCTTGTATTTCAGCTGTAGGCTGCCAGACACTGACACGGCCTGAACGAGGGGCAGTGAACTGCTCCCATCCCATTGGAGACTTCAGTTACAGCTCAACGTGTGACTTTAGCTGTGCTGAAGGGTTTGTACTGAATGGATCAGACAGGCTTCAGTGCCGAGCTAATGGGCAGTGGACAGCGGAGACTCCCAGGTGTAAAGGTAATAAGGAACATCACACAAAAACTCATTTTTAAATAATTTATTTTATTAAGTGTTCAAGTAAAAGTTGGTTTCTCATTTCTGATCTGGTATTTGAAACTACGTATATATTTATACACATATATGTGCCTTATCTTTCAAGATGCTTAACCAATTTAAAACTTGTATTTCAGCTGTAGGCTGCCAGACACTGACACAACCTGAACGAGGGGCAGTGAACTGCTCCCATCCCATTGGAGACTTCAGTTACAGCTCATTGTGTGATTTTAGCTGTGCTGAAGGATTTATATTAATGGGATCAGACAGTCTGGAGTGTGGAGCTTCTGGACAGTGGACAGCACAGACCCCCATGTGTACAGGTACTGTACTGCATCAAATGAACACACATTTGTGATATGTGCTGAACTTTTCAGTAAAAAATTATTCAATTTCTATAATAATGTAAGCTGTTTATACACATTAAAGAGTATGTTTCACCTTTACAAATGAACATTGAAATTCAAACTTGTATTTCAGTTGTAACCTGTCAGGCACTGACACGGCCTGAACGAGGGGTGATAAACTGCACCCATCCCATTGGAGACTTCAGTTACAACTCAACATGTGGCTTTGACTGCACTGAAGGGTTTGTACTGAATGGATCAGAAAGGCTTCAGTGTCAAGCCAATGGAGATTGGACAGTGGAGACTCCCAGCTGTAAAGGTACTGGGGAACTTTACATTAATCATTTTTAAATGTAATGCAAAACTTTCAATAAAAGCTGGTTTTATATCTGCAGTATTTAAAGTTGAGAAAATATATAGGATATGCCATCTTTCAACATTCTAATTTTAAATTCCAATCTTGTATTTCAGCTGTAGGCTGCCAGACACTGACACGGCCTGAACGAGGGGCAGTGAACTGCTCCCATCCCATTGGAGACTTCAGTTACAGCTCAACGTGTGACTTTAGCTGTGCTGAAGGGTTTGTACTGAATGGATCAGACAGGCTTCAGTGTCGAGCTAATGGGCAGTGGACAGCGGAGACTCCCAGGTGTAAAGGTACTGGGGAACTTTAGGTGAACCATCAAATATTAAAATGGTGCAATCAAACAACAATTCCCACAGGGTCTGACGAAAGGTCTTCGACCTGAAACGTTAACTCTGTTTCTCTCTCCACGGATGTTGCCTGGCCTGCTGAGTTTTTCCAGCGTTTTCTGTTGTTGTAACAATTCCCACAAGCCTGTCTGCTCTCCTCTAAACCTTTTGAGCACTGGAAAACCTGTTCAGTTTTCAAAAGATTCATATCTCTTTCATTGAGATTGAAATCTTGTATTTCAACTGTAAATTGTCAAACATTAATAACAACCTGAAAGCGGGGCAATGAACAGCTCCATCCCATTGGAGACTTCACTGACAGCTCAACATAAGACATTGGCAGCACTGCAGGCTTTATTTTAAGGGAATTGGATAAACTCCGGTGTGTAGCAATGAACCATATAAACCTCCATTCATAAAGCTGTCACTCTCCAAATGAATGCTCATTCATAAATTTGGTTTCAAACTTTTCAGTAAAAGCTGGCTTCATCTCCACTGTGCTGTAAGTTATATAATATTACGCATGCATATACTATGTCTCATGTTTTAAAAAAATGTTGAAATTCCAATCTTGTATTTCAGCTGTAGGCTGCCAGACACTGACACGGCCTGAACGAGGGGCAGTGAACTGCTCCCATCCCATTGGAGACTTCAGTTACAGCTCAACGTGTGACTTTAGCTGTGCTGAAGGGTTTGTACTGAATGGATCAGACAGGCTTCAGTGCCGAGCTAATGGGCAGTGGACAGCGGAGACTCCCAGGTGTAAAGGTAATAAGGAACATCCCACAAAAACTCATTTTTAAATAATTTATTTTATTAAGTGTTCAAGTAAAAGTTGGTTTCTCATTTCTGATCTGGTATTTGAAACTACATATATATTTATACACGTATATGTGCCTTATCTTTCAAGATGCTTAACCAATTTAAAACTTGTATTTCAGTTGTAACCTGCCAGACACTGACACAACCTGAACGAGGGGCAGTGAACTGCTCCCATCCCATTGGAGACTTCAGTTACAGCTCATTGTGTGATTTTAGCTGTGCTGAAGGGTTTGTACTGAATGGATCAGACAGGCTTCAGTGTCAAGCCAATGGACATTGGACAGCGGAGACTCCCAGCTGTAAAGGTACTGGGGAACTTTACATTAATCATTTTTAAATGATATGCCAAACTTTCAATAAAAGCTGGTTTTACACCTGCAGTATTTAAAGTTGAGAAAATATATAGTATATGCCATCTTTCAACATTTTAATTTTAAATTCCAATCTTGTATTTCAGCTGTAAGCTGCCAGACACTGACACAACCTGAACGAGGGGCAGTGAACTGCTCCCATCCCATTGGAGACTTCAGTTACAGCTCAACGTGTGATTTTAGCTGCAGTGTGGGATTTGTACTGACTGGATCAGACAGGCTTCAGTGTCGAGCTAATGGACAGTGGACAGCGGAGACTCCCAGGTGTAAAGGTACTGGGGAACTTTACGTGGATACTCATTTTTAAATCCTATGTAAAGCTGGTCTGCAATATTTGAAACTATATGTACTTTATAGAATATATTGTATATTTAAACATGCTCATCTTCAATTCAAAATTTGTGTTTCAGCTGTAAGCTGTCAGACACTTATACAGCCTGAACACGGAGTGATGGCCTGCTCCCATCCCATTGGAGATTTCAGTTATAACTCAACATGTGGCTTCAGCTGTTCTGAAGGATTTGTACTGCACGGGTTAGACAAGCTTCAGTGTCGTGCTAACGGACAGTGGACAACACTGACACCCAGCTGTACAGGTAGAATGTACACTAATGCTGTAACATCTGTCAAGTGTTGGGCCTCTTGAGCTATTTGTTCTGTTGATTAAGAATAAAGGAACGTGCTGGACTGGAAAAGCCAATATTTGTCTGTAAGGGACTGCGATGCAGGCTATATTTTCACTCTCTAATGTGAGTGAAAGTCAATGAGAATATAAAATGGTCTCCCAACTTTTCCACTCACATTAATATCAGAGGAAAGCACGTCACACTACATCTTTGCTGGATTATATTTTTAATGTCAGTGTTATACTTAATAAAGACATTTTTACATATATACCTTGCAAGCACTGCCCCTTTGCTCCGGTTAATCATTGGACTCTCAACACAGAGAGCTGTGCTTTGGAATCTCAGGCTGCGAATTTAATAGAGGAAGCAGGTTGGAGTTGGGTTGCCTGGTGGACGGGTTCCGGTCCCGCTGCCTGTTTCAGTCGCTCCCGAATTGAGATTTTTATTTATTTGGCCTATTAAGTCCCGTTGTGCGTGCTGGCCAGTCCAATGACTGCGATTGGGTCTGTTCGTCGCCTCTGATGACGTCATTGCTGCAGTTGTTTTTAAGGGGCCCATGCAGCCTCAGCCTTTCATTTATCTTTTCTGCTTGTGTTTGAATGGGCCCAGGCAACAATGAGTGGTGCAAAAGTGAAAGCTGCTCCACGGTTTAATGAGGACTCCCTCCAGGCTCTTGTGGAGGGAGTAAGAGGGCGCAGGGAGATTCTGTTCCCTCCCGATGGCCGGAAGAAGCCTCCTCAGCAGACAAAGGCAGCCTGGCTGCGAATTGCTGAGGAGGTCAGCGAAAGGTCCATTTGTTCATGTACCTGGATCCAGTGCCGGAAATGGTTTAATGATCTTCTGCGATCATCAAAAGTGAGTATCACATCACTCTTACCTTCAATCTGCTTCCCTTCTCTTCTCATCACCAGCACTCTGCTTTGTAAGCCTGCTCCTCCACATCCCACCTTACCCTTACTTCCCTTGCACCCTTACCTATCCATCTCTCTCTCTGCACTGAATCACTTCACCATCCTGCTATGCACCCCTCACACTCGCTCTCACTGTTATGCAATGACAACAACTAACAATGCACAGGGATGCAGCTTCCTCTTGGCACCTCACTCCATCTTGGTCTCCCTCTAAGCTTCTATGTTATGGATTCTTCACACTCACTCCATCACTCTCACTGAAACTCCACTTGTGTCCCTCCTTTCAGGAAAAGATAGCCCACAATAAGAGGGAGAGAGTGAAGACAGGAGGAGGGCTACCATCCTTGGCGATATTGACAAGTGCTGAGGAGGCTGTGCACGAGATCGTGGGAGGTAGCGAGGAGCTGGAAGTGGGGGAGGGAGAAACGGGCACACTAGACGAAGCTGGTGACAGAATAGATTTTCAACGCTCGCATTTAGATTTCATGATTGACTGCAATGGCAAATGATGTTCATAGAGGTTGACTTTGGATCATCTGCACAATAGGATGTGTCTGCTACCTAAAAATCAGATGTCTAACTCATACGTTTACTCTCCCACAGGACCATCAAGAGCCCCCCTCCCCACTGTCCAGGAGGAAGATCTGGACGACTCCTCAGAGGAACCTGCCACCTCTGAGGGAGCAGCGTCACCAGGACTCCGCGCACCCAGCACCAGCGCAGATACGCACACCTCGGCAGGGCCTTCGCGACATATAGTGTTGTCACCTGGTGTATCACAGCTCACAAGTGAGCATCAGCAGATGGTGGAGACAGCGACAGCAGTGGAGAGTCCTCGTTGGAGGTCGCAGGACGCTCCTAGCTCTGCTCAGTTGCATGTGGATCCTGTGCCTCTAGGGCCATCCAGAAAGAGAGCGGTGCTGGAACTCCAGGAACAAGTGCAAGAGTCTCTGACAGGTTTTGCATCCACGGTAACTGCGAGTGTGGAGAGAATGGAGGAGTCCATCTCAAACATGAGCACTGCCTTGGTGGAGGCAATGGCGCATGAATGTGCCGCCATGGAGAGGGTGGCAACCTCCATGGAGGACATAAGTC
The DNA here is from genome assembly GCA_030390025.1 of Squalus acanthias. Classification (NCBI taxonomy): domain Eukaryota; kingdom Metazoa; phylum Chordata; class Chondrichthyes; order Squaliformes; family Squalidae; genus Squalus; species Squalus acanthias. The sequence continues at coordinate 61,792,130 of CM059439.1, forward strand.
GCCAGACACACGATAACATAGTGGATCTTCTAAATAGATGGTCTGCTATGGAGGATAGATGGGCATCTATTGAGGAGAGACATGAAAGGTACATGGACGTCCCCGTTATGAGGACTGTCAGTACTGAGATGGGTCCCCATGGCCCCACTGAGGTGCAGCAGGTTGCTCTCCAGCCACTTGCTAGCACTGAAGTGCGGGTGGCCCATGAGAGGGATGTTGGTGGCAGACAACAAGGAAGTGTTGGCTCCTCTCCAAGCGCTCACATGACCATGGCACTGCAGAGCCCTCGGTCAGAGCCCCAGAGTCCTCACCCAACTGAGATGGCCATCTCAGCCCCTGCACAGCCGCAGGAAGAGCAGACTGTGGAGGAACCCTCCCAGGCTCTCAAACCCAGAGGACACCCGCCAAAGGCGTCTAAGCAGGTACAGCATCAAAGTGAGCAAGGTGTCTCAACATCTGCTGAAGCCACAGGGGAAGCACCACTTAGAAGCACGCGTAAGAGGAAGCTAACACACAAATAGTCACAAGGGTAGTCACAAGGGTGTTTTGTTCTGTTGTATATTTTCGATTGTCATCCTTTTGTGATGAGATTAAACAAATGAAGTTCTGGCCTATGTGTTCTGGGAATTGGAAGTTGCACATTGAGGGCTCAGGGCGACTTGCATTTGTAATGATGATGCTGAGAGTAATAGGAAAGCACCGTTTATTGGAGAGATGATGTATGGCGTGTTAAGGTCATCCACACATTCATAGCCATATGCCAGCTACCTGCAGTTGAAGCGTAAGCTTACGCAAATCTGGCATGGATGAGTGCATCCATTGCGTGACGGCCAGCAATGTGCTCGAGTGCTGCTGCATTGGCTACATCCGGCCCCGCAAAGCGTGCCTCCTCCTCTTCGTCCTCCCCCTCCTCCTCGTCCTCCCCCTCCTCCTCGTCCTCCCCCTCTTCTTCCGAGGATGCTCTGCACTGAGCCACTTGTTCCTCAGGCAGTGCTAAGCCACACTGCTGAGCGATGTTGTGCAGGGCACAGCAGACGATAATGATTCTGGACACCCTGGCTGGTGAGTACTGTAGGGCGCCACCAGATCTGTCGAGGCATTGGAATCTCATTTTGAGAGAGCCAATGGTTTTCTGGTGGAAATGTGGCTCACATTGTACCGCTCTTCAGCCTCATTTGATGGCCTCCTCATCGGTGTCATGAGCCACTTTTTCAGGGGATATCCCTTGTTGCCAAGTAGCCATCTGGAAAGTTGCGTTGGCGGATTGAACAGCTGAGGCACAGTAGACTGCCGCAGGATGAAGGAGTCATGGCAACTGCCAGGGAACTTGGCGCAAACATGCATCATGATGTTCCTGTGGTTACACATCAGCTGGATGTGAAGGGAGTGGAATCCCTTGCAGTTGACAAAAACAGCTGGGTTGTGATGGGGTGCCCTAATGGCCACATGTGTGCAGTCTACAACGCCCTGCACCCTTGGAAAGCCTGCCATATTTGCAAAGCCAACCGCACGCGCAGTTACACTTGCTTCATCCGTGGAGAAGTGGATGTAATTGTGCGACTTTGCAAAGAGGGCATCGGTAACCTGCGTGATGCAGGCGTGTGCGGCCGACTGGGAGATGCCGCTGATGTCTGCAGCTGATCCCGAAGGAGCCCGAAGCAAAGAAGTTGAGTGCGGTGGTGGCTTTGACAGTGTCCACCCGCTCCTCTGGGCTCCAGGTGTTGGTACAGCATTGCGCAGATGTCAGAGACTATGTCTCGCGGAAGTCTCAGCCTCCTTTGGCACTGCTGCTCACTCATGTTGAGGAAGCTCATTCTCTGCCTGTAAAGCCGGTGTTGGGGGTATCTCCTGCGGTGAGGTGCAGCCCTGCGCTGACGCCCTCTGCCCTGTGCAGCATCAGGTGGTTGAGGAGAAGGTTGGTGCTGCTGCTGTTGGTGCTGTTCCTCCGAATCTGACGACCAGGATGAGAGGATATAAATGGTTCCCATACCACTGGTATATATCTCAGTTGAGGAATGGAGGTTGTTTGCGCTCAGACAAAGTGGTCAGAGGGTTTTCCAAGGAGGTCACACTGCAGATGGATTCCAGCTTGAACACTCACAAGATTAGTAGAGCTGCAATATGTCTCCCAAACCTCAAAGCACTAAGTTGTGGCATATGAAAGAATGAGAGATTGCAGGACCGCTTTTAAGCTGTTCGAGCAGCTGGCAACAATTCAGGTCCTCGCTCAACCCGGCTCAATTCAGCTGGCGTGTTTTTATGAAGGCGGGCAGCATGCTGAAAAACCTCCAAAATCCAATCAGGCCTTTAAAATAGGATTATCCAGCTGTTAACTGCCTTAACTGCCTCTCCCGTCGTTTGGTGTCGGGTCAGTTCGGGAGCAGCTGACCCAACACTTGCCAAAGTAGCGTGTGGGCGGAATAGAGGCGGGTTCGCAGCCCGCCACCAATTTTTCCGATTTTCGCATCAGACCCGCCTCCAAACCCACCCTCTGAGGTCAATTAAATTCGTGGCCTCAATCTCTGTTTGTATTCAGTTAGCCTTTTTTCTTTAATTGAGAGTAAGCTGTGTTGCACTGGGTGTCTGCAAATACTCTATTGCTGGGTGAAAGGAGGAAAGGAGACAGGAAAAGTATGAATGGAAAAGTACATGAAAACTGTTATGTGTTGACAGCAGAATCATTAGTATAACAGGGCTCTGTCCGATTGTAGTTACTTCTATAATATACTGGGCAATAAAGAAACTAGTAAACTGCTGTCACTTTGTGTTACAGAGGGTGCAACATGTGAAAGTGCACTTTCAACACCACCAAAACAGGTTAACTGGTCATTTATCTCACTGATGTTTGTGCAATCTTGCTGTGTGCAAATTGGCTGCAGCATTTGCTTACAGAACAACAGTGACTAACTTCTAAAGTAATTTATTGGATTGAAGGGCTTGGGACGTGCTGAGGATGTGAAGGCGCTATATAAAAGCAACGTTTTTCCATCTTTCTTATTGATCAGTCTTAAGGTGACATTGGTAGTGCTGGGTAAGTTTGTGGTGAAGACCATTCCATTATCCCAACTGACAGAACAGTTGTGGAGGTTGCACTTGGGATCTTATTAAGAGAGAAGAACTGCTGAAAATAAAATAGGAAATGGCAAGCACAGTATTTACTTTTAACTCTGTTAACTCAAGTTTTAAAAATATTCTTATTAAAACAATTATCTTCAGTCAGGATATTATTATTAAAAATGAGAAAATTCAGGTGGAACATTTTCACCCAAAGGGTAATAGTTGTAGAATAAACTACCACAGAAGGCCACTGAAGTGAACAATATAAATGGGTTCAAGGGAACATAGGATTACATAGGACATACGGCACAGAAACATGCCATTCGGCCCAACCAGTCCATGCTGGCGTTTATGCTCCACTCGAGCCTCCTCCCGTCTTTCCTCATCTCAATCTATCAGCATTACCCTCTATTCCCTTCTCCCTCAAATGCTTGTCTAGCCTCCCCTTAAATGCATCTATACTTTTCGCTTCAACCACTCCCTGTGGTAGCGAATTCCACATTCTCACCACTCTTTGGGTAAAGAAGTTTCTTCTGAATTCCCTATTGGATTTCTTGGTGACTATCTTATATTGATGGCCTCTAGTTATGCTCTTCCCCACAAGTGGAAACATTCTCTCTGTATCCACTCTATCAAAACCTTTCATAATTTTAAAGACCTCTATTAGGTCACCCCTCAGCCTTTTTTCAAGAGAAAAGAGACCCAGCCTGTTCATCCTTTCCTGATATGTATACCCTCGCATTTCTGGTATCATCCTTGTAAATCTTCTCTGCACCCTCTCCAGTGCCTCTATATCCTTTTTATAATATGGTGACGAGAACTGTATGCAATACTCTAAGTGTGGTCTAACCAAGGTTTAATACAGGTTTAGCGTAACTTCCCTACTTTTCAATTCTATTCCTCTAGAAATAAACCCTAGTGCTTGGTTTGCTTTTTTTATGGCCTTGCTAACCTGTGTCACAACTTTTAGTGATTTGTGTATTTGTACTCCGAGATCCCTTTGTTCCTCTACCTCACCTAGACTTGCACCCTCCAAGTGATAAGTGACCTCCCTATTCTTCATACCAAAATGTAATACCTCACTGTGTTGAACTTCATTTGCCAATTATATGCCCATTCTGCAAGTTTATTAATGTCCTCCTGTAATTTATTGCAGTCCTCCTCAGTATTGACTATCCCCCCCAATTTAGTGTCATCCGCAAATTTAGAAATTGTGTTTATGATTCCAAAGTCTAAATCGTTAATAAAAAATTGTGAACAGCAGTGGTCCCAGCACTGATCCTTGTGGAACACCACTACCCACCTTCTGCCACTGTGAATAGCTACCTTTTACCCTTACTCTCTGCTTTGTCTTGAAGCCAGCCAGCAATCCATTCTGCTACTTGTCCACTGACTCCGCATTCTCCGACCTTGTTCATCAGTCTATTATGGGGTACCTTATCGAAGGCCTTTTGAAAATCTAGATAAATTACATCTACTGCATTACCATTGTCTACTCTCTGTTACCTCTTCAAAAAAATTCAATGAGGTTGGTCAAGCAAGACTTTCCCTTTTGAAATCCATGCTGACTATTCATTACTATGTCTTTGGTTTCTAGATATTCTTCTATTTTCATTAGAGAGAAAGAACTGAGTGACCTGGTGAGATCATAGGTAGGCTGAGCAGATATATAAAAATGGACAAGCTTCTTGGGTTTAATGGCTTTATCCTGTTCCAAAAATACTTGTGTTGATTGAAGAGGTTGTTATTTCTCCAATAATTTTCATTTTAATGAAACAAGAATGTTTGGTTCAGGCTTATTATGTTTTCCTTTAATTAAATGAATTAGATAATCAGTGTGAGGTCCTTTGGTTGGGTTTGGCCTGTTAGCTCTGCAGGATATAGTCTCGGCAACATTATGGCACATAGACCTTCCCTATTAATGGCTGGCATTCTCAACAGGTGTAAGTGAAGGAATGTAATCCACTAATAAAAAAATCTCCATTGTTCCAGCTGTAAAATGCAACATATTGAAGAGTCCGAACCATGGCATCATGAGCTGCTCCCATCCTATTGGAGTGTTTAGTTATCGCTCAATGTGTGATCTTCGCTGTGTGGAGGGCTTCATTTTGAATGGAACAGATAAGCTTGAATGTACATCTTCAGGGAAGTGGACAAATGAGATGCCAGGTTGCAAAGGTACATGATTACTTTAAAAACAAATTATGAATTCTAAAGTATTTGTTTACTTACTTCTTTCACATTTTAATCTTTAAAATCTCCTCCTTTATGTTCCTTTGTGCATGTGCCCAGTTGAGAGGGTAGTAACCAATTGTTCCCAAAGTTTTGGTACTAGAGCGGCATGTGAATTGAGACATGCCATTTCCCCAAGGAAGGGAGGGACAGTTTGAGAGCATCTGACCCTTGCCTGTTCTCCCTTATTTCCTGCCGGCTGTCCCAAGAGCAGCATTGGCAAAGGCCTAGGAATGGCTTATTTGCCAGCCTGGTCAGTTGGGGAATTGCATGGGGCAATTTCTCCCCTAAAAGCACAAAGAAAGTGAATAAATTTGGCCAAAAAAATAAGGCTTGGGGTTTTCTCTTGTTGATGGATTATTACCGATGGTAACGCTGTTACCAATTGGTCTGTCTTCTACTACTGACAAAAATCAACAGAATGGAATATCTGAGTGACTCCCCAGCAGCACAGTGGTCAGGGCATAAATGTAGCTATTGGCACTGAAGATGGGAAATACAGTTAAGCCAATAATTGAAGCTGAGTTTCAACAAAGCAAATTTCTTTATTGAGTATCTCCTTTGCTGAATATTATTTTGATACATGACTTAAGTCCTACTTTGCTGTGGCAAGCCTCCAACTACATGCAAGGGAAGGGCCTATTTTTTTTTCCTGGTTTAAATATCACTGGTGTGCAGTCAGGGCTGATCCTAGTTGTCCTCATCTCTGGACATTTCAAAACTATTAAAATGGGAGTTGGCAGATTGATGATTCTTCATGTGTGAACTTAGATAGTGTCAGGAACCTAGTTGACATGGGGCGTAACAGCTCATCCCAATCTTATCACCCAATAATTACACATGTGTTGTTTGTAGCTGGAACCACTGAATAGCAATCCAGACTCCTTTCCCCCTCCCTGGCCCGGAGCACTGAGGCCAACTGTAGCTTCCGAGTGCTACCCCACTGAAATCAGCTAACTCAATACAGACTTCAATTCAAACCACTTGCCCTATTCTGTCCTTTTTGTAATGATGGAATAGCACCAGCATTAATTCCAGCAGTACTGGGCATTAGCCATTATCAACCAACTAATAAATCTCTCTCAAAAATCAGGCAGTGAATTTGTGTCAGCAAAATCTAACCCAAAGACCATTTTAAAATAATGATTTCCGATTAAGTGCCGGAGATGTGGAAAACACTGATGCTAATACATTTTCTAATTATGAAGCAATAGAGTAAATTTGGTGCTTCTGCACTCCCAACAGGAAGCCTTGTTTGAAAGGATTCTGTGTTGGAGAATTGGCACTAGTTTTGTAGTCCTATCTCCAGCCATTGCTCCATTTAAGCTCATCTCTGCTGCGAGCATTGAATTTACCCTGATGGCTTTTTTATTTAAAAAAGGATGTTTAATACAAATATATGCAGAAGTGATTTTTATTTTTGACTTTATTTAATATTATACAATTCTGCCAAAATCATTTTGCAAAATAGTAAATGTTAAACATTGACTCTATCAATAATTATTGGCCAGTGATGTACTGTGTTCATAATAATGCTGTTCTTTGAAATCCAACACAGTGGTGCAATGTCAGGAACTGAATATTTATCATCTAGTGATTATGAACTGTTCACATCCTCTTGGGAAATTCAGCTACAGCTCAGTATGTGACTTTGACTGCATCAAGGGCTTCATGTTGGAAAAACCTTTGAGACTCCAGTGCAATGAATCTGGACAATGGCCAGAAGAGATTCCATCTTGTAAAGGTACTATTGAGAAAATCCAGTTGTACATAATGACTTAAAGTCACTTGAAGGTTCCTTTGAGAATAAGCATAAGAATGCAACATATTACTTATGTAATAACTGAGAATAGGTTTTGTATGTTGATCAGTTGAGAGATGGACGAGAAGAAAAAGAGAGGGTGGCTCTGTTAGTAAATGCACAGCTCAGTGTTTTACTGAGCCCAATAGATCAGAACGGTCCCAGGTTAGATCCCTGGTCTGTGCTCCGCTAATTCCAGTTAGGGTTGGGGAAAGGTGCTACAATTGGCCTCAGTCCCTTTGGACTAAGGTTTGTACTCCTGACAGCTATACACAGACCCCAGCTGGAAAGTGCACATTTGTGCACATCATCTGTGCACAGGGTTGGGCTTCATTGTGATGTCTTCCACAATCAAATAGTCTGCCCAAACCCACTGCGAAAGCTTACTCGTGAGCCCTCATTTGTGATCCCAGTAAAATAAGGTAAGCTGATACTGCTTTAATGCTTCATGCAAAAACATGTGCAAACCCTGTCTCAAGGATTGGGCAATGCAGTAACTAAATGAAAGATCACAACAATTGAAGGATGCTTGCTGGATGGTGCCACCTTGACTCCACTCTCCCTCTCCCTCTCCAATGCTCTCTGCAGCTGGTCAGCCACATAGGGCCAGTGCCACCGTCAGCATGCCTGACCTTTAGAATCATAGAATCTTGCAGCACAGGAGGCCATGCTGCCCATCATACCTGTGCCAGCTCTTTGAAAGAGCTGTCCAATTTAGTCCCACACCCCAGCCTTTACCCTATAACCCTGCAATTAGTCCTCTTCAAGTACATGTCCAATTGTCTTTTGAAAGTTCCTATGGAATATGATTCCACCACCCTTTCAGATAGTGTGTTCCAGATCTTAACAACCCTCTGTATGAAAAAAGTTTCTCCTCATTTTCCCCTCTAGTTTTTTTTGCCAATTACTTTAAATCTATAACCTCTGGTTACCGACCCACTTGCCAGTGGAAACAGTTTCTCGCTATTTACTCAAAACCTCTCAATTTTGAATACCTCTATTAGGTCTCCTCTTCATCTTCTGTGCTCTAGGGAGAACAATCCCAGCTTCTCCACATAACTGAAGAATCTTATCCCTGGTATCATCCTGGTAAAACCTCCTCTATACCCTCTCCTAGGCCTTGACGTCCTTCCTAAAGTGTGGTACCCAGAATTTTACACAATACTTTAGCTGAGGCCTAACCAGTGAGTTATAAAGGTTTAGCATGACCTCCTTGTTTTTGTATTCAATGCCCTTATTTACAAAGCCAAGTATCCCATACATTTTCTTAACCGCTTTATCAACTTGCCCTGCCACCTTTAGAGATTTGTGAATATGCACCCCAGGTCCCTCTGCTCTTGCATCCCCCTCAAAATAGTATAATTCACTCCTGAAGGTTGTGGACAGCTTTGGCCTGTAAACAGTACATATTTATGAGCATTTTTTTTGTGAATGAGTGATGGAAGCAGCACCCCTGTTTATTGAGAAACCCAGACTTCTTCCAGTAATTTGCATACTGCTCATTTGCCTATTTTCTTTTCCGGTCATCCTGTGAAGAGCTCTGTGCATGGAAGTCATGTGTCCTCATTTCAATGTGCCTTACAGGCTCTATTGAATAAAGATCTGTGACATCAAGGGGATAATACATAGTCATAGTCAGAGTTATACAGCACAGAAAGAGGCCCTTCGGCCCATCGTGTCCACGCCGGCCATCAAGCCCTATCTATTCTAATCCCATTTTCCAGCACTTGGTCCGTAGCCTTGTATGCTATGGCGTTTCAAGTGCTCATCTAAATGCTTCTTGAATGTTGTGAGGGTTCCTGCCTCTACCACCCTTTCAGGCAGTGAGTTCCAGATTCCAACCACCCTCTGGGTGAAAAAGTTTCTCCTCAAATCCCCTCTAAACCTCCTGCCCCTTACCTTGAAACTATGCCCCCTGGTTATTGACCCCTCTACTAAGGGGAAAAGTTCCTTTCTATCTACCCTATCTATGCCCCTCATAATTTTGTACACCTCAATCAGGTCCCCCCTCAGCCTTCTCTGCTCTAAGGAAAATACATTGTAGAACCTTCTGTAGCTGCTCTTTCAGAAAGTCCATCAAATTCACAGTTACACTGGGACCACAGCTTTAGTATGCATATATGCTTCAGTGAGTACATTTATCTTGACACTTCTTCTGATGGCACATAACTTCTTCTTATTTCTTCTCAGGTCCAGGTGTGGGCAGCCTTGGCCTTCTGCTTTGATGAGGAAAATCTCCCTTTATAAACCTCCCTCATCAGGGCTGAATGCTGGCATCTTCCCCACGGCCATTTTGTCAATAATTCCAATGGTTTGTTGCAGTTTCAAACTCCTGTCATTTATATCATATGTTAGTGTGTTAATTTAATCAATCGTTTTACACTTCCAAGATGCAGATGGTAACCAAGATGTAAGATCATGTGGCATCACCAATGTTAGCTTTGGGGAGCATCAAAGTGCCATGATACTACACTGATGTGAAACAAATCAGTGTAGTTATGAACAGAGAGCAATAACCCACAAATGTAGTATTTTAAATTTTGTTGTTGTGATGCATCACTATTAGGCTGTGACAACAACAGTAATGCATAGATAATCAATCTAATGTGTGACAAAGGTTACCAGTTACACCATGATAACAGCCTAGTGTTCTTTTTTATGTTTAGTGATTCCCGGATTGCCGCCTGCAGCGAACTTTCTGGCTTACACAAGTGGAACTGCAGCAGCTGTCGTACTTGCTGTCGTCATTGGTATGATTGTGGCCTTTATTATAAGGAAACTGAAAAAGAAAGGTAATTAGGACTGTCAGCAGTCCAAGAGTAAAATAGTTTTTTTCAATGAGCTGACTGTAAACAGTATCTAGGAGCGTGCCATCTTGTGAGTTATCTGGCAGTACCAAAACTTGATGTACCTTTACTTACCTACTGGAGTGCCAGACAGAAAGATCACACCATAGAAAGACCATGCATTTATATAGCGCCTTTCACGAGCTGAGGATGTCCCAAAGTGCTTCACGGCCAATTAAGTACTTTTGAAGTGTAGTCACTGTTGTAATGTGAGGAAACGCAGCGGCCAATTTGCACACAGTAATGTCTGACTTACAGCACTGAGATAAATGTCCAGACAACCTGTTTTAGTGAAATTAGTTGAGGGACAAATATTGGCCAGACTCGAGAAGAACTCCCCTGCTCTTCTTCAAATCCTTTCACATCCATCTAAGAGAGCATACAGGGCCTCGGTTTAACGTCTCATCCAAAAGACAGCACGTCCAACAATGCAGATTTCCCTCAGTACTCCACTGAAGTGTCAGCGTAGATTATGTGCTCAAGTCTCTGGAATGGGGCTTGAAACCATAACCTTCTAACTCATGCAGCAATACTTAAAAGTGTCACTTATTCGGCTTGGAATGGTCAAGTGGTTTAGTCAGCAGGACCTATCCATTCACTTGCTGAGGAGTTTGAGTGACAGGTGACAAGAGAATCAGAATGCCTTGCATTGTGGTTTTGGATGAAAATGTTGCTATGCACCGTATAATGCCTAATTGAGTTCACCAGCTTTCAAACCAGTAATAGCTCTTTAGTAAATTAAAATTCCTATTGCACTTTTTATATTCCAGTTTCCTCCCCCCCATCTCTGTTGAATATATACTCAAAGTGTATAATCCATGGAAGTTGGTGACCTGAGTGCCTTGACTTCATGTGTGAGGCAAGACAGTGAGTGTAAACTGGCTGTTTGACCAAGGATGACATTACAACTATACTTCATCCTGTTCTTGCCTGACATCCAGCAGAAGTCACTGGATACCAATCAAGATTGAGACTGCCGCTAACCTTTTCCCCCCATCCTAGTCCAGAGGCACTGAGGCTAATTAGAGCATTCCTACTGCTGCCCTGGCTGAAATCACCTGTTGTGTTTTAATAGTTGTGTTTAAAATTAAAAGTTTCAAGATACAAGCCTTAATATTCCATGTTTTCAATTGTTTGCAGAAGATGAAATAAAAATACTAAGCCTTGAAAGGTAAGTTCAATTTCTCTGTATGTTCTCCTAACTTCAAAATAAATGTTTGTGCTCATCATAGTGGGAATGTTAACACTGAGAAATGAAATTCTTTTTCATTTTGGGTACCTACTAGTGTCAGTGCCAAGCTCCCTGAACAAGTACTGCACAGTGACTTCGATGCACAGCTCCTTTTACTGTCCTAAAAAGTGTCTTCTTTCCAGTTTTGGAAGAGCACCACCTACTATACCAGTGTAATACTTTGCCCATATGAACTATCCATGTAGCTTTTCTAAGTAAAAATGGCAATTAGTGTCATGTTAGTTGCAGTTTTATGTGATGCCATCATGCGCTCTGTCAATCGGGTTGAGGCTGCTCAAAAGCATTAAATGTATAACACTTATAGCCAGTAGAGAGGAGAATTTCATCCCATCTCTACAGACTGGATTCAAACACTGGTTTTGGAGTAAATAGACAATGCACTGACTCACTGCAATTCAGTCCCCAATAAACATTTTTAAGCTCTGTTTTAATTCCAGGCTGTTGTATTATTGTAGATGGCCTATTTATACAACAGGACAGAAGATGAAGTAGTAGAGTCTGACTTTGCAGCTCCATTGGACACTTCCCCAATCTCAGACAGGCTGTTACCTCGGGAAAATATTGAATGAAAGCCAAGCAGATTGAGGGGATGGCCATGAATATGGGTAGGAGAATATATATGGAAGGAGAGGTTTGGAGCAGACAGGACGGTGCTGAATTCAGAGGAGAGAGAGCAAGGGCAACTGAGTTCAGATTGAAATCGCTGAGGATGAGGAATTGCTCATTGCAGAGGCATAGGGAAGTGACCCTTGTACATTACATGGAATAAAATAGCACATCCTATAACTCATCATGAGCAATGCTACAGGAGATCTGCTAGCATGTGTATAAACATAGTGTGCATTTTGTCCATCACACACCAAGCATCACCATTTCTGTGTCACACCTCAGACAATACATTTGATAATGAAAATATGGGACATTTGCACCATAAATGTTTAAATTCTAAACTGAAGACCTGGGGCTGGTCAAGGTCTGAGCACTTGTTCAGAAATTAAGTCAAAGTTTGTTCAATTCCAATCAGAAGTGTTGATCCCTGAGGCAGATTCAATTCCATTTTTAAAAAATTGTCCATGAGCAATTCGTATGGAATTAAACCGCTATACTTGTCTTCCAGTATTGAAGGCACAGAAGATACGTTTGAGAATCCAGCATTCATCAATATTCCTGCAGGTAAGATTACAAACCTCGCCAACATATTGTACTGTATGAGTAGAAACTATAGGAGGATGAGTACCTTTTTTGCTCTCCAAAAGATGCTGTCTGCTGTTGGAATACAGTTCTGCGGGTGTTGGCAGCTGTCTGGTACTTGTGCTGGGAACCAGAAGTGGAAACGGGAGTGCTGCTGCATGCTCAAGAGGCCTTCTGGTTGATGCACTTCAGCAGCAGCCAGAAGACTCAGGCTCTAAGATCCTGCTGGATGAAGACGAGAAATTATTTAGCTGGTATTTGTCATCTTCGAGTTGTTCCCAGGGCGCTCTCAGCTTTGTGGAGGGTCCCAGCATAAGGCCCACCACCAGCTTTTATTTTTGGAGTGCCCTGCGTTTGGGCATCTCATTGATGGACATAGAGCATATTGTAGTGAGAGTGCCAGGAATGCCCCATCTTGCCACATTTGGGGAGAGGAAAATCAGCCCTTGTATCTCCTCACTAGAAGTTGCAATTACAGGCCCAGATCCAGTATGGCCACTAAGGAAAGCCTCAGAAATCCTGGGGCAGTGAAATGTGGGGGAGGAGACCTGATGCCACTTCTCTCCACCCTTTTTTTCCTCTCCACAGCACTTCGGAATTGAGCATTCCCCAGGCGCTGTGATGAGGCAAATCGGCCTGCTACTGTTTAGAAAATACATTGAAAATCACAGTGTTGCCTCAGATCTCTGGGGGTCTGGCATCTTGTAGTTCTTATTTACCATCCTGATTCCAGTAATCTAATGTCATGATTGAGTGTTATGAATTCCCTCAAAGGCATGATCTTTTTAAACCCAGTTAATTAAAGTTAAACCAAGTAATTGATGATAAGGCTGGAGGATATGAATGTAAATTTAAAGAGGTCCTTTAGATATCATGTAAAACTCATGCAAAATGTATAGCCTTATTGATGTGCAAGTGTTCAGTGAGTCTTTACCCATTAGGGTAGCGTAAGCCTTTAGAAAAGTATCTGTTTAATGACTGCCAGAACTGAAACTCTAAAATGTACATGTGTGGACAGCCAATGTGGATAGCTAGTGAGGACAGACGTGGGCTCTGTCGATAGTTGAAAACTCTGCTAACACTCATTGTTTACACTCACAGCGACTCAACTGACATGCACAGCCACCCAACTGAAGTCACCTTAAGCAGGGTCACTGGATAGTGACCAAGAACCCTGCTGATTTTTCTCCTCCGTAGTCCAGGGCCAATTGCAATGCCCCGACTGGAAAAGTTGAGAGCACTTTCAGTGTAAAAAGACATCCACCAACCTCCTTTAAGTTAATACACCATAGTTTAAACTCTCTCCCACTTGGTAGTAGAACGGCTCCAGCGGTATAAACAGGATTGATATCCTTTCCAGTCCTGGAAATCTCTGTACAATATTGGAAAGGGCGAAACAGATTAGCTGCAACAAATCATGACTGGTATCTCTGATCATCCATTACAAATCAGTGATCTGACTAGTTGACAGTGCGCTGGTGAAGAAGTGTAGGATCTGTGACCAATGCTCTGCCCTTCTGAGCCTAGCAGGTTGAGTGAACATTGTAGGAAGGGCTCAAAGCCTCAACAAAGCTTCTCTCACAACTGATACATAGGTGTTGAGTGGGGAGACATCAATATTTGTTCATCCATTACAGGGCAGTGGTCAGCTCAGTCACATTGTGGATTTATGGCATATATTCTTGCCTTGTACATAAACCAAGCTCTTCAGATTGTTTGAGAGTGATGGAATATGAATATGACATGAAAAGGTACCACTAGTACTTGCAGGTACACTGTGCTTTGGGGTAGAGAGGGGTGATTCCATGCAAGTACCAACCCCCAATGGGAGCACCAAATTGTAGAATAACTGCTTAAAAGTCAACTTTTAGGTATGAAACCCAGGTATAATTTTGTGGTAAATCTTTTTCTCTTAACAGGATCCAAATGAATACGACAAGTGCCATCAGTACAAATGCACAAAGGAAATAGGACATCTGGTGAATGAATGGTGTTGTTGCACCTCAAGCATGTGCTTCATAACTATTCTCCAGGGATATTGCCACTTTCTGCAACATTAAGACCCGAATGAGCCAAAACTCCCTCCAGCTAAATACCAGCAAAACCAAAGCCAACCCCTTCTGCTCCTGCAAACACCAGTGGACCACCAGCTTCTTTTCCATCAATCTTCCCAATTTTAGGCTAAGACCAGAAATGCAGTATCTTGACATTCTGCTCAACCCTGAGTTCTGCTTTCTCCCCTACACCTGACCGCTTTCTTTCACCTTTGCGACATTGTTTCTTCCCTGCTGAAACCCTAATCTGCACTTCCACTTACTCCCTGACCTCCTTACTTCTATCCTCACTTAATTACTTCTATCCTCAATAAGCTACAGTTCATCCAGAGTGATGTTGCTCACATTCTCATTAGTACAAAAGCCGATGTCCTCATTAACCCTATCTTTGCCAAATCCACAGGTGCTTTGTGTCCCCAAGAATGAACTTAATCAAATCCACCGCCCCACCCCTCCCACTAATCTCCTCCATCTGTATGTCCCTGCATGCAGGCTCCACTCCTCCATCACTGGCCTATTTCTCATTCTCTGTCTAAGTGTCTGCTTCTTCAGCCACTATGTCCCTGCCCCCTGGAACTCCGACCTTCAGCATCTCCACTGTCACCTTGTTCCCTGCTATCAAAGGCCATCTATAAACGCTTCTCTTCGATCATGGCTTTTCTCTGTGACAGGCCTATTCCCCTTGTCCCCACTGCACATTGTTCATTTAACGTCCATGACTCTGTAAAGTGGTCTGAGATGTCTCTCTAAGCGAAGAGCATATAAAAATGTAATTTGTTATTGATTTCTGTACATTTGAATAGCTAACCAGATGATCTGGTTAAGGTGCTCCAGGTATTACCATCTTCACTTACGAGATTCTTCTTTTTAATTTTTTTTTAATCAGAGTTTGAGATGTTAGACCATTGTAACAGAATCTATGTTTTCAGGCTTCCCAAGCAAAATATGCAACAAGATGTTTACAATATATACAGAGGATGGAATAACCATGTTATTCTATTGATCAATTAAAATTCAGTTAATGACGAATTTAAGGAGCCACGCCACTGCCATTACAAAGTACCAAAACAGCCATACGACCAAACCTTTTCATTCTCATGGCTTATTCTATCAACAACTTTCACTCATGTGCATCACAGTAAGCAAATATTCCACTGCACAAACCCTATTTTGTTGAACTGTAGTTTTTTTTAAAAATATTGTATCATTACAACTTACCAAAATAACTGATGCATGCAAGGCAGTTACATAAATGCTGGGGTTCAGATAATGCCTCAGCTTCACACTCAGTTACAACCAAAGCCTTTTGTTATGTCGACACCTAATATTCAGTGATAGAATTGTACTGGTGAACAACCAATGTGTCCTGAGCCAAATGCAGCCCTTCCTACAATTACAGCGTTTCCTACATTACAACAGTAACTGCACTTCAAACAGTACTTTATTGGCTGTAAAGCGCTTTGGGACGTCCTGAGGTCGTGAAAGGCGCTATATAAATCCAAGTCTTTCTTTCTTTTCTTCTGGTGCTGGGATGCAGAACTTTACACCGCCTCAGATATTCAATCACAATGTGAGAGATACATCATGACATTGGCGTGGGCAATTATTTCCATTCTAGTTCAGCTAAACAACGTGTTTTGATTATTTGCAACATAAACTGGTAGGTTTTGGCCCAGATGTGCTCCCATGTTGAGCAGTAGGGTCTATTGCACATAATTGGCTCTTGAGTAATGGACCAGCCCAGGGTTAATGGATGAGCATAATAAAAAGCATCACTGTTGGAACAGACATGGCCTTCATCATGCCACTGGACCCTGCGACAGAGCAGAGGCCAGATGGACTGTAGAGTAAGAGTTTACATTGATGTCATTGAGAAAGAGATGCCAGAGAAAGGATAATGGACACCAGGGAGTGATAACAAGGCAATAATCTAATTGAGGGACTTGTGATGGTTTGTATTGAGATGCCACTATGAGTAATTAGATACATTTCTGGAGAAAAAAGGATTGAGGAATGTGCTGAGATGAGAGTGCAGATAGGTAGGGCTGAGGTATTTTAAGAAGTGGTGAGCTTGTCAGGCATATTGGCCTTTCCCATTTCTAAAATTTATGGCCCGGATTTTGCGGTGGTAATGACAGCGAACTGTCAGTGTTCACCGCTGTTACCCCTCTGAAACTGACCGTAACTTCAGGATTTAGCCCATGCACATCTAAATGCGGAAATCCTGACGTTGCGGTCAGTCATTTCCTGCTCCGCCACAGGTTGAGCTGTGGAACTCTCCATAGCTGGCAAGCAGTGAAATCAGCTGAAATGTCGAAAACTTAAGCTTTTCCGATCTAATTGAGCTGTTAAACACCCCATTAAAAGTTAAGCCTTGTTGGAATAGGTGTAACTGGGGTTTTACCGGCGTATTGACTGCTGAACAACCGTTCTGGCCCTGCAAAATGAATTTTATATTTATGGAATGTCAAATTTCTCCATTATGATAGAAAATTACTAGATTTTTTTTTTAAAGTTTGTTTATGATTTTCAGCTTCTGCCTTAACCCCATGTGTATGTCCCAATTTTTATTTCGCTCTCTGTAAAAAATTTTAAGTGAATTGAATCAGTGCTTTTTATTTCCTGTTTTGCTGTCTGTGAGAATTCTTCAATGTGATTGGCTGCATAGACAGCTTGATGATGTCACTGCTGCATCACGCTGGGGATACCCTTTTTGACAGCGCTACAATCAATACAACGTTGAGAAACCTAAAGATTTCACCACAGAGATAGCAAGATCTTCGTGGACAGCTTTCTTTGAGGTCAGTGGTGATCGCCGTCGCTTCACCGCTGACCACAATTTCCAGGCCTATGTTCTAATTCCATCAAATTGTTCAGATGGTTTATATATGGTAAATAATGGGTATCTTGGAGTGAGTTATGGGCTAGAATCTAATTGAGGGGTCAGATGTTCAGTTACCTAAGGCCTTAGATTAGACTGCTGCCTGAATTCCTTCCTTGGTAATTTTCTAATTTATATGTAGTGTCAATTTTGCACATGCAGGTGGGTAAACGTGTGTTGGGGGTGATGCTCTCTTTTAGGTCAGTTTTTGTATCAGTAGTGCTGTGAGTGCAAATATTGAATGTATGATCCTAGTCCTTAATGCAGTGAGGACGTTTATACACAACTGTGGTGTGCCTGCTGTAGGTTTACCAGGAAATATTGTGCTTTAAATTAGCAAGAAATTCTACATCCAGTTTGTATAACAGGTGACAAAATAACAAGTTCATTATGACTTCTGTTGAGTGGAGATATTTACCATACCACATTTACTTATGATAATTACTTTTTCATTGTAGAGTATTGTGTTTT
Source organism: Squalus acanthias (assembly GCA_030390025.1). NCBI lineage: Eukaryota > Metazoa > Chordata > Chondrichthyes > Squaliformes > Squalidae > Squalus > Squalus acanthias. The sequence goes on from CM059439.1 coordinate 61,809,915, forward strand.
TTGTTTATTCCATACAGCTGCCACTGTGGTTTCCACTGTTCTTTTCTCCATACAAGTGCTTTTTAAATAAATGATAATACATTACTGGAGTCGATGGTCTTCTTTTCTCTTGCTCTACAGGCAGAAAGTAGGATAGATTTTCCTCTTTGGGCTCCCGACAGATACATGTGGGAAGTGCACTGCATCTGCAGAAGGATCCTACGATTTTCCTGCCCTGGGCACCCTGCTGGCACTCCTGGTCATCGGCACTGGGGCCTTCTAGCTACTCTGAGGGCCACAGATCATCTGGGGGAGGAGGTGGTTAACTTTAAAATATTTCTTGATGGCTCCTCTTTGATCTCCAGGAAGCTCCTAGGATCCCCCACAGAACTTTCATCCTATGGGGCTCCTGGCACGAGCCCTACCACTAACTTTCCTCAGATGTCCTTTTGCTCAGGCGCCTAATGGTTGTGGGATTAAGGCAAGGTGGGAGGCTATGAATGCCCCCTCCTACCTCATGTATATGTTTACACTGGGTCTGCATATAATTCAGACCCAGCACTGCCCATCACACAAAACCTTGGGCAGCGCAGTGGGGCAGAGACCTGATGTAATGGGTTTCCACCCTTTTTCCTCCATGTGTCTTCAAAATATTAAGGGGAACAGATAGGGTAGATGGAGAGAAACTATTTCCACTGGTTGGGGATTCTAGGACTAGGGGGCATAGTCTAAAAATTAGAGCTGGACCTTTCAGGAGTGAAATTAGGAAACACTTCTACACTCAAAGGGTGATAGAAGTTTGGAACTCTCTTCCGCAAATGGCAATTGATGCTAGATCAATTATTAATTTTAAATCGGAGATTGATGGCTTTCTGTTAACCAAAGGTATTAAGGGATATGAGCCAAAGGCGGGGATATGGAGTTAGGTTGCAGATCAGCCATGATCTCATTGAATAGCGGAGCAGGCTCGAGGGGCTGAACGGCCTACTCCTGTTCCTATGTGTCTGGGAAATCAGTGTTTTCCAGGCAAAATAAAGAGGAAAATCCACCCTACTGGACCAAAGAGAATGACACTAATTGGCAACTTGCTCAGAGGTCCCAGGACAGTTGGTGCAGGTAATGGAAATGAAAAAAACAATGCAATAGAAGATGCTTTTCTGAGGTTGCGATTGAGCCATTTTAGAAGGTTTACTCATAATCTAACTGTGCTGCACCTGACCTAGAAGTACTCGATGACGATGGTGGGTGTTTGAAATGGAATGTTTTCAGTTTTCTTGTACTGATATCTTTCAACTTGATTAAACACCAGAAAAGTTCCCAATTTATACCAGCTTTCCACTGCCCAGAGCAATTTTGGAAGAGTACTTATTAACCATGTTGTTTCAACAACCGTGAGGAGGTCAAGCCCAATTAGTGCATTATAAGTGACATGTTACTGTAGTATAATCAGATGCGGACCCACCAAAGTTCTATGGCCCCACTACTCCCACTTCAGAACAGCTACCCCCTACTAAATCAGTATGAATTTTTCAATTTCCTAAATTAATCATCTCCTCAATCTGCGTATACCCTGCACCAAAAAAATTCAAATCACTCCAATAAATCTAAAGTTATAGCTGTTAATGAAATCAACGCATCAACCTTCATCAGTGGCCCTTTAAGAGACTACTTCTACCTTGATCAGAAAGCGTAGAGATGCAACACATGCAATCGCCAATGTAACAGAGCACAATAAAAGACTAAACATTGGGAAGACCAAAGACATTGTCTTCAACCCCTGCCACAAACTCTGTACCCTTACCACCAATTCCATCCCCAGCTAGTCTCAGACTGTATACAGCTTGTGCCCTATTTGATCCCAAGCGGAGCTTCAGATCCCATATCCTCCCTATCATAAAGACCGCCTAATTGCACCTCCATAACATAACCCGTCTCCATTCCTATCTCAGCCCATCTGCTGCTTAAGCCCTCATCTATGCCTTTGTCATCTCTACTCCAACTATCTACTACTCCTTTTCCCTCCATAAACTTCAGCTAATCCAAAACTCTGCTGTCTGGAACCTATCTCACTTCCCTATCAACCCTGTCCTTGCTGACCTACATTGGCTCCTGGTCCTCTAACCTACAACTTAAAATTTTCATCCTCATGTTTAAATCCCATCGTAGCCTCACCCCTCCCTATCTCTGCAACATCTTCCAGCCTTGCAACCCCCACCCCAACTCTCTGTGGCCGCTTATGCATCTCCCTCTCTCTTCACCCCATCATTGACATCCGTGCCTTCAGCCATCTAGGCCCCACGCTCAGGATTCCCTCCCTAACCCCCTCTCTCTTTAAGGCCCTCCTTAAAACCCACCTCTTTGGTCAAGCTTTCGGTTAGCCCTCCTAACATCTCCTTCTTTGGCTCGCCATCCATTTTTTGTGCATGCTCCTAGCCCTGACACTCCTACTTGCATATATGAACTGTTTTTGACCCAATCCTCTTGGATAGAATCATAGAATGGTTACAACATACTAGGAGGCCATTCAGCCCGTCGAGCCCGTGCCGGCTCTCTGCAAGAGCATCTGAGCTAGTCCCACTCCCCCGCCCTTTCCTCGTAGCACTGCAAATGTTTTTCTTTCAGGTACTTATCTAACTCCCTTTTGAAAGCCATGATTGAGTCTGGCAGTGCATTCCAGATCCTAACCACTCGCTGCGTAAAAAAGTTTTTTCTCATGTCACCTTTGGATCTTTTGCCAATCACCTTAAATCTGTGTCCTCTGGTTCTCGACCCCTCTGCCAATGGGAACAGTTTCTCTCTATCTACTCTGTTCAGACCCCTCATGATTTTGAACACCTCTATCAAATCTCCTCTCAATCTTCTCTGCTCCAAGAAGAACAATCCCAGCTTCTCCAGTCTATCCACGTAACTGAAGTTCCTCATCCCTGGAATCATTCTCATAAATCTTTTCTGCACTCTCTCTAAGGCCTTCACATCCTTCCTAAAGTGCGGTGCCCAGAATAGGATACAATACTCCAGTTGAGGCCGAACCAGTGTTTTCTACAGGTTCATCATAATTTCCACGCTTTTGTACTCTATCCCTCTATTCATGAAGTCCAGGATCCTGCAAGCTTTTTTAACTGCTTTCTCAACCTGCCCTGCTACCTTCAACGATTTGTGCACATATACCCCTAGGTATCTCTGTTCATGCACCCCCTTTAGGATTGTACCCTTTAGTTTATATTTCCTCTCCTCATTCTTTCTGCCAAAATGTATCACTTCGCATTTTTCTGCGTTAAATTTCATCTGCCAGCCTGTCTATGTCCTCTTGAAGTCTATCACTATCTTCCTCACTGTTCAGTATACTACCAAGTTTTGTGTCATCTGCAAATTTTGAAATTGTGCCCTGTAAACCCACATCCAATGTTTTTAAGGCTTTGGTTTTTACTGTGATGGATGAATGTAATGGATTTACTATGTAATGGATTTACTATGTAATTGATGAGTTGTACAGGTATTATTGTTTTTGAATAAGAGAGTTCGGAAGTCAAAAAAAAAAACCCACATCCAAGTCATTAATATACATCAAGAAAAGCAGTGGTCCTAGAACTGACCCCTAGGGAACACCATCCTCCAGTCCGAAAAACAACCGTTCACCACTACTCTCTGTTTCCTGTCACTTAGCCAATTTCATATCCATGCTGCCACTGTCCCTTTTATCCCATGGGCTTCAATTTTGCTGACAAGCCTATTATGTGGCACTTTGTCGAACGCCTTTTGGAAATCCATGTACGCCACGTCTACCACATTGCCCTCATCAACCCTCTCTGTTACCTCATCAAAAAACTCAATCAAGTTCGTTAAACACGATTTGCCTTTAACAAATCCGTGCTGGCTTTCCATAATTAATTCACACTTGTCCAAGTGACTTAATTTTATCCTGGATTATTGTTTCTAAAAGTTTCCCCACTACCAAGGTTAAGCAGACTGGCCTATAGTTGCTAGGTTTATCGTTACACCTTTTTTTGAATAAGGGTGTAACATTTGCAATTCTCCAGTCCTTTGGCACCAGCCCCATTTCTAAGGAGGATTGGAAGATTATGGCCCGTACCTCCGCAATTTCTTCCTTCACTTCCCTCAGCATCCTAGGATGCATCCCATCCAGTCCTGGTGACATATCTACTTTAAGTACAACCAGCTTTTCTAATACCTCGTCTTTATCAATTTTTATCCGATCCAGTATCTCCATCACTATGTCTATGGCAGTATCTTCTTCCTTGGTGAAGACAAATGCAAAGTACTAATTTCGTACCTCAGCCATACCCTCTGCCTCCATGCGTAGGTCTCCTTTTTGGTCCCTAATCGGCCCCAACCCTCCTCTTACTATCTGTTTACTATTTATATGCCTACAGAAGACTTTTGGATTCCCTTTTATGTTAGCTGCCAATCTATTCTCATACTCTCTCTTTGCCCATCTTATTTCCTTTTTCACTTCTCTGAACTTTCTATATTTAGCCTGATTCTCAGATGTATTCTCGACCTGACATCTTCATACGCGCTCTTTTTCTGCTTCATCTTACTCTCTATCTCTTTTATCATCCAGGGACCTCTGACTTTAGTTGCCCTACCTTTCCCCCTAGTGGGAATGGGGAATGTACCTCGACTGTACCCGAACTATTTCCTCTTTAAAGGCAGCCCATTGTTCCACTACAGTTTTGCCTGCCAATCTTTGATTCCAATTTACCTGGGCCAGATCCGTTCTCATCCCATTGAAATTGGCCTTCCTCCAATTAAGTATTTTTACTCTAGATTGCTCCCTAGGGTACTTAAGGAAGTGGGCCTAGAAATAGTAGATGCATTGCTGGTCATCTTTCAAAATTCTATAGACTCTGGAACAGTTCCCATGGATTGGAGGGTAGCTAATGTAACCCCACTATTTAAAAAAGGTGGTAGAGAAAAAACAGGGAATTATAGACCGGTAAGCCTGACATCGGTAGTGGGCAAAATGCTAGAGTCCATTATAAAAGATGTAATAGCAGAGCACTTGAAAACAGTGACAGGATCAGACAAAGTCAACATAGATTTACAAAAGAGAAATCATACCTGACTAATCTACTGAAATTTTTTGAGGATGTAACTGGTAGAATAGATAAGGGAGAAACAGTGGATGTGGTGTATTTGGACTTTCAGAAGGCTTTCGATAAGGTCCCGCCTAAGAGATTAGCATGCAAAGTTAAAGCACATGGGATTGGGGGTAAGGTGCTGATTTGGATAGAGAACTGGTTGGCAGACAGGAAGCAAAGAGTTGGAATAAACGGGTCTTTTTCCGAGTGACAGGCAGTGACTAGTGGGGTACCACAGGGATTGGTGCTAGGACCCCAGCTATTCACAATATATATTAATGATCTAGACGAGGGAACTAGATGTAATATCTCTAAGTTTGCAGATGACACAAAGCTGGGTGGGCGTGTGTGCTGTGAGGAGGATGCAGAGAAACTCCAGTATGATTTGGACAGGTTGGGTGATTGGGCAGATGCATGGCAGATGCAGTATAATGTGGGTAAATGCGAGGTTATCCACTTTGGTGGCAAAAACAGGAAGACAGATTATTATCTGAACGGCAATAGATTGGGAAAAGGGGAAGTGCAACGAGATCTGGGAGTCCTTGTGCACCAGTCGCTGAAGGTAAGCATGCAGGTGCAGCAGGCGGTTAAGAAGGCAAATCGTATGTTGGCCTTCAAAGCGAGAGGATTCGAGTACAGGAGCAAGGATGTCTTGCTGCAGTTGTACAAGGCCTTGGTGAGACCACACCTTGAGTATGGTGTGCAGTTTTGGTCGCCTTATCTGAGGAAGGATGTTCTTGCCATGGCGGGAGTGCAGCGAAGATTTACCAGACTGATACCTGGGATGGCAGGAATGACGTATGAAGAGAGATTGGGTCGATTAGGCTTATATTCGCTAGAGTTTAGAAGAATGAGAGGGGATCTCATTGAAACTTATAAAATCCTAACAGGACTAGACAGACTAGATGCAGGAAGGATGTTCCCGATGGTGGGGGAGTCCAGAACCAGGGGTCACAGTCTAAGGATAAGGGGTAAGCCATTTAGGACTGAGATGAGGAGGAATTTCTTCACCCAGAGAGTGGTGAACCTGTGGAATTCCCTACCACAGAAGGCAGTTGAGGCCAATTCATTAAATATATTCAAGAAGGAGATAGATATATTTCTTAAGGCTAAAGGGATCAAGGGATATGGGAAGAAAGCAGGGACAGGGTACTGAATTTGGATGATCAGCCATGATCTCGTTAAATGGCGGAGCAGGCTTGAGGGGCCGAATGGCCTACTCCTGCTCCTATGCTTCCCTTTTCCATAGCTAATCTAAACCTTATGATACTATGATCACTGCTCCCTAAATGTTCACTTACTGACACTTGCTCCAGTTGACCTACCTAATTCCCCAAAACCAGATGCAGCAATGCCTCCTCCTTCGTTGAACAAGAAAGTTCTCCTGAACACACTTCAGAAATTCTTCCCCCTCCCTGCCCTTTACACTACTGCTATCCCAGTCTATATTAGGATAGTTGAAGTCCCCCATTATCACTACTCTATAGTTCTTGCTTCTCTCTGTAATTTCTCTGCAAATTTGCTCCTCCATATTTTTCCCATTAGTTGGTGGCCTATAGAATACACCTAGTAGTGTAATGGCACCTCTATTATTTCTTAACTCTAGCCATATAGATTCTGTCCTTGACCCCTCCAGGACATCCTCTCTCTCCAGCACTAACATTCTCCTTAACCAATGCTGCCACACCACCTCCTATCTTTTTCCCTATCTTTCCTGAACACCCTGTATCCCGGAATATTTAATACCCAATCCTGCCCTTTTTTGAGCCAGGTGTCCGTCATTGCCACAACATCATATTCCCATGTGGCTATTTGTGCCTGCAGCTCACAACCTTGTTTACCACGCTTTGTGCGTTCACATACATACACTGTAAAGCTATCTTAGACCATCCTGTGTTCTCTCTTAGTCTGACCTCACCTAATACCGTACTATTTCTTACTTTAGTGCTATCCGTCTCTCCCAATCCTTTGATCACTTTATTTCCCCTTTCTAACGCTACATCCTGATGCCCATCCCCATCAACTTAGTTTAAACCCTCCCCAACAGCACCAGCAGACCTCCCCGCGAGGATATTGGTACCGGCCCTGTTAAGATGCAACCCGTCCGGCCTGTACAGGTCTCACCTCCCCCAGAACCGGCTCCAATGCCCCAGGAATCTGAAGTCCTCCCTCCTGCACTCTCTCTCCAGCCACGCATTCATCTGCTCTATCCTCCTATAGAGGCACCAGGAGTAATCCAGAGATTACTACCTTTGAGGTCTTGCTTTTTAATCTCTTTCCTAGCTCCCTAAAATCTGCCTGCAGGACCTCATCCCTCTTTCTACCTATGTCATTGGTACCAATATGGACCACGACCTCTGGCTGTTCACCCTCCCCCCTCAGAATGTTCTGCAGCCACTCAGTGACATCCTTAACCCTGGCACCAGGGAGGTAATATACCATCCTGGAGTCACATCTGCGGCCGCAGAAACGCCTGTCTGCTCCTCTAACTATTGAATCCCCTACCACTATTGCTTTCCCTATCTTCCTCCTCCCTCCCTGTACAGCTGAGCCACCTGTGATGCCGTAGACTTGGCTCCATCTAGGCCCCATGCTCAGGATTCCCTCCCTCAACCCCTCTCTCTTTAAGGTCCTCCTTAAAACCCACCTGTTTGGCCAAGCTTTCAGACACCCCTCCTCACATCTCCTTCTTTGGCTCGGCATCCATATTTTGTGTATGCTCCTAGCCCTGACACTCCTACTTGCATATATGAACTGTTTCTGACCCAATCCTCTTGGATGTGTCCTAATGTAATGATGGGATATTTAAACTGTATCAGGTTGATGCTATGCATAGCTCTTTCTGCTTATTCGGGAAGGAGGAAGTTAAGTTCCCTCCATCCTACTTACCTGAACAAGATAGGCATGGATTTCTCAAATGCTGTCAGTTTTATGCTGCCAATCTAGATCAAAAGAAAGACTTCCATTTTATATAGTGCCCCTTACGACCACAGGACATCCCAAAGCGCTTTACAGCCAATTAAGTACTTTTGAAGTGTAATCGCTGTTATAATGTAGGAAATGCGGCAGCCAATTTTAACACAGCAAGCTCCCACAAACAGCTATGTGATAATGACCAGATAATCTGTTTTAGTAGCGTTGACTGACCTTTTCTTGCAAAAATACACAAATGGTCTCTGCTTCTCTTTTCTTCCTGGATGTGAATAAGTCAATGTGCCACTCCATCAGCCTACACAAAAACACGGGTTTAGAAATGCAGCCAGAAACTGCTGGAGGCTCGCACCCAGCCCATTACTGCCAACCAGCCCTCATGCGTGGCTCATTAAAAGAAAGACTTACATTTATATAGCACCTTTCATGACCACCAGATATCCCAAAGTGCTTTACAGCCAATGAAATACTTTTTGAAGTGTAGTCACTGTTGTAATGTAGGAAACGTGGCAGCCAATTTGCACACAGCAAACACCCACAAACAGCAATGTGATAATGACCAGTTTTTTAGTGATGCTGATTGAGGGATAAATATTGGCCAGGAATAACTCCCCTGCTCTTCTTCGAAATAGTGCCCTGGGATATTTTACGTCCACTTGAGCAGACGGGGGCCTCGGTTTAATGTCCCCATCCGAAACAACAGCACCTCCGATAGTGTAGCACTCCCTCGACACTGCACTGGAGTGTCAGCCTAGATTTTTGTGCTCAGGTCTGGTAGAGTGGGACTATGAACTCACAACCTTCTGATTCAGAAGCGAGTGTGCTACTCTCTGAGCCACAGCTAACACACCTTACCGCCAGCCCCGCGGACTGGGTCCTGCGCCCGGCCGTCACCGCCAGCTTGCGCTCCGAAGCTCGCGCCCGACCGTTACCGCCAGCTTGCGCTCTGAAGCTCGCGCCTGTCTATCTGTCCCAACGCCACGCGCCGTCAAACCGACAGAGGTTTGCGTCAGCCTGCGTGACACGTCACGCTGCCTGCGTTCACCGTGGGGCGGCCCGGCGGAGGGCCCGCAGGCTGGTGCTCGTGGATATGATCTTCGTGCGGAGCGGCCTGTATATCGGAGCGGCCGGTGATGTGGCCGAGCCGCAGAGCCTCTCGGATTCCGGTATCTCCCATGTGCTGACCGTGGACTCGCAGGAACCCCCGCCTCTGGGGGACCGTCGCACGAAGTTTGTGCAGGCGCTGGACGAGCCGGGCACCGACCTGCTGAGCTTTCTGGACGAGTGCGTGCGGTTTGTGCAGGAGGCGCTGACTGCAGCCAGTGCTGCCGTGCTGGTGCATTGGTACAGTGACCGTTTATATACCCAGTGTGGCTCCTGCAACAACACAAGGCAACATGCAGTATATCTGAGTTTGTGTAGCAGCCTGTGTCGGTGCCGGAGGATTGTGCCTCCACTGCTGGGTTTACTTTCCTGGTTTTATACTAAATTTTGGGTGAAATCTGCTACAAGCAAATACGTGTCAACATGTTCAGAATTAGAAAACTTCCCAAGTTTACATCAAAACAACCTAGAAGGAACACATTTACTTTTAAGTGAAACAATTTAAGAAAGAATGAATTGCTTTAGGTGTAATAAACGCGTATAACTGCAGTCACAAAGTATGTTGCTGAAGACATGCCTATCCTTAGCGTCTATTCCCTCATAGAACTTAATTCATTCCCCTGTACCTGACACAGGTGACTGGAGTTGTTCTTTTGTATGAGTGTTGCCAATTAGTACAAAGAGATGAATTGCTCCCTGCACCTAATAGAAAGTAACTGTGTGTGCCACTTAGAACTGCAGTTAATAACTGCATTTTATAGGTTTTATTTTGGATTAACTTTGGAATTCATCTTTGGGGGTAGTTATCAGAAAACTTAAAAATAAAGCAGCAAATGACACTGAGTGTGCCTCAAGAATATTTGAATAGAGTTATGGTGGTTGCAACACTTGTGATTTATTTTTGTGTAAACCTTAGCTCTCCAGCACGTGCTGTGTTTATACCACTGATTTAGTCTTTACAACTGATTTTGGGCATTCACAGTTCGAGGTTTTTGTCAGGAGGTCTTTCCCAATGTCACAGGAAGGACCTTACAGACAGGTTAACAATATAATAATTGCATTGCTAGCCTGTATAGTAGCATGCGCCCTCAGCCAAAATGGCATCTGTCAAATCTGGTTTCCTGTAAGGGCCTATGTCATTACTTTAACAAAGTCACCAAAAACAACATGGCTGCTGTTAACTTAAGTATTAAAATAGAAAACTAAATTCACAATTCTCAGAATAGACATGCATATTATGAATAATAAAGGATGGTTACTGTGGATTGATCATTATGAACAAACTACTATCCAAGTTCAAAGATGTCATCTAAAACCCTTGCATTGGACAGATATCTTCCAGGTCACTGACTGATATCCAGCATAGGTGACAGAAAGTCACAATGCATTGTAGATCTTTAAAAAACTCTCAAGATCTGTATACAAACCAGAACCAAGATTCTTCCTCATTGATGAATGTAATTTTGTTGTGTATCTAATCTATCTAGCTGACTAATAATTAAAAGCAAAAAGGGCAGAGGGTAAGTTGTCATAGGTTAGAGACCTTAGACAGCTGGCAGTACTGTCAGCTGTCTCCGCCCTTCCTTGCCCAGGCTTGTAATCTGTGGCAGATCTACAGCCTATCTTTCATTATCTTTGCTCTGATTATTTACCAGGATTTTCTTAGGACAAAAATGAGTGAGATGTTGTTGTAGAGTTTATTAATGTTTCTTTTATCTGTATTGAATCATCTTGGTCAATAATACTGCTCATTGTTTCTTTTATTACTGGTATTGCACTTCATTCCCATGCGTGTTCGACCATGTTGTGGGGACTCTGGATTATCTGCCAATTACCATTATCCACCAGGGGAAGATAATAAAGGTTCTATTGTATATTAGTTGAAACCAGAATTCAGTGGCACAAAGTAATTACTACAGTAGATAAGGGAACCAGGAAGCAGATTCTATTGGCTGTTTGCAGTTTTACCTTATTTGCTTTTAATTAGCTGCACCAATTTAAGACAGAAGTAGAATCAAACTTTTGAACATTTAGTCTTTGTTGGGAGGGAATGGCCTTACTGATTTGTATTAACCATTTGAAACTTATTGTAAAACCTTTTTTTCTCCAATATCAGTCATGCAGGAGTCAGTAGAAGTGCTGCTGTGGTAACTGCTTTTATTATGAAAACCGATGGTCTGACCTTTGAAGAGGCATATAGTAAACTTCAGGCCGTTAAACCTGATGTCAAGTAAGTTTTCTTTAGTTGCTTCTGATTCCATGTCATTATTTTAACTCTGTTGTGTAGCAGGGACTGCTAGTGTACAAGGGCCCTTGAGTATATCATTTAATTGTAGTGTAATTTGTGGTATTGATTTGAGTTAATTTAAATTAATTAAAGGGTAAGTCATGGCAGCACAGCTCAGCCCCGTGGCATGCTCCTCCTGCACTATGTGGGAAATCAGGGACACTTCCTGTGTCCCTGTTGACCATGTGTGCGGGAAGTGTATCCAGCTGCAGCTACTGGCAGACCGCATTGTGGCGCTGGAGCTGCAAATGGATGCATACTGGAGCATTCGCGATACTGAGTACATCGTGGATAGCATGTTTAGGGAGTTGGTCACACCGCAGTTAAAGGCTGCACAGGCAGGAAGGGAATGGGTGACCACCAGGCAGAGTAGTAGGCGCAGGCAGGTAGTGCAGGGGTCCCCTGTGGACATCCCCCTTTGGATATACCACTTTGGATATTGTTGAGGGAGATGACTTATCGGGGGAAGGCAGCAGCAGCCAACTTCCTGGCACCATGGGTGGTTCTGCTGCACAGGACGGGAGAAAAAAGAGCGGGAGAGCTATAGTGATGGGGGATTCTATTGTAAGGGGAATAGATAGGCGTTTCTGTGGCCGCAAACGAGACTCCAGGATGGTATGTTGCCTCCCTGGTGTAAGGGTCAAGGATGTCTCGGAGCGGCTGCAGGGCATTCTGGAGGGGGAGGGTGAACAGCCAGTTGTCGTGGTGCATATAGGTACCAACGATATAGGTAAAAAACGGGATGAGGTCCTAAAAGCTGAATATAGGGAGTTAGGAGGTAAATTATAAAATAGGACCTCAAAGGTAGTAATCTCAGGATTGCTACCGGTGCCACGTGCTAGTCAGAGTAGAAATAGAAGGATATTTCAGATGAATACGTGGCTAGAGGAATGGTGCAAGGGGGAGGGATTCAAATTCCTGGGACATTGGAACTGGTTCTGGGGGAGGTGGGACCAGTACAAACTGGACGGTTTGCACCTGGGCAGGACCGGGACCGATGTCCTAGGGGGAGTGTTTGCTAGTGCTGTTGGGGAGGGTTTAAACTAAAATGGCAGGGGGTTGGGAACCTGTGCAGGGAAACAGAGGAAAGGGAAGCAAGGATAGAAGCAAAAGACAGCAAGGAGAAAAGCAAAAGTGGAAGGCAGAGAAATCAAGGGTGTAAATCAAACAGGGATACAGTAAATAATAATTCTAAAAGGACTAAGAGTGGTAAAAAAACAAGCCTGAAGGCTTTGTGTCTTAATGCGAGGAGCATTCGTACTAAGGTGGATGAATTAGCTGCGTAAATAGATGTAAACGGATATGATATAATTGGGATTACGGAGACATGGCTCCAGGGTGACCAAGGCTGGGAATTCAACATCCAGGGGTATTCAATATTCAGGAAGAACAGACAAAAAGGAAAAGGAGGTGGGGTAGCATTGCTGGTTAAAGAGGAGATTAACACAATACAGGAAACTCTTTATTAACCGGCACCGACGGGACCGGCGTGGTGCCGGTTTATCGAAAGTACCGGATAACGGAGAGTTATATCTACCGAGGCTATTTTTAACAAAGAAAAATAAATAAATCAAGAAATGTGCAGTATACAGTATTTGGGTACTTTTGAAAACTACCCCAACTGACTAAATCGGCGTTCTCGGACTCTGGATCGGCAACATTGCCGGTTATTTGAGAGGAGTTTTCGGAGTACTCGGCGTTCGCGGAGACTCGACTGCGACTCGGCAACATTGCCGGTTATTTGAGAGGAGTTTTCGGAGGATGATTTTTGCCGGTTAAGCGAGAATTCCGGTTATTTGGGTGCCGGATAAACAAAAGTTTCCTGTAGTAAGGAAGGATATTAGCTCTGATGATGTGGAATCTGTATGGGTAGAGCTGAGAAATACCAAGGGGCAGAAAACGTTAGTGGGAGTTGTATACAGACCCCCAAACAGTAATGCTGAGGTTGGGGATGGCATTAAACGGGAAATTCGAGACGCGTGCAATAAGGGCACAGCAGTTATCATGGGTGACTAATCTACATATAGATTGGGCTAACCAAATTAGTAACAATACTGTGGAGGAGGAATTCCTAGAGTGTATACGGGATGGTTTCCTGGACCAATATGTCGAGGAACCAACTAGAGATCAGGCCATTTTAGACTGGGTATTACGTAATGAGAAAGGATTAATTAGCAATCTTGTTGTGCGAGGCCCCTTGGGGCGGAGCGATAATAATATGATAGAACTCTTCATTAAGATGGAGAGTGAAGTAGTTGACTCAGAGACTAGGGTCCTGAATTTAAATAAAGGAAACTACGATGTTATGAGGCGCGAGTTGTCTAGGATGGATTGGGGAGCGTTACTTAAAGGGTTGACGGTGGATAGGCAATGGCAAACATTTAAAGATCGCATGGATGAACTACAGAATTTGTTCATCCCTGTTTGGCATAAAAATAAAACAAAAAAGGTGACTCAACCGTGGCTAACAAGGGAAATTAGGGATAGCATAAGATCCAAGGAGAGGACATCTAAATTGGCCAGAAAAAGCAGCAAACCTGAGGATTGGGAGCAGTTTAGGATTCAGCAAAGGAGGACAAAGGGATTAATTAAGAGGGGGGAAATAGAATATGAGAGTAAGCTTGTGAGGAACATAAAAACTGACTGTAAAAGCTTCTATAGATTTGTGAAGAGAAAAAGATTGGTGAAGTCAAGCGTAGGTCTCTTGCAGTCAGAATCAGGGGAATTTATAATGGGAAACAAAGAAATGGCAGACCAATTAAATACATACTTTGGTTCTGTCTTCACAAAGGAGGACACAAATAAACTCCCAGAGATGTCGGGGAACATAGGGTCTAATGAGAGGGAGGAATTGAATGAAATCAGTATTTTTAGGGAAATGGTGTTAGGGAAATTGACGGGATTGAAGGCCGATAAATCTCCAGGGCCTGATAATCTACATCCTAGGGTACTTAAGGAAGTGGCCCTAGAAATAGTAGATGCATTGCTGGTCATCTTTCAAAATTCTATAGACTCTGGAACATTTCCCATGGATTGGAGGGTAGCTAATGTAACCCCACTATTTAAAAAAGGTGGTAGAGAAAAAACGGGGAATTATAGACCAGTAAGCCTGACATCGGTAATGGGCAAAATGCTAGAGTCCATTATAAAAGATGTAATAGCAGAGCACTTGAAAAACAGTGACAGGATCGGACAAAGTCAACATAGATTTACAAAAGAGAAATCATACCTGACTAATCTACTGGAATTTTTTGAGGATGTAACTGGTAGAATAGATAAGGGAGAACCAGTGGATGTGGTGTATTTGGACTTTCAGAAGGCTTTCGATAAGGTCCCGCATAAGAGATTAGTGTGCAAAGTTAAAGCACATGGGATTGGGGGTAAGGTACTGATTTGGATAGAGAACTGGTTGGCAGACAGGAAGCAAAGAGTTGGAATAAACGGGTCTTTTTCCGAGTGGCAGGCAGTGACTAGTGGGGTACCACAGGGATCGGTGCTAGGACCCCAGCTATTCACAATATATATTAATGATCTAGACGAGGGAACTAGATGTAATATCTCCAAGTTTGCAGACGACACAAAGCTGGGTGGGCGTGTGTGCTGTGAGGAGGATGCAGAGAAACTCCAGTATGATTAGGACAGGTTGGGTGATTGGGCAGATGCATGGCAGATGCAGTATAATGTGGATAAATGCAAGGTTATCCACTTTGGTGGCAAAAACAGGAAGACAGATTATTATCTGAACGGCAATAGATTGGGAAAAGGGGAAGTGCAACGAGATCTGGGAGTCCTTGTGCACCAGTCGCTGAAGGTAAGCATGCAGGTGCAGCAGGCGGTTAAGAAGGCAAATGGTATGTTGGCCTTCATAGCGAGAGGATTCGAGTACAGGAGCAAGGATGTCTTGCTGCAGTTGTACAAGGCCTTGGTGAGACCACACCTTGAGTATTGTGTGCAGTTTTGGTTCGCCTTTTCTGAGGAAGGATGTTCTTGCCATGGAGGGAGTGCAGCGAAGATTTACCAGACTGATACCTGGGATGGCAGGAATGACGTATGAAGAGAGATTGGGTCGATTAGGCTTATATTTGCTAGAGTTTAGAAGAATGAGAGGGGATCTCATTGAAACTTATAAAATTCTAACAGGACTAGACAGACTAGATGCAGGAAGGATGTTCCCAATGGAGGGGGAGTCCAGAACCAGGGGTCACAGTCTAAGGATAAGGGGAAAGCCATTTAGGACTGAGATGAGGAGGCATTTCTTCACCCAGAGTGTGGTGAACCTGTGGAATTCTCTATAACAGAAGGCAGTTGAGGCCAATTCATTAAATATATTCAAGAAGGAGATAGATATATTTCTTAAGGCTAAAGGGATATGGGGAGAAAGCAGGGACAGTGTACTGAATTTGGATGATCAGCCATGATCTCATTAAATGGCTGAGCAGGCTCGAGGGGCCGAATGGCCTACTCCTGCTCCTATCTTCTATGCTTCTATAATGTTTTAATGGGAAAGCTTGTAAAAAGTTTCTCTCTTCTGTGTTGTAGGATAAATGATGAGTTTGTGAAGCAGCTGAAGCTGTATGAAGTGATGGGCTGCGAAGTAGATTTAACAAGTGCTGATTACAAACAATATCGACTGCAGAAAGTCACCGAGAAGTACCCAGGTAATCTGCTGCTACTACTGGCTGGATCCTGGCAAGAGCAAGAAAAGGCCATTCACGTCATCCCATAATTGACTATTTTACATCTCCTAGCCCAAACCTGTCTTGCTGTAGTTGCTAAATGAGGAATTGTTCTCGTGCATTTTGGAATATTTCAACTGTCAGCATTTACTTCGCTAAGTAGCAACAGTCTACAAACTAACAGTCCTTAACCATGAACACTTTTGCTATTTAAGTTACATTTAGCTCACTGCTTTCTTCATTATGTCCATGATTTTGCACAAAGTATATATCTACATCTACTTTATTAATTCCTTTGATCAAGCCTTAACATTTTTGAACACTCACTCTCACTCACAGCTTATAAATGCTTGGTCTCTTACCTGTCTGAATTACTGAATATCATAGTCTTAAACATTTCCAAGTAAGTTCCCAAGATTTAGCTCCCCTCATGACTTATCTGTCTGTGTGTGTCTCTCTCTCTTTCTCGTTCTATCCTATCTATTACACTTCAAAGTGTCAACAGTATTTTTAAAAAAAGAGAAAGGAAAGAAAAGCAATTACTTAAGGCTCTTTTTGTAATACAAACCAGAAATTTACTAGAATCCATATTATATATATATATATTTTCTATAGAAAATAGAATATGTGCTACTACAAGGTTACTATGCTTCTCATGATTTCTATGTACAAGAAACTCTATTTAGTAGTCCCTACTATAACTGCTGTGAAGTCCATGTGTTTTTAAACTAACTTGCTACCTATTATTATCTTAACTGCAATTTGTTTGCAAGTCCTCTGTTATTTTATACAGAGCTGCAGAATTTACCTCGGGAGTTATTTGCATTGGATCCCATGAGTCTAGGGAAAACAAGTGAAGCTATCTACAGGTGCAGAAAGTGTAGGTGAGCAGAATTTTTTTTCTGGGTGATACCATGCTCAGTTTATTCTTTAAGTGAAACAGAACCCAACTTACGCTTGACTTGTGAATGCCATTCTCACAATTCTAATAAACCATTGTGTATGGTAGCTATACAATACTGTGAGAAGAATTTGAGGTTTGCTTTGATGGGGTTTATTGTAAGGGTTTTCACACCCAACTTTATTTTGTATGAACTCAAGTTTAGACTGCAAAACCATAAGGCAGCAGAAGCAGTAGCTTAATGGGCCACAGCTTTAAAAACACTGCTGGTTTGCCAATATACTCTAGACTTGACTATTCCAATACACTGCTGGCTGGCCTCCCACATTCTACCCTATGTAAACTTTAGGTGATCCAAAACTCGGCTGCCCGTGTCCTAACTCGCACCAAGTCCCGTTCACCCATCACCCCTGTGCTCGCTGACCTACATTGGCTCCCAGTTAAGCAACGACTCGATTTCAAAATTCTCATCCTTGTTTTCAAATCCCTCCATGGCCTCGCTCCTCCCTATCTCTGTAATATCCTTCAGCCCTGCAACCTCCCAAGATATCTGCGCTCCTCTAATTCTGCCCTCTTGAGCATCCCTGATTATAATCGCTCAACCATTGGTGGCCGTGCCTTCAGCTGCCTTGGCCCTAAGCTCTGGAATTCCCTGCCTAAACCTCTCCGCCTCTCTACATTTCTTTTCTCCTTTAAGACGCTCTTTAAAACCTACCTCTGACTAAGCTTTTGGCCATCTGCCCTAATTTCTCCTTATGTGGCTCGGTGTCAAATTTGTCTCCTGTGAAGTGCCTTGGGACGTTGTACTATGTTAAAGGCGCTATATAAATACAAGTTGTTGTTGTTGTTAAAGTAGACAATGGCCCGTATTTTCCAATGCCTACGGGTGTGTACGCGCTGTGTACACACCCGTAGGGACATCGGAAATGCAGGTTTCAGGCATGCGCTGAAAACCGGCATTTCCGATCTGTCAAGAATGCTCTTGACGGATCCTGCACCTGCTCTGGAGAAGGGCCTCTTCGGGTGGAGAATTCCGCTTTCTGCAGAACCTCCGCCTGCTGAAAACCCTTAGAAATCTTACGCCTGGTCCTGAGGCCTGCTTTTACCAGCATAAGAGTTTAAAAAAAGTAAAAAAAAAAAAAAATTTCACTCATTTATAATTTAAAAATACTTTTAAAAAAGGTAAGTTTATTTTTAGCCCCGTAAAAAACTTTAATTATTTTTTTCAAAAAATTAAGTTTTTGTTGAAAATATTTAATTTAATGTAATTTTAACTCATTTTAAAAACGTGATGGTTTTCTAAAAATTTATTTAATGTTTTAGTGTCTTTTTGGGGTGATCTCCATTCATATATTTGACAGGTCTATCTGTCAAATGTATGAAGGCAGATTCCCTTCTTTCATTGGCCCATCTGGCCCACGTGATCCCAGGGACGCTTGCGAACCGCATGCGCCCCTGGGCTACGTGGGCCCTGCGCATTTCGACTGTGGAGAGGCCCAGGAACGAAAGTGTCCGGACCTCGGGAGCCCTCAGGTAAGTTCGTAGATTTTTTTCCGATAGGAGGCCTCCGCACGCAGGAAGCCTCCTATCAGAAATTACGGGCCAATGTACTTACAATATCGTATATGGGTGGTGTTATTTCGGGATGGTTTTTAAACAGTGTACGCAAGAAGATTTCTGCATTTAGAGGCATGGTGTAGTGAGTATCCATTGGGGTTGTGTGTACTGGTCCATTGAACCACTTGTAACTCTGACTGCCATGGATCTGTTGTTAAACTTACTAGTCTCACTGCTGTGGATCTGTGTTAATTTTGAACTACTTCCCACACAATCACATGTTAATTACAGATGAGAAAGACCATTTGGTCCATCTTTGTTCATCCATCCAGAAAGACCTTTGCTTCCCCCATTACAGCATCTTAAATCATTTCAGAGTTATTACATTGTATTCTTAAATTTAATTCACAGGAGTGGGATCATATTTCTATTTTAGAAAACAGAACTCAGAACTATGGGATAAGGGATGGCCAGGGTATGTTAGATTAATTTCTTACAATTATGGCTGAACACATCAGTGACTTTTTAGCACCATTTGGCAATGATCAACACAAGAGAAACTGGCTAGCTTTGCTGCTTTAACATAATGCGCTGCTCGCTTGTGTCCGTTTGATTACGTGCTACTCAGACGCTGCCTCAAGGATTAGAACGACAGGTAAAACTATTTAGAATTATGTTATTAAAGACACCGAGGAAAGCATTTTTTTAAATTTACAATGACTGGTGGCTCCGAATGTTTTAGTATTTTTCATTCCCTCCCCCATCTGGTTCCATTAGCTTCCCACATATACCATGGGCCGGATATTCCGATCCCTACGGGTGGGTACATGCTGTGTACCCACCTATAGGGACATCGGAAATGCCGGTTTTAGGCATGCGCTGAAAACCGGCATTTCCGCTCTGTCAAGAAAGCACTTGATAGATCCTCCGGCTGCCCTGGAGAAGGGCCTCTGCGGGCGGATAGTTCCGCTTTTTGGAGACCCTCCGCCTGCAGAAAACACTTACAATTCTTACGCCTGGTAAAAGCAGGCATAAGGCCTGCTTTTACCAGGATAAGAGTTGGGGAAAAAAAAAGAAAAAACATTTTTTTTTCTCTGATTTATCATTTAAAAATACTTTTAAAAAAGGTAAGTTTATTTTTAGCCCTGTAAAAAACTTTAAATTATTTTTTTCAAAAATTAAAATTTTTGTTTAAAATAGTTAATTTATTGTAATTTCAAGTCATTTTAAAAATGTGATTTTTAAAAAAAAATTATTTAAAGTTTTACTATGTTTTGGGGGTGATCTCCATTCATATATTTGACAGGTCTTCCTGTCAAATGTATGAAGGGAGATTCCCTTCTGTGATTGGCTCCCCATGGCCCATGTGATCCCAGGGACGCTGCGAACTACATGCGCCTCTGGGATACGTGGGCCCTGCGCACCTACAATTTGGAGAGGCCCAGGAGCGGAATTGTGCGCGTCCCGGGAGCCCTCAGGTAAGGCGCAGATTTTTCCAGATCGCAGGCCTCCGCCCGCGGGAGGCCTGCGAGCGGAATATCTGGGCCAATATGTCCTGTCCCCTCGCCAAGTATCTGCTGATGGCCCCAGCAACAGCTATTTAAATTGTTGTGATGTTATGTAGGTTAGAAATCGAATAATGAGAATGCTGACTTATATAGAATTACATGGAATTTACAGCACAGAATCAGGCCTTTCGGCCCAATTGATCTATGTTGGCGTTTATGCTGTACATGAGCCTCCTCCCACCCCTCTTCATCTAACCCTATCAGCACAAATGTCATGGTTTAGATGGGGATAAACACCTCAAGCTGCAGTCTTACAGTTCCATTACCTCCTGTGAACCCTTCATTTGTGTAACTGCTCTATAACTTGCTCATGGCCATCTACTGCTGTGTGCTACTAATTCTGAGTGTTAATACGCAGACATTTCTATTAAGGTTTCTTCTTTTTTTAAAAAAAAAATCAGGCGTTCTTTATTTCGTGGCTCAAGTAATTTGAATCATGTACCTGGAACTGGGCCAATTGCCTTTGCTCACAAGAGGATGATACAAACCCTGAGAGAGGATCAGACCAAATGTACATCATATTTCATTGAGCCAGTGCAATGGATGGAGCCTGCACTACTTGGTGTTTTGGATGGACAGGTAAATGACTATAGAAAGGAGGTAACTATTTCTGTTTACTCTAATAAGTTCAGATGAGATTGGCTCCTATGTATTGTTGATTTCTAAAGGCTCATGGTGTTGGCAACCAAAAGAAATATACCACAATGTATATTTCCTGTATAAATTGGCAGTATAAAACTCAATATAATTTGTTGATCCATGTGGAATGCAGATTATTTTCTATCTCCTCTGAATCGAAGTACCTTAAACCACGTACACCCAGTAAATTTTTTTCATCTTGCCATTAATAAGCCCAGGTTGCAAATCAACTAGTTACAATGTGGGAATGTGTATTGATGCAAAAAAATTAAAATCAAAGTGGATGAATAACAAATAAAAATATATTTGTGAAATACAAATATTTAACAATCTTTAAAATCATTTTCCTGTATGCAGATTAGGTAAATGCAGACAAGAAGGAATAAGAAAAATAGCGATGTGATTGCTTGTACTAAGTAATAAATGTAATGGACAAATACACTTGCTAACTTTACTGTTTTGATTTTATAATTAACTAAAATAATCAGCGGCTACTAGGAAGCAGGTGACAATTTGTACTCATTTGTTTTTGTCTGATTACGCCTCTGTGAAGCGTCTTGAGACATTTTCTATGTTAAAGATGCTATATAAATGCAAATTGTTGTTGTAAGGAGCTGAAGAAAATTCAAATCCTCCCCAACTCCCTGCTGACTTCAACCTCTTTTTCCTGATTCCCTTCTGCCCTATTCATTCCTGGCCTTTGCCTTCAACCTGGCCCAAAGCTGTGCCTCCATGACAGTTGAATCACCATGTAGGTAGTGTTGTGGAGGGAGAGCGATTCTGGCATCATAGTTGCTGCTTTCACTGGCGCTGATACAGCTGGAATAATTCTGCAGCTGAATCATTTCCTGTCTCACTGCAAAAGCGAGGAGCGAGCAACAGTGGAGGAAAAGAATGGGAGGGAGAATTCAAAGCTGATAGACTTGGGGTGAGGTTTGAGAGACAAGACATGCTTGAAAGGTGCCTTGGGGCATGCAGGAGACTGGGAAGGGGAAGTAGCGTAATGCATCAAGTCCACATCATTTTAGAAATTGTTAAAAAGTAGCTAATTCCTAGGATTTTTTATTTTCCATCTTTACATTACATTGGAATACTAATGGTGACAAAGATGACAGCCTTTCGATGAAATTCTGTTCACTCTTTCTGCCAAAGTGCAAGAAATAAATGTTGTTTCCTAATGACCGACTCTCATCTATGGAGCATTATGTGTTTCTTTCAGTTTGAAATGAAAGATAAAATATGCATTAGTTATTTTCCACATTTCTTTTTAATGCTTAATTTGTTTTTTTCAGTTGCTTTGCCCAAAGTGCAACTCCAAGTTGGGATCTTTCAACTGGTACGGTGATCAGTGTTCCTGCGGTCGTTGGGTGACTCCTGCCTTCCAGATTCACAAGAATCGTGTTGATGAAATGAAACATTTAAATTTCTCCAGTGTAAGAAATGTGAATAGCTGAATAATACACCCATGTGAGTGTAGTCAAAAGTGAAAAATCTGAACTGTCTGAACAACTGGTAAAGCGGAGAAAATTTTTACTATCACTCCATCTTAATATAAGCTGTATAACATGATATATAAAGAGTAAGTGGTGGCATTTATTTGGACTTCCCGTGCATGTGTTATTTCAAAAATTGTCTAAGTGTGTACCATTGTACTGTGAAACAGTTTATTAAATCGATCAAAAATTATTAAAAACAGAAATCCTTAAAGTAGTTAAGTTTGGTATAGCTCCTGACATATCTTCAATGGTCAAGTTTTAGAAGCATAGAAAAATAGGAGCAGGAGTAGGTCATTCGGCCCTTCGAGCCTGCTCCGCCATTCAATATGATCATGGCTGATCCACTATCTCAATACCATACCCTTTGACGCCTTTTGCGTCTAGAAATCTATCTATCTCCTCCTTAAATATATTCAGTGACTTGGCCTCCACAGCCTTCTGTGGTAGAGAATTCCACAGGTTCACCACCCTCTGAGTGAAGAAATTTCTCCTCATCTCAGTCCTAAATGTCCTACCCCGTATCCTGAGACTGTGACCCCTCGTTCTAGACCCCCCATCCAGGGGAAACATCATCCCTGCTTCCAGTCTGTCTAGCCCTGTCAGAATTGTATTCGTTTCAATGAGCTCCCCTCTCATTCTTCTAAACTCTAGTGAATACAGGCCTAGTCGACCCAATCTCTCCGCATACGACAGTCCTGCCATCCCATGAATCAGTCTGGTGAACCTTCGCTGCACTCCCTCTGTGGCAAGTATATCCTTTCTTAGGTAAGGAGACCAAAACTGCACACAGTACTCCAGGTGTGGTCTCACCAAGGCCCTATACAACTGTAGTAAGACATCCTTGCTCCTGTACTCAAATCCTCTTGCAATAAAGGCCAACATACCATGTGCCTTCCTAACTGCTTACTGCACCTGCATGTTTGCTTTCAGTGACTGGTGTACAAGGACACCCAGGTCCCTTTGTACATCAACATTTCCCAATCTATCACCATTTAAATAATACTCTGCCTTTCTGTTTTCCCTACCGAAATGGATAATTTCACATTTATCCACATTATACTGCATCTGCCATGTATTTGCCCACTCACTCAACTTGTCTAAATCGCCTTGAAGCCTCTTTGCATCCTCCTCACAATCCCACCTCGTTTCATGTCGTCAGCAAACTTGGAAATATTACATTTGGTTCCCTCATCCAAATCATTGATCTATATTGTGAATAGCTGGGGCCCAAGCACTGATCCCTGCAGTACCCCACTAGTCACCGTCTGCCACCCCAAAAAAGACCCATTTATTCCTACTCTCTGTTTCCTGTCTGTTAACCAATTTTCA
The DNA here is from genome assembly GCA_030390025.1 of Squalus acanthias. Lineage (NCBI taxonomy): Eukaryota > Metazoa > Chordata > Chondrichthyes > Squaliformes > Squalidae > Squalus > Squalus acanthias. The sequence goes on from CM059439.1 coordinate 61,833,484, forward strand.
ATCCATGCCAGTATATTACCCCCAATCCCATGTGCTTTAATTTTGCACACTAACCTCTTATGTGGGACTTTATCAAAGGCCTTCTGAAAATCCAAATACACCACATCCACTGATTCTCCCTTATCCTACCAGTTACATCCTCAAAAAACTCCAGTAGGTTTGTCAAACATGATTTCCCTTTCATAAATCCATGTTGACTTTGTCTAATCCCGTTGATATTTTCCAAGTGTCCTGTTATCACATCCTTTATAATAGACTCTAGCATTTTCCCTACTACTGATGTTAGGCTAACAGTTCCCTGTTTTCTCCCTCCTTTTTTAAATAGTGGGGTTACATTTGCCACCCTCCAATCTGCAGGAACTTCCATAATCTATAGAACTTTGGAAGACAACAACCAATGCATCCACTATTTCCATGGCTACCTCTTTTAGTAGTCTGGGATGCAGATTATTAGGCCCTGGGGATTTATCAGCTTTCAGTCCCATTAATTTCTCCAGCACTCTTTTTTTACTAATTTCCTTTAATTCCTCCTTCTCACTGGACCCTTGATTCCCTAGCATTTCTGGGAAGTTATTTGTGTCCTCTACCGTGAAGACAGAACCAAAGTATTTGTTTAATTGCTCTGCCATTTCCTTGTTCCCCATTATAAATTCTCCTGTTTCTGACTGTAAGGGACCTACATTTGTCTTCACTAATCTTTTTCTTTTTACATACTTGTAGAAGCTTTTACAGTCCGCTTTTATGTTCCTTGCAAGTTTACTCTCATACTCTATTTTCCCCTCTTAATCAATCTCTTGGTCCTTTTTTGCTGAATTCTAAACTGCTCCCAATCCTCAGGCTTGCTACTTTTTCTGGCAGCTTGTCAAAAGATAGAATTTTTCATCTTTCATCTTTGCACTGCACAGAGCAATAATGGCCCGGATTTTATGATGGAAATAACGGTGAGGCTATCGGCGCTCATCGTTAATATCAAGTAAGTCAGACATCAACTTCCAGAGTCCACACATGCGCAGTTAAATGCGGAAATCCGGAAGTTACTGTCCAATTTGCCTTGCTCCTCCACAATCTACGCTACACCGATACCTTGTCAATAGACTCGGCATTGAAATCCATGTAAGGGCATGAAGTTGCGGTAGTTACCCACTAAACATTCCAGAAAAAGTTAGGGCTGGTACATTCGGGTGTAATTGAATTTTTAACAGCGTGCTAAGTCTTAATTCTCCACTTGTTGGGAAGAGCATAACTAGAGGCCATCAATATAAGATAGTCACCAAGAAATCCAATATGGAATTCAGAAGAAACTTCTTTACCCAAAGAGTGTTGAGAATGTGGAACTCGCTACCACAGGGAGTGGTTGAAGCGAATAGTATAGATGCATTTAAGGGGAGGCTAGACAAGCATATGAGGGAAAAGGGAATAGAGAGTTATGTTGATAGATTTAGATGAGGGAAGATGGGAGGAGGCTCATGTGGAGCATAAACACCGGCATAGACTGGTTGGGCTGAATGGCCTGTTTCTGTGCCGTATATCCTATGTAATGTAATCCTATGTAATTACTGCCAAACAACCTCTCCGGCACTGAAAATTAACTTTTACAAGTTGAAGTCTCATTCCTTCAGAATTTAACTATGGTTGGAGATTTTTTAAACATTAAAATAATTTTTTTAAACTTTTTCTTTGTCTCTTTTATCTCTCTCTAACAATCCCATCTTTCTTTCCCTCTCTTTCACTTTCTGGACATGATTTGCAATGAATTAAATATTTTAATCTCTACTTCCTGGTGTAGACTCTGCGTATCCTAGGGAGGATTCTTCAATCTGATTGGTTGAAGAGCTACGCTGTTGCTTACTCTGTGCGCCGCCATAGATCCCCTGTAGAGGGTGGT